>JAZKLR010000616.1:0-481484 GCA_037103525.1 Ganaspis brasiliensis | reverse complement strand
ATGCAACCCCACAAAGCAATGAATTTTTTAAGTTTACATGTGCAAAAAGGGGTACTGAAAGTGGATAAATCCTATACAAAAACTCTATTATTTTAAAAAAAAATGAAAAAACTTCCGGTTTTTTCTTTCTGTTTACTTCCATTGATCACAACTAATAAAACTGCATCAAAAAATATTGACTTTTCTAAAAATTTTTGGAAATTTTGAATAAATTCATTTTTACATTCTCATCCTAAATGAGAAAGTCTTCAATTTGTGCGATTTGAACTTTTGCTAAAACATACATTTCTTGACGTTTTGAGACCTCCTGATTCCAAAAAAAATGGTTTTACGAAGATGTCTGTCTGTCTGTCTGTCTGTATCAAAATTTTGAAATCGGATAACTTGAGTAAAAATTGTCGTATCAACTTCAACTTTGGTATACTTTTTTTTAGTACCATAATACAGGTCGAGTTCGTTAGCCAGCAATTTTCGTCTAAAATTATCAAAAATAGAATATTTTCAAAATTCAAAAAAAAAAAAATTTTAAAAAAAAATTGTCTCTAATTTTTTTCTTAAACTACAAGTAAAATCGAACAAATTTTGTTTATAAAAGTTTCCGATATAATGCAACCCCACAAAGCTATGAATTTTTTAAGTTTACATGTGCAAAAAGGGGTACTGAAAGTGGATAAATCCTATACAAAAACTCTATTATTTTAAAAAAAAATGAAAAAACTTCTGGTTTTTTCTTCCTGTTTACTTCCATTGATCACAACTAATAAAACTGCATCAAAAAATATTGACTTTTCTAAAAATTTTGGAAATTTTGAATAAATTCATTTTTACATTCTCATCCTAAATGAGAAAGTCTTCAATTTGTGCGATTTTGAACTTTTGCTAAAACATACATTTCTTGACGTTTTGAGACCTCCTGATTCCAAAAAAAATGGGTTTTACGAAGATATCTGTCTGTCTGTCTGTCTGTCTGTCTGTATCAAAATTTTGAAATCGGATAACTTGAGTAAAAATTGTCGTATCAACTTGAACTTTAGTATACTTTTTTTTGGTACCAAAATACAGGTCGAGTTCGTTAGCCAGCAATTTTCGTCCAAAATTATCAAAAATAGAATATTTTCAAAATTCAAAAAAAAAAAAAATTTTAAAAAAAAAATTTTCTCTAATTTTTTTCTTAAACTACAAGTAAAATCGAACAAATTTTGTTTATAAAAGTTTCCGATATAATGCAACCCCACAAAGCAATGAATTTTTTAAGTTTACATGTGCAAAAAGGGGTACTGAAAGTGGATAAATCCTATACAAAAACTCTATTATTTTAAAAAAAAATGAAAAAACTTTCGGTTTTTTCTTCCTGTTTACTTCCATTGATCACAACTAATAAAACTGCATCAAAAAATATTGACTTTTCTAAAAATTTTTGGAAATTTTGAATAAATTGATTTTTACATTCTCATCCTAAATGAGAAAGTCTTCAATTTGTGCGATTTTGAACTTTTGCTAAAACATACATTTCACGACGTTTTGAGACCTCCTGATTCCAAAAAAATGGGTTTTACGAAGATGTCTGTCTGTCTGTCTGTCTGTCTGTCTGTCTGTATCAAAATTTTGAAATCGGATAACTTGAGTAAAAATTGTCGTATCAACTTCAACTTTGGTATACTTTTTTTTGGTACCAAAATACAGGTCGAGTTCGTTAGCCAGCAATTTTCGTCTAAAATTATCAAAAATAGAATATTTTCAAAATTCAAAAAAAAAAAATTTTAAAAAAAAAATTGTCTCTAATTTTTTTCTTAAACTACAAGTAAAATCGAAAATATTTTGTTTATAAAAGTTTCCGATATAATGCAACCCCACAAAGCTATGAATTTTTTAAGTTTACATGTGCAAAAAGGGGTACTGAAAGTGGATAAATCCTATACAAAAACTCTATTATTTTAAAAAAAAATGAAAAAACTTCTGGTTTTTTCTTCCTGTTTACTTCCATTGATCACAACTAATAAAACTGCTTTAAAAAATATTGACTTTTCTAAAAATTTTTGGAAATTTTGAATAAATTCATTTTTACATTCTCATCCTAAATGAGAAAGTCTTCAATTTGTGCGATTTTGAACTTTTGCTAAAACATACATTTCTTGACGTTTTGAGACCTCCTGATTCCAAAAAAAATGGGTTTTACGAAGATATCTGTCTGTCTGTCTGTCTGTCTGTCTGCATCAAAATTTTGAAATCGGATAACTTGAGTAAAAATTGTCGTATCAACTTGAACTTTAGTATACTTTTTTTTGGTACCAAAATACAGGTCGAGTTCGTTAGCCAGCAATTTTCGTCCAAAATTATCAAAAATAGAATATTTTCAAAATTCAAAAAAAAAAAAATTTAAAAAAAAAAATTTTCTCTAATTTTTTTCTTAAACTACAAGTAAAATCGAACCAATTTTGTTTATAAAAGTTTCCGATATAATGCAACCCCACAAAGCTATGAATGTTTTAAGTTTACATGTGCAAAAAGGGGTACTGAAAGTGGATAAATCCTATACAAAAACTCTATTATTTTAAAAAAAAATGAAAAAACTTCCGGTTTTTTCTTTCTGTTTACTTCCATTGATCACAACTAATAAAACTGTATCAAAAAATATTGACTTTTCTAAAAATTTTTGGAAATTTTGAATAAATTCATTTTTACATTCTCATCCTAAATGAGAAAGTCTTCAATTTGTGCGATTTTGAACTTTTGCTAAAACATACATTTCTCGACGTTTTGAGACCACCTGATTCCAAAAAAATGGGTTTTACGAAGATGTCTGTCTGTCTGTCTGTCTGTCTGTCTGTCTGTCTGTCTGTCTGTCTGTCTGTATCAAAATTTTGAAATCGGATAACTTGAGTAAAAATTGTCGTATCAACTTCAACTTTGGTATACTTTTTTTTGGTACCAAAATACAGGTCGAGTTCGTCAGCCAGCAATTTTCGTCCAAAATTATCAAAAATAGAATATTTTCAAAATTCAAAAAAAAAAAAATTTTACAAAAAAAATTTTTCTCTAATTTTTTTCTTAAACTACAAGTAAAATCGAACAAATTTTGTTGATAAAAGTTTTTGATATAATGCAACCCTACAAAGCTATGAATTTTTTAAGTTTACATGTGCAAAAAGGGGTACTGAAAGTGGATAAATCCTATACAAAAACTTTATTATTTTAAAAAAAAATGAAAAAACTTCCGGTTTTTTCTTCCTGTTTACTTCCATTGATCACAACTAATAAAACTGCATCAAAAAATATTGACTTTTCTAAAAATTTTTGGAAATTTTGAATAAATTCATTTTTACATTCTCATCCTGCATGAGAAAGTCTTCAATTTGTGCGATTTTGAACTTTTGCTAAAACATACATTTCTCGACGTTTTGAGACCTCCTGATTCCAAAAAAATGGGTTTTACGAAGATGTCTGTCTGTCTGTCTGTCTGTCTGTCTGTATCAAAATTTTGAAATCGGATAACTTGAGTAAAAATTGTCGTATCAACTTCAACTTTGGTATCCTTTTTTTTGGTACCAAAATACAGCTCGAGTTCGTTAGCCAGCAATTTTCGTCCAAAATTATCAAAAATAGAATATTTTTAAAATTCAAAAAAAAGAAAATTTGAAAAAAAAAATTTTCTCTAATTTTTTTCTTAAACTACAATTAAAATCGAACAAATTTTGTTTATAAAACTTTCCAATATAATGCAACCCCACAAAGCTATGAATTTTTTAAGTTTACATGTGCAAAAAGGGGTACTGAAAGTGGATAAATCCTATACAAAAACTCTATTATTTTAAAAAAAAATGAAAAAACTTCCGGTTTTTTCTTCCTGTTTACTTCCATTGATCACAACTAATAAAACTGCATCAAAAAATATTGACTTTTCTAAATATTTTTGGAAATTTTGAATAAATTCATTTTTACATTCTCATCCTAAATGAGAAAGTCTTCAATTTGTGCGATTTTGAACTTTTGCTAAAACATACATTTCTCGACGTTTTGAGACCTCCTGATTCCAAAAAAATGGGTTTTACGAAGATGTCTGTCTGTCTGTCTGTCTGTCTGTCTGTATCAAAATTTTGAAATCGGATAACTTGAGTAAAAATTGTCGGATCAACTTCAACTTTGGTATACTTTTTTTTGGTACCAAAATACAGGTCGAGTTCGTTAGCCAGCAATTTTCGTCCAAAATTATCAAAAATAGAATATTTTCAAAATTCAAAAAAAAAAAAATTAAAAAAAAAATTTTCTCTAATTTTTTTCTTAAACTACAAGTAAAATCGAACAAATTTTGTTTATAAAAGTTTCCGATATAATGCAACCCCACAAAGCTATGAATTTTTTAAGTTTACATGTGCAAAAAGGGGTACTGAAAGTGGATAAATCCTATACAAAAACTCTATTATTTTAAAAAAAAAATGAAAAAACTTTCGGTTTTTTCTTCGTGTTTACTTCCATTGATCACAACTAATAAAACTGCATCAAAAAATATTGACTTTTCTAAAAATTTTTGGAAATTTTGAATAAATTCATTTTTACATTCTCATCCTAAATGAGAAAGTCTTCAATTTGTGCGATTTTGAACTTTTGCTAAAACATACATTTCTCGACGTTTTGAGACCTCCTGATTCGAAAAAAATGGGTTTTACGAAGATGTCTGTCTGTCTGTCTGTCTGTCTGTATTAAAATTTTGAAATCGGATAACTTGAGTAAAAATTGTCGTATCAACTTCAACTTTGGTATACTTTTTTTTGGTACCAAAATACAGGTCGAGTTGGTTAGCCAGCAATTTTCATCAAAAATTATCAAAAATAGAAAATTTTCAAAATTCAAAAAAAAAAAAATTTTAAAAAAAAATTTTTCTCTAATTTTTTTCTTTAACTACAAGTAAAATCGAACAAATTTTGTTTATAAAAGTTTCCGATATAATGCAACCCCACAAAGCTATAAATTTTTTAAGTTTACATGTGCAAAAAGGGGTACTGAAAGTGGATAAATCCTATACAAAAACTTTATTATTTTAAAAAAAAATGAAAAAACTTCCGGTTTTTTCTTCCTGTTTACTTCCATTGATCACAACTAATAAAACTGCATCAAAAAATATTGACTTTTCTAAAAATTTTTGGAAATTTTGAATAAATTCATTTTTACATTCTCATCCTGCATGAGAAAGTCTTCAATTTGTGCGATTTTGAACTTTTGCTAAAACATACATTTCTCGACGTTTTGAGACCTCCTGATTCCAAAAAAATGGGTTTTACGAAGATGTCTGTCTGTCTGTCTGTCTGTCTGTCTGTCTGTCTGTCTGTCTGTCTGTCTGTAAATTTTGAAATCGGATAACTTGAGTAAAAATTGTCGTATCAACTTCAACTTTGGTATACTTTTTTTTGGTACCAAAATACAGGTCGAGTTCGTCAGCCAGCAATTTTCGTCCAAAATTATCAAAAATAGAATATTTTCAAAATTCAAAAAAAAAAAAATTTTACAAAAAAAATTTTTCTCTAATTTTTTTCTTAAACTACAAGTAAAATCGAACAAATTTTGTTGATAAAAGTTTTCGATATAATGCAACCCCACAAAGCTATGAATTTTTTAAGTTTACATGTGCAAAAAGGGGTACTGAAAGTGGATAAATCCTATACAAAAACTCTATTATTTTAAAAAAAAATGAAAAAACTTCCGGTTTTTTCTTCCTGTTTACTTCCATTGATCACAACTAATAAAACTGCATCAAAAAATATTGACTTTTCTAAATATTTTTGGAAATTTTGAATAAATTCATTTTTACATTCTCATCCTAGATGAGAAAGTCTTCAATTTGTGCGATTTTGAACTTTTGCTAAAACATACATTTCTCGACGTTTTGAGACCTCCTGATTCCAAAAAAATGGGTTTTACGAAGATGTCTGTCTGTCTGTCTGTCTGTCTGTCTGAATCAAAAATTTTGAAATCGGATAACTTGAGTAAAAATTTTCGTATCAACTTTAACTTTGGTATACTTTTTTTTTGTACCAAAATACAGGTCGAGTTCGTTAGCCAGCAATTTTCGTCCAAAATTATCAAAAATAGAATATTTTCAAAATTCAAAAAAAAAAAAAATTTAAAAAAAAAATTTTCTCTAATTTTTTTCTTAAACTACAAGTAAAATCGAACAAATTTTGTTTATAAAAGTTTCCGATATAATGCAACCCCACAAAGCTATGAATTTTTTAAGTTTACATGTGCAAAAAGGGGTACTGAAAGTGGATAAATCCTATACAAAAACTCTATTATTTTAAAAAAAAATGAAAAAACTTCCGGTTTTTTCTTCCTGTTTACTTCCATTGATCACAACTAATAAAACTGCATCAAAAAATATTGACTTTTCTAAATATTTTTGGAAATTTTGAATAAATTCATTTTTACATTCTCATCCTAAATGAGAAAGTCTTCAATTTGTGCGATTTTGAACTTTTGCTAAAACATACATTTCTCGACGTTTTGAGACCTCCTGATTCCAAAAAAATGGGTTTTACGAAGATGTCTGTCTGTCTGTCTGTCTGTCTGTCTGAATCAAAAATTTTGAAATCGGATAACTTGAGTAAAAATTTTCGTATCAACTTTAACTTTGGTATACTTTTTTTTTGTACCAAAATACAGGTCGAGTTCGTTAGCCAGCAATTTTCGTCCAAAATTATCAAAAATAGAATATTTTCAAAATTCAAAAAAAAAAAAAATTTAAAAAAAAAATTTTCTCTAATTTTTTTCTTAAACAACAAGTAAAATCGAACAAATTTTGTTTAGAACAGTTTCCGATATAATGCAACCCCACAAAGCTATGAATTTTTTAAGTTTACATGTGCAAAAAGGGGTACTGAAAGTGGATAAATCCTATACAAAAACTCTATTATTTTAAAAAAAAATGAAAAAACTTCTGGTTTTTTCTTCCTGTTTACCTCCATTGATCACAACTAATCAAACTGCATCAAAAAATATTGACTTTTCTAAAAATTTTTGGAAATTTTGAATAAATTCATTTTTACATTCTCATCCTAAATGAGAAAGTCTTCAATTTGTGCGATTTTGAACTTTTGCTAAAACATACATTTCTCGACGTTTTGAGACCTCCTGATTCCAAAAAAATGGGTTTTACGAAGATGTCTGTCTGTCTGTCTGTCTGTCTGTCTGTATCAAAATTTTGAAATCGGATAACTTGAGTAAAAATTGTCGTATCAACTTCAACTTTGGTATCCTTTTTTTTGGTACCAAAATACAGCTCGAGTTCGTTAGCCAGCAATTTTCGTCCAAAATTATCAAAAATAGAATATTTTTAAAATTCAAAAAAAAGAAAATTTAAAAAAAAAAATTTTCTCTAATTTTTTTCTTAAACTACAATTAAAATCGAACAAATTTTGTTTATAAAACTTTCCAATATAATGCAACCCCACAAAGCTATGAATTTTTTAAGTTTACATGTGCAAAAAGGGGTACTGAAAGTGGATAAATCCTATACAAAAACTCTATTATTTTAAAAAAAAATGAAAAAACTTTCGGTTTTTTCTTCCTGTTTACTTCCATTGATCACAATTAATAAAACTGCATCAAAAAATATTGACTTTTCTAAATATTTTTGGAAATTTTGAATAAATTCATTTTTACATTCTCATCCTAAATGAGAAAGTCTTCAATTTGTGCGATTTTGAACTTTTGCTAAAACATACATTTCTCGACGTTTTGAGACCTCCTGATTCCAAAAAAATGGGTTTTACGAAGATGTCTGTCTGTCTGTCTGTCTGTCTGTCTGTATCAAAATTTTGAAATCGGATAACTTGAGTAAAAATTGTCGTATCAACTTCAACTTTGGTATACTTTTTTTTGGTACCAAAATACAGGTCGAGTTCGTTAGCCAGCAATTTTCGTCCAAAATTATCAAAAATAGAATATTTTCAAAATTCAAAAAAAAAAAATTAAAAAAAAAATTTTCTCTAATTTTTTTCTTAAACTACAAGTAAAATCGAACAAATTTTGTTTATAAAAGTTTCCGATATAATGCAACCCCACAAAGCTATGAATTTTTTAAGTTTACATGTGCAAAAAGGGGTACTGAAAGTGGATAAATCCTATACAAAAACTCTATTATTTTAAAAAAAAAATGAAAAAACTTTCGGTTTTTTCTTCGTGTTTACTTCCATTGATCACAACTAATAAAACTGCATCAAAAAATATTGACTTTTCTAAAAATTTTTGGAAATTTTGAATAAATTCATTTTTACATTCTCATCCTAAATGAGAAAGTCTTCAATTTGTGCGATTTTGAACTTTTGCTAAAACATACATTTCTCGACGTTTTGAGACCTCCTGATTCGAAAAAAATGGGTTTTACGAAGATGTCTGTCTGTCTGTCTGTCTGTCTGTATCAAAATTTTGAAATCGGATAACTTGAGTAAAAATTGTCGTATCAACTTCAACTTTGGTATACTTTTTTTTGGTACCAAAATACAGGTCGAGTTGGTTAGCCAGCAATTTTCATCAAAAATTATCAAAAATAGAAAATTTTCAAAATTCAAAAAAAAAAAAATTTTAAAAAAAAATTTTTCTCTAATTTTTTTCTTAAACTACAAGTAAAATCGAACAAATTTTGTTTATAAAAGTTTCCGATATAATGCAACCCCACAAAGCTATAAATTTTTTAAGTTTACATGTGCAAAAAGGGGTACTGAAAGTGGATAAATCCTATACAAAAACTTTATTATTTTAAAAAAAAATGAAAAAACTTCCGGTTTTTTCTTCCTGTTTACTTCCATTGATCACAACTAATAAAACTGCATCAAAAAATATTGACTTTTCTAAAAATTTTTGGAAATTTTGAATAAATTCATTTTTACATTCTCATCCTGCATGAGAAAGTCTTCAATTTGTGCGATTTTGAACTTTTGCTAAAACATACATTTCTCGACGTTTTGAGACCTCCTGATTCCAAAAAAATGGGTTTTACGAAGATGTCTGTCTGTCTGTCTGTCTGTCTGTCTGTCTGTCTGTCTGTCTGTCTGTATCAAAATTTTGAAATCGGATAACTTGAGTAAAAATTGTCGTATCAACTTCAACTTTGGTATACTTTTTTTTGGTACCAAAATACAGGTCGAGTTCGTCAGCCAGCAATTTTCGTCCAAAATTATCAAAAATAGAATATTTTCAAAATTCAAAAAAAAAAAAATTTTACAAAAAAAATTTTTCGCTAATTTTTTTCTTAAACTACAAGTAAAATCGAACAAATTTTGTTGATAAAAGTTTTCGATATAATGCAACCCCACAAAGCTATGAATTTTTTAAGTTTACATGTGCAAAAAGGGGTACTGAAAGTGGATAAATCCTATACAAAAACTCTATTATTTTAAAAAAAAATGAAAAAACTTCCGGTTTTTTCTTCCTGTTTACTTCCATTGATCACAACTAATAAAACTGCATCAAAAAATATTGACTTTTCTAAATATTTTTGGAAATTTTGAATAAATTCATTTTTACATTCTCATCCTAAATGAGAAAGTCTTCAATTTGTGCGATTTTGAACTTTTGCTAAAACATACATTTCTCGACGTTTTGAGACCTCCTGATTCCAAAAAAATGGGTTTTACGAAGATGTCTGTCTGTCTGTCTGTCTGTCTGTCTGTCTGTCTGTATCAAAATTTTGAAATCGGATAACTTGAGTAAAAATTGTCGTATCAACTTCAACTTTAGTATACTTTTTTTTGGTACCAAAATACAGGTCGAGTTGGTTAGCCAGCAATTTTCATCAAAAATTATCAAAAATAGAAAATTTTCAAAATTCAAAAAAAAAAAAATTTTAAAAAAAAAATTTTCTCTAATTTTTTTCATAAACTACAAGTAAAATCGAACAAATTTTGTTTAGAAAAGTTTCCGATATAATGCAACCCCACAAAGCTATGAATTTTTTAAGTTTACATGTGCAAAAAGGGGTACTGAAAGTGGATAAATCCTATACAAAAACTCTATTATTTTAAAAAAAAAATGAAAAAACTTTCGGTTTTTTCTTCGTGTTTACTTCCATTGATCACAACTAATAAAACTGCATCAAAAAATATTGACTTTTCTAAATATTTTTGGAAATTTTGAATAAATTCATTTTTACATTCTCATCCTAAATGAGAAAGTCTTCAATTTGTGCGATTTTGAACTTTTGCTAAAACATACATTTCTCGACGTTTTGAGACCTCCTGATTCCAAAAAAATGGGTTTTACGAAGATGTCTGTCTGTCTGTCTGTCTGTCTGTCTGTATCAAAATTTTGAAATCGGATAACTTGAGTAAAAATTGTCGTATCAACTTCAACTTTGGTATACTTTTTTTTGGTACCAAAATACAGGTCGAGTTTGTTAGCCAGCAATTTTCGTCCAAAATTATCAAAAATAGAATATTTTCAAAATTCAAAAAAAAAAAATTTAAAAAAAAAATTTTCTCTAATTTTTTTCTTAAACTACAAGTAAAATCGAACAAATTTTGTTTATAAAAGTTTCCGATATAATGCAACCCCACAAAGCTATGAATTTTTTAAGTTTACATGTGCAAAAAGGGGTACTGAAAGTGGATAAATCCTATACAAAAACTCTATTATTTTAAAAAAAAAATGAAAAAACTTTCGGTTTTTTCTTCGTGTTTACTTCCATTGATCACAACTAATAAAACTGCATCAAAAAATATTGACTTTTCTAAAAATTTTTGGAAATTTTGAATAAATTCATTTTTACATTCTCATCCTAAATGAGAAAGTCTTCAATTTGTGCGATTTTGAACTTTTGCTAAAACATACATTTCTCGACGTTTTGAGACCTCCTGATTCGAAAAAAATGGGTTTTACGAAGATGTCTGTCTGTCTGTCTGTCTGTCTGTATCAAAATTTTGAAATCGGATAACTTGAGTAAAAATTGTCGTATCAACTTCAACTTTGGTATACTTTTTTTTGGTACCAAAATACAGGTCGAGTTGGTTAGCCAGCAATTTTCATCAAAAATTATCAAAAATAGAAAATTTTCAAAATTCAAAAAAAAAAAAATTTTAAAAAAAAATTTTTCTCTAATTTTTTTCTTAAACTACAAGTAAAATCGAACAAATTTTGTTTATAAAAGTTTCCGATATAATGCAACCCCACAAAGCTATAAATTTTTTAAGTTTACATGTGCAAAAAGGGGTACTGAAAGTGGATAAATCCTATACAAAAACTTTATTATTTTAAAAAAAAATGAAAAAACTTCCGGTTTTTTCTTCCTGTTTACTTCCATTGATCACAACTAATAAAACTGCATCAAAAAATATTGACTTTTCTAAAAATTTTTGGAAATTTTGAATAAATTCATTTTTACATTCTCATCCTGCATGAGAAAGTCTTCAATTTGTGCGATTTTGAACTTTTGCTAAAACATACATTTCTCGACGTTTTGAGACCTCCTGATTCCAAAAAAATGGGTTTTACGAAGATGTCTGTCTGTCTGTCTGTCTGTCTGTCTGTCTGTCTGTCTGTCTGTCTGTATCAAAATTTTGAAATCGGATAACTTGAGTAAAAATTGTCGTATCAACTTCAACTTTGGTATACTTTTTTTTGGTACCAAAATACAGGTCGAGTTCGTCAGCCAGCAATTTTCGTCCAAAATTATCAAAAATAGAATATTTTCAAAATTCAAAAAAAAAAAAATTTTACAAAAAAAATTTTTCTCTAATTTTTTTCTTAAACTACAAGTAAAATCGAACAAATTTTGTTGATAAAAGTTTTCGATATAATGCAACCCCACAAAGCTATGAATTTTTTAAGTTTACATGTGCAAAAAGGGGTACTGAAAGTGGATAAATCCTATACAAAAACTCTATTATTTTAAAAAAAAATGAAAAAACTTCCGGTTTTTTCTTCCTGTTTACTTCCATTGATCACAACTAATAAAACTGCATCAAAAAATATTGACTTTTCTAAATATTTTTGGAAATTTTGAATAAATTCATTTTTACATTCTCATCCTAAATGAGAAAGTCTTCAATTTGTGCGATTTTGAACTTTTGCTAAAACATACATTTCTCGACGTTTTGAGACCTCCTGATTCCAAAAAAATGGGTTTTACGAAGATGTCTGTCTGTCTGTCTGTCTGTCTGTCTGTCTGTATCAAAATTTTGAAATCGGATAACTTGAGTAAAAATTGTCGTATCAACTTCAACTTTGGTATACTTTTTTTTGGTACCAAAATACAGGTCGAGTTTGTTAGCCAGCAATTTTCGTCCAAAATTATCAAAAATAGAATATTTTCAAAATTCAAAAAAAAAAAATTTAAAAAAAAAATTTTCTCTAATTTTTTTCTTAAACTACAAGTAAAATCGAACAAATTTTGTTTATAAAAGTTTCCGATATAATGCAACCCCACAAAGCTATGAATTTTTTAAGTTTACATGTGCAAAAAGGGGTACTGAAAGTGGATAAATCCTATACAAAAACTCTATTATTTTAAAAAAAAATGAAAAAACTTCCGGTTTTTTCTTCCTGTTTACTTCCATTGATCACAACTAATAAAACTGCATCAAAAAATATTGACTTTTCTAAATATTTTTGGAAATTTTGAATAAATTCATTTTTACATTCTCATCCTAAATGAGAAAGTCTTCAATTTGTGCGATTTTGAACTTTTGCTAAAACATACATTTCTCGACGTTTTGAGACCTCCTGATTCCAAAAAAATGGGTTTTACGAAGATGTCTGTCTGTCTGTCTGTCTGTCTGAATCAAAAATTTTGAAATCGGATAACTTGAGTAAAAATTTTCGTATCAACTTTAACTTTGGTATACTTTTTTTTTGTACCAAAATACAGGTCGAGTTCGTTAGCCAGCAATTTTCGTCCAAAATTATCAAAAATAGAATATTTTCAAAATTCAAAAAAAAAAAAAATTTAAAAAAAAAATTTTCTCTAATTTTTTTCTTAAACAACAAGTAAAATCGAACAAATTTTGTTTAGAACAGTTTCCGATATAATGCAACCCCACAAAGCTATGAATTTTTTAAGTTTACATGTGCAAAAAGGGGTACTGAAAGTGGATAAATCCTATACAAAAACTCTATTATTTTAAAAAAAAATGAAAAAACTTCTGGTTTTTTCTTCCTGTTTACCTCCATTGATCACAACTAATAAAACTGCATCAAAAAATATTGACTTTTCTAAAAATTTTTGGAAATTTTGAATAAATTCATTTTTACATTCTCATCCTAAATGAGAAAGTCTTCAATTTGTGCGATTTTGAACTTTTGCTAAAACATACATTTCTCGACGTTTTGAGACCTCCTGATTCCAAAAAAATGGGTTTTACGAAGATGTCTGTCTGTCTGTCTGTCTGTCTGTCTGTATCAAAATTTTGAAATCGGATAACTTGAGTAAAAATTGTCGTATCAACTTCAACTTTGGTATCCTTTTTTTTGGTACCAAAATACAGCTCGAGTTCGTTAGCCAGCAATTTTCGTCCAAAATTATCAAAAATAGAATATTTTTAAAATTCAAAAAAAAGAAAATTTAAAAAAAAAAATTTTCTCTAATTTTTTTCTTAAACTACAATTAAAATCGAACAAATTTTGTTTATAAAACTTTCCAATATAATGCAACCCCACAAAGCTATGAATTTTTTAAGTTTACATGTGCAAAAAGGGGTACTGAAAGTGGATAAATCCTATACAAAAACTCTATTATTTTAAAAAAAAATGAAAAAACTTTCGGTTTTTTCTTCCTGTTTACTTCCATTGATCACAATTAATAAAACTGCATCAAAAAATATTGACTTTTCTAAATATTTTTGGAAATTTTGAATAAATTCATTTTTACATTCTCATCCTAAATGAGAAAGTCTTCAATTTGTGCGATTTTGAACTTTTGCTAAAACATACATTTCTCGACGTTTTGAGACCTCCTGATTCCAAAAAAATGGGTTTTACGAAGATGTCTGTCTGTCTGTCTGTCTGTCTGTCTGTATCAAAATTTTGAAATCGGATAACTTGAGTAAAAATTGTCGTATCAACTTCAACTTTGGTATACTTTTTTTTGGTACCAAAATACAGGTCGAGTTCGTTAGCCAGCAATTTTCGTCCAAAATTATCAAAAATAGAATATTTTCAAAATTCAAAAAAAAAAAATTAAAAAAAAAATTTTCTCTAATTTTTTTCTTAAACTACAAGTAAAATCGAACAAATTTTGTTTATAAAAGTTTCCGATATAATGCAACCCCACAAAGCTATGAATTTTTTAAGTTTACATGTGCAAAAAGGGGTACTGAAAGTGGATAAATCCTATACAAAAACTCTATTATTTTAAAAAAAAAATGAAAAAACTTTCGGTTTTTTCTTCGTGTTTACTTCCATTGATCACAACTAATAAAACTGCATCAAAAAATATTGACTTTTCTAAAAATTTTTGGAAATTTTGAATAAATTCATTTTTACATTCTCATCCTAAATGAGAAAGTCTTCAATTTGTGCGATTTTGAACTTTTGCTAAAACATACATTTCTCGACGTTTTGAGACCTCCTGATTCGAAAAAAATGGGTTTTACGAAGATGTCTGTCTGTCTGTCTGTCTGTCTGTATCAAAATTTTGAAATCGGATAACTTGAGTAAAAATTGTCGTATCAACTTCAACTTTGGTATACTTTTTTTTGGTACCAAAATACAGGTCGAGTTGGTTAGCCAGCAATTTTCATCAAAAATTATCAAAAATAGAAAATTTTCAAAATTCAAAAAAAAAAAAATTTTAAAAAAAAATTTTTCTCTAATTTTTTTCTTAAACTACAAGTAAAATTGAACAAATTTTGTTTATAAAAGTTTCCGATATAATGCAACCCCACAAAGCTATAAATTTTTTAAGTTTACATGTGCAAAAAGGGGTACTGAAAGTGGATAAATCCTATACAAAAACTTTATTATTTTTAAAAAAAATGAAAAAACTTCCGGTTTTTTCTTCCTGTTTACTTCCATTGATCACAACTAATAAAACTGCATCAAAAAATATTGACTTTTCTAAAAATTTTTGGAAATTTTGAATAAATTCATTTTTACATTCTCATCCTGCATGAGAAAGTCTTCAATTTGTGCGATTTTGAACTTTTGCTAAAACATACATTTCTCGACGTTTTGAGACCTCCTGATTCCAAAAAAATGGGTTTTACGAAGATGTCTGTCTGTCTGTCTGTCTGTCTGTCTGTCTGTCTGTCTGTCTGTATCAAAATTTTGAAATCGGATAACTTGAGTAAAAATTGTCGTATCAACTTCAACTTTGGTATACTTTTTTTTGGTACCAAAATACAGGTCGAGTTCGTCAGCCAGCAATTTTCGTCCAAAATTATCAAAAATAGAATATTTTCAAAATTCAAAAAAAAAAAAATTTTACAAAAAAAATTTTTCTCTAATTTTTTTCTTAAACTACAAGTAAAATCGAACAAATTTTGTTGATAAAAGTTTTCGATATAATGCAACCCCACAAAGCTATGAATTTTTTAAATTTACATGTGCAAAAAGGGGTACTGAAAGTGGATAAATCCTATACAAAAACTCTATTATTTTAAAAAAAAATGAAAAAACTTCTGGTTTTTTCTTCCTGTTTACTTCCATTGATCACAACTAATAAAACTGCATCAAAAAATATTGACTTTTCTAAATATTTTTGGAAATTTTGAATAAATTCATTTTTACATTCTCATCCTAAATGAGAAAGTCTTCAATTTGTGCGATTTTGAACTTTTGCTAAAACATACATTTCTCGACGTTTTGAGACCTCCTGATTCCAAAAAAATGGGTTTTACGAAGATGTCTGTCTGTCTGTCTGTCTGTCTGTCTGTCTGTATCAAAATTTTGAAATCGGATAACTTGAGTAAAAATTGTCGTATCAACTTCAACTTTGGTATACTTTTTTTTGGTACCAAAATACAGGTCGAGTTTGTTAGCCAGCAATTTTCGTCCAAAATTATCAAAAATAGAATATTTTCAAAATTCAAAAAAAAAAAATTTAAAAAAAAAATTTTCTCTAATTTTTTTCTTAAACTACAAGTAAAATCGAACAAATTTTGTTTATAAAAGTTTCCGATATAATGCAACCCCACAAAGCTATGAATTTTTTAAGTTTACATGTGCAAAAAGGGGTACTGAAAGTGGATAAATCCTATACAAAAACTCTATTATTTTAAAAAAAAAATGAAAAAACTTTCGGTTTTTTCTTCGTGTTTACTTCCATTGATCACAACTAATAAAACTGCATCAAAAAATATTGACTTTTCTAAAAATTTTTGGAAATTTTGAATAAATTCATTTTTACATTCTCATCCTAAATGAGAAAGTCTTCAATTTGTGCGATTTTGAACTTTTGCTAAAACATACATTGCTCGACGTTTTGAGACCTACTGATTCCAAAAAAATGGGTTTTACGAAGATGTCTGTCTGTCTGTCTGTCTGTCTGTATGAAAATTTTGAAATCGGATAACTTGAGTAAAAATTGTCGTATCAACTTTAACTTTGGTATACTTTTTTTTGGTACCAAAATACAGGTCGAGTTCGTTAGCCAGCAATTTTCGTCCAAAATTATCAAAAATAGAATATTTTTAAAATTCAAAAAAAAAAAAAATTTAAAAAAAAAATTTTCTCTAATTTTTTTCTTAAACAACAAGTAAAATCGAACAAATTTTGTTTAGAAAAGTTTCCGATATAATGCAACCCCACAAAGCTATGAATTTTTTAAGTTTACATGTGCAAAAAGGGGTACTGAAAGTGGATAAATCCTATACAAAAACTCTATTATTTTAAAAAAAAATGAAAAAACTTCCGGTTTTTTCTTCCTGTTTACTTCCATTGATCACAACTAATAAAACTGCATCAAAAAATATTGACTTTTCTAAAAATTTTTGGAAATTTTGAATAAATTCATTTTTACATTCTCATCCTAAATGAGAAAGTCTTCAATTTGTGCGATTTTGAACTTTTGCTAAAACATACATTTCTCGACGTTTTGAGACCTCCAGATTCCAAAAAAATGGGTTTTACGAAGATGTCTGTCTGTCTGTCTGTCTGTCTGTCTGTATCAAAATTTTGAAATCGGATAACTTGAGTAAAAATTGTCGTATCAACTTCAAGTTTGTTATCCTTTTTTTTGGTACCAAAATACAGCTCGAGTTCGTTAGCCAGCAATTTTCGTCCAAAATTATCAAAAATAGAATATTTTTAAAATTCAAAAAAAAGAAAATTTAAAAAAAAAAATTTTCTCTAATTTTTTTCTTAAACTACAATTAAAATCGAACAAATTTTGTTAATAAAACTTTCCAATATAATGCAACCCCACAAAGCTATGAATTTTTTAAGTTTACATGTGCAAAAAGGGGTACTGAAAGTGGATAAATCCTATACAAAAACTTTATTATTTTAAAAAAAAATGAAAAAACTTCCGGTTTTTTCTTCCTGTTTACTTCCATTGATCACAACTAATAAAACTGCATCAAAAAATATTGACTTTTCTAAAAATTTTTGGAAATTTTGAATAAATTCATTTTTACATTCTCATCCTGCATGAGAAAGTCTTCAATTTGTGCGATTTTGAACTTTTGCTAAAACATACATTTCTCGACGTTTTGAGACCTCCTGATTCCAAAAAAATGGGTTTTACGAAGATGTCTGTCTGTCTGTCTGTCTGTCTGTCTGTCTGTCTGTCTGTCTGTCTGTCTGTCTGTATCAAAATTTTGAAATCGGATAACTTGAGTAAAAATTGTCGTATCAACTTCAACTTTGGTATACTTTTTTTTGGTACCAAAATACAGGTCGAGTTCGTCAGCCAGCAATTTTCGTCCAAAATTATCAAAAATAGAATATTTTCAAAATTCAAAAAAAAAAAAATTTTACAAAAAAAATTTTTCTCTAATTTTTTTCTTAAACTACAAGTAAAATCGAACAAATTTTGTTGGTAAAAGTTTCCGATATAATGCAACCCCACAAAGCTATGAATTTTTTAAGTTTACATGTGCAAAAAGGGGTACTGAAAGTGGATAAATCCTATACAAAAACTCTATTATTTTAAAAAAAAAATGAAAAAACTTTCGGTTTTTTCTTCGTGTTTACTTCCATTGATCACAACTAATAAAACTGCATCAAAAAATATTGACTTTTCTAAAAATTTTTGGAAATTTTGAATAAATTCATTTTTACATTCTCATCCTGCATGAGAAAGTCTTCAATTTGTGCGATTTTGAACTTTTGCTAAAACATACATTTCTCGACGTTTTGAGACCTCCTGATTCGAAAAAAATGGGTTTTACGAAGATGTCTGTCTGTCTGTCTGTCTGTCTGTCTGTATCAAAATTTTGAAATCGGATAACTTGAGTAAAAATTGTCGTATCAACTTCAACTTTGGTATACTTTTTTTTGGTACCAAAATACAGGTCGAGTTGGTTAGCCAGCAATTTTCATCAAAAATTATCAAAAATAGAAAATTTTCAAAATTCAAAAAAAAAAAAATTTTAAAAAAAAAATTTTCTCTAATTTTTTTCATAAACTACAAGTAAAATCGAACAAATTTTGTTTAGAAAAGTTTCCGATATAATGCAACCCCACAAAGCTATGAATTTTTTAAGTTTACATGTGCAAAAAGGGGTACTGAAAGTGGATAAATCCTATACAAAAACTCTATTATTTTAAAAAAAAATGAAAAAACTTCCGGTTTTTTCTTCCTGTTTACTTCCATTGATCACAACTAATAAAACTGCATCAAAAAATATTGACTTTTCTAAAAATTTTTGGAAATTTTGAATAAATTCATTTTTACATTCTCATCCTAAATGAGAAAGTCTTCAATTTGTGCGATTTTGAACTTTTGCTAAAACATACATTTCTCGACGTTTTGAGACCTCCTGATTCCAAAAAAATGGGTTTTACGAAGATGTCTGTCTGTCTGTCTGTCTGTCTGTCTGTATCAAAATTTTGAAATCGGATAACTTGAGTAAAAATTGTCGTATCAACTTCAACTTTGGTATCCTTTTTTTTGGTACCAAAATACAGGTCGAGTTCGTCAGCCAGCAATTTTCGTCCAAAATTATCAAAAATAGAATATTTTCAAAATTCAAAAAAAAAAAAATTTTACAAAAAAAATTTTTCTCTAATTTTTTTCTTAAACTACAAGTAAAATCGAACAAATTTTGTTGATAAAAGTTTCCGATATAATGCAACCCCACAAAGCTATGAATTTTTTAAGTTTACATGTGCAAAAAGGGGTACTGAAAGTGGATAAATCCTATACAAAAACTCTATTATTTTAAAAAAAAAATGAAAAAACTTTCGGTTTTTTCTTCGTGTTTACTTCCATTGATCACAACTAATAAAACTGCATCAAAAAATATTGACTTTTCTAAAAATTTTTGGAAATTTTGAATAAATTCATTTTTACATTCTCATCCTAAATGAGAAAGTCTTCAATTTGTGCGATTTTGAACTTTTGCTAAAACATACATTTCTCGACGTTTTGAGACCTCCTGATTCGAAAAAAATGGGTTTTACGAAGATGTCTGTCTGTCTGTCTGTCTGTCTGTCTGTATCAAAATTTTGAAATCGGATAACTTGAGTAAAAATTGTCGTATCAACTTCAACTTTGGTATACTTTTTTTTGGTACCAAAATACAGGTCGAGTTGGTTAGCCAGCAATTTTCATCAAAAATTATCAAAAATAGAAAATTTTCAAAATTCAAAAAAAAAAAAATTTAAAAAAAAAAATTTTCTCTAATTTTTTTCATAAACTACAAGTAAAATCGAACAAATTTTGTTTAGAAAAGTTTCCGATATAATGCAACCCCACAAAGCTATGAATTTTTTAAGTTTACATGTGCAAAAAGGGGTACTGAAAGTGGATAAATCCTATACAAAAACTCTATTATTTTAAAAAAAAATGAAAAAACTTCCGGTTTTTTCTTCCTGTTTACTTCCATTGATCACAACTAATAAAACTGCATCAAAAAATATTGACTTTTCTAAAAATTTTTGGAAATTTTGAATAAATTCATTTTTACATTCTCATCCTAAATGAGAAAGTCTTCAATTTGTGCGATTTTGAACTTTTGCTAAAACATACATTTCTCGACGTTTTGAGACCTCCTGATTCCAAAAAAATGGGTTTTACGAAGATGTCTGTCTGTCTGTCTGTCTGTCTGTCTGTATCAAAATTTTGAAATCGGATAACTTGAGTAAAAATTGTCGTATCAACTTCAACTTTGGTATCCTTTTTTTTGGTACCAAAATACAGCTCGAGTTCGTTAGCCAGCAATTTTCGTCCAAAATTATCAAAAATAGAATATTTTTAAAATTCAAAAAAAAGAAAATTTAAAAAAAAAAATTTTCTCTAATTTTTTTCTTAAACTACAATTAAAATCGAACAAATTTTGTTTATAAAACTTTCCAATATAATGCAACCCCACAAAGCTATGAATTTTTTAAGTTTACATGTGCAAAAAGGGGTACTGAAAGTGGATAAATCCTATACAAAAACTCTATTATTTTAAAAAAAAATTAAAAAACTTCCGTTTTTTTCTTCCTGTTTACTTCCATTGATCACAACTAATAAAACTGCATCAAAAAATATTGACTTTTCTAAATATTTTTGGAAATTTTGAATAAATTCATTTTTACATTCTCATCCTAAATGAGAAAGTCTTCAATTTGTGCGATTTTGAACTTTTGCTAAAACATACATTTCTCGACGTTTTGAGACCTCCTGATTCCAAAAAAATGGGTTTTACGAAGATGTCTGTCTGTCTGTCTGTCTGTCTGTCTGTATCAAAATTTTGAAATCGGATAACTTGAGTAAAAATTGTCGTATCAACTTCAACTTTGGTATACTTTTTTTTGGTACCAAAATACAGGTCGAGTTCGTTAGCCAGCAATTTTCGTCCAAAATTATCAAAAATAGAATATTTTCAAAATTCAAAAAAAAAAAATTTAAAAAAAAAATTTTCTCTAATTTTTTTCTTAAACTACAAGTAAAATCGAACAAATTTTGTTTATAAAAGTTTCCGATATAATGCAACCCCACAAAGCTATGAATTTTTTAAGTTTACATGTGCAAAAAGGGGTACTGAAAGTGGATAAATCCTATACAAAAACTCTATTATTTTAAAAAAAAGTGAAAAAACTTCCGGTTTTTTCTTCCTGTTTACTTCCATTGATCACAACTAATAAAACTGCATCAAAAAATATTGACTTTTCTAAATATTTTTGGAAATTTTGAATAAATTCATTTTTACATTCTCATCCTAAATGAGAAAGTCTTCAATTTGTGCGATTTTGAACTTTTGCTAAAACATACATTTCTCGACGTTTTGAGACCTCCTGATTCCAAAAAAATGGGTTTTACGAAGATGTCTGTCTGTCTGTCTGTCTGTCTGTCTGTCTGTATCAAAATTTTGAAATCGGATAACTTGAGTAAAAATTGTCGTATCAACTTCAACTTTGGTATACTTTTTTTTGGTACCAAAATACAGGTCGAGTTTGTTAGCCAGCAATTTTCGTCCAAAATTATCAAAAATAGAATATTTTCAAAATTCAAAAAAAAAAAATTTAAAAAAAAAATTTTCTCTAATTTTTTTCTTAAACTACAAGTAAAATCGAACAAATTTTGTTTATAAAAGTTTCCGATATAATGCAACCCCACAAAGCTATGAATTTTTTAAGTTTACATGTGCAAAAAGGGGTACTGAAAGTGGATAAATCCTATACAAAAACTCTATTATTTTAAAAAAAAATGAAAAAACTTCCGGTTTTTTCTTCCTGTTTACTTCCATTGATCACAACTAATAAAACTGCATCAAAAAATATTGACTTTTCTAAATATTTTTGGAAATTTTGAATAAATTCATTTTTACATTCTCATCCTAAATGAGAAAGTCTTCAATTTGTGCGATTTTGAACTTTTGCTAAAACATACATTTCTCGACGTTTTGAGACCTCCTGATTCCAAAAAAATGGGTTTTACGAAGATGTCTGTCTGTCTGTCTGTCTGTCTGTCTGAATCAAAAATTTTGAAATCGGATAACTTGAGTAAAAATTTTCGTATCAACTTTAACTTTGGTATACTTTTTTTTTGTACCAAAATACAGGTCGAGTTCGTTAGCCAGCAATTTTCGTCCAAAATTATCAAAAATAGAATATTTTCAAAATTCAAAAAAAAAAAAAATTTAAAAAAAAAATTTTCTCTAATTTTTTTCTTAAACAACAAGTAAAATCGAACAAATTTTGTTTAGAACAGTTTCCGATATAATGCAACCCCACAAAGCTATGAATTTTTTAAGTTTACATGTGCAAAAAGGGGTACTGAAAGTGGATAAATCCTATACAAAAACTCTATTATTTTAAAAAAAAATGAAAAAACTTCTGGTTTTTTCTTCCTGTTTACCTCCATTGATCACAACTAATAAAACTGCATCAAAAAATATTGACTTTTCTAAAAATTTTTGGAAATTTTGAATAAATTCATTTTTACATTCTCATCCTAAATGAGAAAGTCTTCAATTTGTGCGATTTTGAACTTTTGCTAAAACATACATTTCTCGACGTTTTGAGACCTCCTGATTCCAAAAAAATGGGTTTTACGAAGATGTCTGTCTGTCTGTCTGTCTGTCTGTCTGTATCAAAATTTTGAAATCGGATAACTTGAGTAAAAATTGTCGTATCAACTTCAACTTTGGTATCCTTTTTTTTGGTACCAAAATACAGCTCGAGTTCGTTAGCCAGCAATTTTCGTCCAAAATTATCAAAAATAGAATATTTTTAAAATTCAAAAAAAAGAAAATTTAAAAAAAAAAATTTTCTCTAATTTTTTTCTTAAACTACAATTAAAATCGAACAAATTTTGTTTATAAAACTTTCCAATATAATGCAACCCCACAAAGCTATGAATTTTTTAAGTTTACATGTGCAAAAAGGGGTACTGAAAGTGGATAAATCCTATACAAAAACTCTATTATTTTAAAAAAAAATGAAAAAACTTTCGGTTTTTTCTTCCTGTTTACTTCCATTGATCACAATTAATAAAACTGCATCAAAAAATATTGACTTTTCTAAATATTTTTGGAAATTTTGAATAAATTCATTTTTACATTCTCATCCTAAATGAGAAAGTCTTCAATTTGTGCGATTTTGAACTTTTGCTAAAACATACATTTCTCGACGTTTTGAGACCTCCTGATTCCAAAAAAATGGGTTTTACGAAGATGTCTGTCTGTCTGTCTGTCTGTCTGTCTGTATCAAAATTTTGAAATCGGATAACTTGAGTAAAAATTGTCGTATCAACTTCAACTTTGGTATACTTTTTTTTGGTACCAAAATACAGGTCGAGTTCGTTAGCCAGCAATTTTCGTCCAAAATTATCAAAAATAGAATATTTTCAAAATTCAAAAAAAAAAAAATTAAAAAAAAAATTTTCTCTAATTTTTTTCTTAAACTACAAGTAAAATCGAACAAATTTTGTTTATAAAAGTTTCCGATATAATGCAACCCCACAAAGCTATGAATTTTTTAAGTTTACATGTGCAAAAAGGGGTACTGAAAGTGGATAAATCCTATACAAAAACTCTATTATTTTAAAAAAAAAATGAAAAAACTTTCGGTTTTTTCTTCGTGTTTACTTCCATTGATCACAACTAATAAAACTGCATCAAAAAATATTGACTTTTCTAAAAATTTTTGGAAATTTTGAATAAATTCATTTTTACATTCTCATCCTAAATGAGAAAGTCTTCAATTTGTGCGATTTTGAACTTTTGCTAAAACATACATTTCTCGACGTTTTGAGACCTCCTGATTCGAAAAAAATGGGTTTTACGAAGATGTCTGTCTGTCTGTCTGTCTGTCTGTATCAAAATTTTGAAATCGGATAACTTGAGTAAAAATTGTCGTATCAACTTCAACTTTGGTATACTTTTTTTTGGTACCAAAATACAGGTCGAGTTGGTTAGCCAGCAATTTTCATCAAAAATTATCAAAAATAGAAAATTTTCAAAATTCAAAAAAAAAAAAATTTTAAAAAAAAATTTTTCTCTAATTTTTTTCTTAAACTACAAGTAAAATCGAACAAATTTTGTTTATAAAAGTTTCCGATATAATGCAACCCCACAAAGCTATAAATTTTTTAAGTTTACATGTGCAAAAAGGGGTACTGAAAGTGGATAAATCCTATACAAAAACTTTATTATTTTAAAAAAAAATGAAAAAACTTCCGGTTTTTTCTTCCTGTTTACTTCCATTGATCACAACTAATAAAACTGCATCAAAAAATATTGACTTTTCTAAAAATTTTTGGAAATTTTGAATAAATTCATTTTTACATTCTCATCCTGCATGAGAAAGTCTTCAATTTGTGCGATTTTGAACTTTTGCTAAAACATACATTTCTCGACGTTTTGAGACCTCCTGATTCCAAAAAAATGGGTTTTACGAAGATGTCTGTCTGTCTGTCTGTCTGTCTGTCTGTCTGTCTGTCTGTCTGTCTGTCTGTATCAAAATTTTGAAATCGGATAACTTGAGTAAAAATTGTCGTATCAACTTCAACTTTGGTATACTTTTTTTTGGTACCAAAATACAGGTCGAGTTCGTCAGCCAGCAATTTTCGTCCAAAATTATCAAAAATAGAATATTTTCAAAATTCAAAAAAAAAAAAATTTTACAAAAAAAATTTTTCTCTAATTTTTTTCTTAAACTACAAGTAAAATCGAACAAATTTTGTTGATAAAAGTTTTCGATATAATGCAACCCCACAAAGCTATGAATTTTTTAAGTTTACATGTGCAAAAAGGGGTACTGAAAGTGGATAAATCCTATACAAAAACTCTATTATTTTAAAAAAAAATGAAAAAACTTCCGGTTTTTTCTTCCTGTTTACTTCCATTGATCACAACTAATAAAACTGCATCAAAAAATATTGACTTTTCTAAATATTTTTGGAAATTTTGAATAAATTCATTTTTACATTCTCATCCTAAATGAGAAAGTCTTCAATTTGTGCGATTTTGAACTTTTGCTAAAACATACATTTCTCGACGTTTTGAGACCTCCTGATTCCAAAAAAATGGGTTTTACGAAGATGTCTGTCTGTCTGTCTGTCTGTCTGTCTGTCTGTATCAAAATTTTGAAATCGGATAACTTGAGTAAAAATTGTCGTATCAACTTCAACTTTGGTATACTTTTTTTTGGTACCAAAATACAGGTCGAGTTTGTTAGCCAGCAATTTTCGTCCAAAATTATCAAAAATAGAATATTTTCAAAATTCAAAAAAAAAAAATTTAAAAAAAAAATTTTCTCTAATTTTTTTCTTAAACTACAAGTAAAATCGAACAAATTTTGTTTATAAAAGTTTCCGATATAATGCAACCCCACAAAGCTATGAATTTTTTAAGTTTACATGTGCAAAAAGGGGTACTGAAAGTGGATAAATCCTATACAAAAACTCTATTATTTTAAAAAAAAAATGAAAAAACTTTCGGTTTTTTCTTCGTGTTTACTTCCATTGATCACAACTAATAAAACTGCATCAAAAAATATTGACTTTTCTAAAAATTTTTGGAAATTTTGAATAAATTCATTTTTACATTCTCATCCTAAATGAGAAAGTCTTCAATTTGTGCGATTTTGAACTTTTGCTAAAACATACATTGCTCGACGTTTTGAGACCTACTGATTCCAAAAAAATGGGTTTTACGAAGATGTCTGTCTGTCTGTCTGTCTGTCTGTATGAAAATTTTGAAATCGGATAACTTGAGTAAAAATTGTCGTATCAACTTTAACTTTGGTATACTTTTTTTTGGTACCAAAATACAGGTCGAGTTCGTTAGCCAGCAATTTTCGTCCAAAATTATCAAAAATAGAATATTTTTAAAATTCAAAAAAAAAAAAAATTTAAAAAAAAAATTTTCTCTAATTTTTTTCTTAAACAACAAGTAAAATCGAACAAATTTTGTTTAGAAAAGTTTCCGATATAATGCAACCCCACAAAGTTATGAATTTTTTAAGTTTACATGTGCAAAAAGGGGTACTGAAAGTGGATAAATCCTATACAAAAACTCTATTATTTTAAAAAAAAATGAAAAAACTTCCGGTTTTTTCTTCCTGTTTACTTCCATTGATCACAACTAATAAAACTGCATCAAAAAATATTGACTTTTCTAAAAATTTTTGGAAATTTTGAATAAATTCATTTTTACATTCTCATCCTAAATGAGAAAGTCTTCAATTTGTGCGATTTTGAACTTTTGCTAAAACATACATTTCTCGACGTTTTGAGACCTCCAGATTCCAAAAAAATGGGTTTTACGAAGATGTCTGTCTGTCTGTCTGTCTGTCTGTCTGTATCAAAATTTTGAAATCGGATAACTTGAGTAAAAATTGTCGTATCAACTTCAAGTTTGTTATCCTTTTTTTTGGTACCAAAATACAGCTCGAGTTCGTTAGCCAGCAATTTTCGTCCAAAATTATCAAAAATAGAATATTTTTAAAATTCAAAAAAAAGAAAATTTAAAAAAAAAAATTTTCTCTAATTTTTTTCTTAAACTACAATTAAAATCGAACAAATTTTGTTTATAAAACTTTCCAATATAATGCAACCCCACAAAGCTATGAATTTTTTAAGTTTACATGTGCAAAAAGGGGTACTGAAAGTGGATAAATCCTATACAAAAACTTTATTATTTTAAAAAAAAATGAAAAAACTTCCGGTTTTTTCTTCCTGTTTACTTCCATTGATCACAACTAATAAAACTGCATCAAAAAATATTGACTTTTCTAAAAATTTTTGGAAATTTTGAATAAATTCATTTTTACATTCTCATCCTGCATGAGAAAGTCTTCAATTTGTGCGATTTTGAACTTTTGCTAAAACATACATTTCTCGACGTTTTGAGACCTCCTGATTCCAAAAAAATGGGTTTTACGAAGATGTCTGTCTGTCTGTCTGTCTGTCTGTCTGTCTGTCTGTCTGTCTGTCTGTCTGTCTGTATCAAAATTTTGAAATCGGATAACTTGAGTAAAAATTGTCGTATCAACTTCAACTTTGGTATACTTTTTTTTGGTACCAAAATACAGGTCGAGTTCGTCAGCCAGCAATTTTCGTCCAAAATTATCAAAAATAGAATATTTTCAAAATTCAAAAAAAAAAAAATTTTACAAAAAAAATTTTTCTCTAATTTTTTTCTTAAACTACAAGTAAAATCGAACAAATTTTGTTGATAAAAGTTTCCGATATAATGCAACCCCACAAAGCTATGAATTTTTTAAGTTTACATGTGCAAAAAGGGGTACTGAAAGTGGATAAATCCTATACAAAAACTCTATTATTTTAAAAAAAAAATGAAAAAACTTTCGGTTTTTTCTTCGTGTTTACTTCCATTGATCACAACTAATAAAACTGCATCAAAAAATATTGACTTTTCTAAAAATTTTTGGAAATTTTGAATAAATTCATTTTTACATTCTCATCCTAAATGAGAAAGTCTTCAATTTGTGCGATTTTGAACTTTTGCTAAAACATACATTTCTCGACGTTTTGAGACCTCCTGATTCGAAAAAAATGGGTTTTACGAAGATGTCTGTCTGTCTGTCTGTCTGTCTGTCTGTATCAAAATTTTGAAATCGGATAACTTGAGTAAAAATTGTCGTATCAACTTCAACTTTGGTATACTTTTTTTTGGTACCAAAATACAGGTCGAGTTGGTTAGCCAGCAATTTTCATCAAAAATTATCAAAAATAGAAAATTTTCAAAATTCAAAAAAAAAAAAATTTTAAAAAAAAAATTTTCTCTAATTTTTTTCTTGAACTACAAGTAAAATCGAACAAATTTTGTTTAGAAAAGTTTCCGATATAATGCAACCCCACAAAGCTATGAATTTTTTAAGTTTACATGTGCAAAAAGGGGTACTGAAAGTGGATAAATCCTATACAAAAACTCTATTATTTTAAAAAAAAATGAAAAAACTTCCGGTTTTTTCTTCCTGTTTACTTCCATTGATCACAACTAATAAAACTGCATCAAAAAATATTGACTTTTCTAAAAATTTTTGGAAATTTTGAATAAATTCATTTTTACATTCTCATCCTAAATGAGAAAGTCTTCAATTTGTGCGATTTTGAACTTTTGCTAAAACATACATTTCTCGACGTTTTGAGACCTCCTGATTCCAAAAAAATGGGTTTTACGAAGATGTCTGTCTGTCTGTCTGTCTGTCTGTATCAAAATTTTGAAATCGGATAACTTGAGTAAAAATTGTCGTATCAACTTCAACTTTGGTATCCTTTTTTTTGGTACCAAAATACAGGTCGAGTTCGTCAGCCAGCAATTTTCGTCCAAAATTATCAAAAATAGAATATTTTCAAAATTCAAAAAAAAAAAAATTTTACAAAAAAAATTTTTCTCTAATTTTTTTCTTAAACTACAAGTAAAATCGAACAAATTTTGTTGATAAAAGTTTTCGATATAATGCAACCCCACAAAGCTATGAATTTTTTAAGTTTACATGTGCAAAAAGGGGTACTGAAAGTGGATAAATCCTATACAAAAACTCTATTATTTTAAAAAAAAAATGAAAAAACTTTCGGTTTTTTCTTCGTGTTTACTTCCATTGATTACAACTAATAAAACTGCATCAAAAAATATTGACTTTTCTAAAAATTTTTGGAAATTTTGAATAAATTCATTTTTACATTCTCATCCTAAATGAGAAAGTCTTCAATTTGTGCGATTTTGAACTTTTGCTAAAACATACATTTCTCGACGTTTTGAGACCTCCTGATTCGAAAAAAATGGGTTTTACGAAGATGTCTGTCTGTCTGTCTGTCTGTCTGTCTGTATCAAAATTTTGAAATCGGATAACTTGAGTAAAAATTGTCGTATCAACTTCAACTTTGGTATACTTTTTTTTGGTACCAAAATACAGGTCGAGTTGGTTAGCCAGCAATTTTCATCAAAAATTATCAAAAATAGAAAATTTTCAAAATTCAAAAAAAAAAAAATTTTAAAAAAAAAATTTTCTCTAATTTTTTTCATAAACTACAAGTAAAATCGAACAAATTTTGTTTAGAAAAGTTTCCGATATAATGCAACCCCACAAAGCTATGAATTTTTTAAGTTTACATGTGCAAAAAGGGGTACTGAAAGTGGATAAATCCTATACAAAAACTCTATTATTTTAAAAAAAAATGAAAAAACTTCCGGTTTTTTCTTCCTGTTTACTTCCATTGATCACAACTAATAAAACTGCATCAAAAAATATTGACTTTTCTAAAAATTTTTGGAAATTTTGAATAAATTCATTTTTACATTCTCATCCTAAATGAGAAAGTCTTCAATTTGTGCGATTTTGAACTTTTGCTAAAACATACATTTCTCGACGTTTTGAGACCTCCTGATTCCAAAAAAATGGGTTTTACGAAGATGTCTGTCTGTCTGTCTGTCTGTCTGTCTGTATCAAAATTTTGAATTCGGATAACTTGAGTAAAAATTGTCGTATCAACTTCAACTTTGGTATCCTTTTTTTTGGTACCAAAATACAGCTCGAGTTCGTTAGCCAGCAATTTTCGTCCAAAATTATCAAAAATAGAATATTTTTAAAATTCAAAAAAAAGAAAATTTAAAAAAAAAAATTTTCTCTAATTTTTTTCTTAAACTACAATTAAAATCGAACAAATTTTGTTTATAAAACTTTCCAATATAATGCAACCCCACAAAGCTATGAATTTTTTAAGTTTACATGTGCAAAAAGGGGTACTGAAAGTGGATAAATCCTATACAAAAACTCTATTATTTTAAAAAAAAATTAAAAAACTTCCGTTTTTTTCTTCCTGTTTACTTCCATTGATCACAACTAATAAAACTGCATCAAAAAATATTGACTTTTCTAAATATTTTTGGAAATTTTGAATAAATTCATTTTTACATTCTCATCCTAAATGAGAAAGTCTTCAATTTGTGCGATTTTGAACTTTTGCTAAAACATACATTTCTCGACGTTTTGAGACCTCCTGATTCCAAAAAAATGGGTTTTACGAAGATGTCTGTCTGTCTGTCTGTCTGTCTGTCTGTATCAAAATTTTGAAATCGGATAACTTGAGTAAAAATTGTCGTATCAACTTCAACTTTGGTATACTTTTTTTTGGTACCAAAATACAGGTCGAGTTCGTTAGCCAGCAATTTTCGTCCAAAATTATCAAAAATAGAATATTTTCAAAATTCAAAAAAAAAAAATTTAAAAAAAAAATTTTCTCTAATTTTTTTCTTAAACTACAAGTAAAATCGAACAAATTTTGTTTATAAAAGTTTCCGATATAATGCAACCCCACAAAGCTATGAATTTTTTAAGTTTACATGTGCAAAAAGGGGTACTGAAAGTGGATAAATCCTATACAAAAACTCTATTATTTTAAAAAAAAAATGAAAAAACTTTCGGTTTTTTCTTCGTGTTTACTTCCATTGATCACAACTAATAAAACTGCATCAAAAAATATTGACTTTTCTAAAAATTTTTGGAAATTTTGAATAAATTCATTTTTACATTCTCATCCTAAATGAGAAAGTCTTCAATTTGTGCGATTTTGAACTTTTGCTAAAACATACATTTCTCGACGTTTTGAGACCTCCTGATTCGAAAAAAATGGGTTTTACGAAGATGTCTGTCTGTCTATCTGTCTGTCTGTATCAAAATTTTGAAATCGGATAACTTGAGTAAAAATTGTCGTATCAACTTCACCTTTGGTATACTTTTTTTTGGTACCAAAATACAGGTCGAGTTGGTTAGCCAGCAATTTTCATCAAAAATTATCAAAAATAGAAAATTTTCAAAATTCAAAAAAAAAAAAAATTTTAAAAAAAAAATTTTCTCTAATTTTTTTCTTGAACTACAAGTAAAAGCGAACAAATTTTGTTTATAAAAGTTTCCGATATAATGCAACCCCACAAAGCTATGAATTTTTTAAGTTTACATGTGCAAAAAGGGGTACTGAAAGTGGATAAATCCTATACAAAAACTCTATTATTTTAAAAAAAAAATGAAAAAACTTTCGGTTTTTTCTTCGTGTTTACTTCCATTGATCACAACTAATAAAACTGCATCAAAAAATATTGACTTTTCTAAAAATTTTTGGAAATTTTGAATAAATTCATTTTTACATTCTCATCCTAAATGAGAAAGTCTTCAATTTGTGCGATTTTGAACTTTTGCTAAAACATACATTTCTCGACGTTTTGAGACCTCCTGATTCGAAAAAAATGGGTTTTACGAAGATGTCTGTCTGTCTATCTGTCTGTCTGTATCAAAATTTTGAAATCGGATAACTTGAGTAAAAATTGTCGTATCAACTTCAACTTTGGTATACTTTTTTTTGGTACCAAAATACAGGTCGAGTTGGTTAGCCAGCAATTTTCATCAAAAATTATCAAAAATAGAAAATTTTCAAAATTCAAAAAAAAAAAAAATTTTAAAAAAAAAATTTTCTCTAATTTTTTTCTTGAACTACAAGTAAAAGCGAACAAATTTTGTTTATAAAAGTTTCCGATATAATGCAACCCCACAAAGCTATGAATTTTTTAAGTTTACATGTGCAAAAAGGGGTACTGAAAGTGGATAAATCCTATACAAAAACTCTATTATTTTAAAAAAAAATGAAAAAACTTCCGGTTTTTTCTTCCTGTTTACTTCCATTGATCACAACTAATAAAACTGCATTAAAAAATATTGACTTTTCTAAAAATTTTTGGAAATTTTGAATAAATTCATTTTTACATTCTCATCCTGCATGAGAAAGTCTTCAATTTGTGCGATTTTGAACTTTTGCTAAAACATACATTACTCGACGTTTTGAGACCTCCTGATTCCAAAAAAATGGGTTTTACGAAGATGTCTGTCTGTCTGTCTGTCTGTCTGTCTGTCTGTCTGTCTGTCTGTATCAAAATTTTGAAATCGGATAACTTGAGTAAAAATTGTCGTATCAACTTCAACTTTGGTATACTTTTTTTTGGTACCAAAATACAGGTCGAGTTCGTCAGCCAGCAGTTTTTGTCCAAAATTATCAAAAATAGAATATTTTCAAAATTCAAAAAAAAAAAAATTTTCCAAAAAAAAATTTTCTTTAATTTTTTTCTTAAACTACAAGTAAAATCGAACAAATTTTGTTGATAAAAGTTTCCGATATAATGCAACCCCACAAAGCTATGAATTTTTTAAGTTTACATGTGCAAAAAGGGGTACTGAAAGTGGATAAATCCTATACAAAAACTCTATTATTTTAAAAAAAAATGAAAAAACTTCCGGTTTTTTCTTCCTGTTTACTTCCATTGATCACAACTAATAAAACTGCATCAAAAAATATTGACTTTTCTAAAAATTTTTGGAAATTTTGAATAAATTCATTTTTACATTCTCATCCTAAATGAGAAAGTCTTCAATTTGTGCGATTTTGAACTTTTGCTAAAACATACATTTCTCGACGTTTTGAGACCTCCTGATTCCAAAAAAATGGGTTTTACGAAGATGTCTGTCTGTCTGTCTGTCTGTCTGTCTGTCTGTATCAAAATTTTGAAATCGGATAACTTGAGTAAAAATTGTCGTATCAACTTCAACTTTAGTATACTTTTTTTTGGTACCAAAATACAGGTCGAGTTCGTTAGCCAGCAATTTTCGTCCAAAATTATCAAAAATAGAATATTTTCAAAATTCAAAAAAAAAAAAATTTAAAAAAAAAAATTTTCTCTAATTTTTTTCTTAAACAACAAGTAAAATCGAACAAATTTTGTTTGGAAAAGTTTCCGATATAATGCAACCTCACAAAGCTATGAATTTTTTAAGTTTACATGTGCAAAAAGGGGTACTGAAAGTGGATAAATCCTATACAAAAACTCTATTATTTTAAAAAAAATGAAAAAACTTCCGGTTTTTTCTTCCTGTTTACTTCCATTGATCATAACTAATAAAACTGCATCAAAAAATATTGACTTTTCTAAATATTTTTGGAAATTTTGAATAAATTCATTTTTACATTCTCATCCTAAATGAGAAAGTCTTCAATTTGTGCGAATTTGAACTTTTGCTAAAACATACATTTCTCGACGTTTTGAGACCTCCTGATTCCAAAAAAATGGGTTTTACGAAGATGTCTGTCTGCCTGTCTGTCTGTCTGTCTGTCTGTCTGTCTGTATCAAAATTTTGAAATCGGATAACTTGAGTAAAAATTGTCGTATCAACTTCAACTTTAGTATACTTTTTTTTGGTACCAAAATACAGGTCGAGTTCGTTAGCCAGCAATTTTCGTCCAAAATTATCAAAAATAGAATATTTTCAAAATTCAAAAAAAAAAAAAATTTAAAAAAAAAAATTTTCTCTAATTTTTTTCTTAAACAACAAGTAAAATCGAACAAATTTTGTTTATAAAAGTTTCCGATATAATGCAACCCCACAAAGCTATGAATTTTTTAAGTTTACATGTGCAAAAAGGGGTACTGAAAGTGGATAAATCCTATACAAAAACTCTATTATTTTAAAAAAAAATAAAAAAACTTCTGGTTTTTTCTTCCTGTTTACTTCCATTGATCACAACTAATAAAACTGCATCAAAAAATATTGACTTTTCTAAATATTTTTGGAAATTTTGAATAAATTCATTTTTACATTCTCATCCTAAATGAGAAAGTCTTCAATTTGTGCGATTTTGAACTTTTGCTAAAACATACATTTCTCGACGTTTTGAGACCTCCTGATTCCAAAAAAATGGGTTTTACGAAGATGTCTGTCTGTCTGTCTGTCTGTCTGTATCAAAATTTTGAAATCGGATAACTTGAGTAAAAATTGTCGTATCAACTTGAACTTTGGTATCCTTTTTTTTGGTACCAAAATACAGCTCGAGTTCGTTAGCCAGCAATTTTCGTCCAAAATTATCAAAAATAGAATATTTTTAAAATTCAAAAAAAAAAAAATTTTAAAAAAAAAATTTTCTCTAATTTTTTTCTTAAACTACAAGTAAAATCGAACAAATTTTGTTTATAAAAGTTTCCGATATAATGCAACCCCACAAAGCTATGAATTTTTTAAGTTTACATGGGCAAAAAGGGGTACTGAAAGTGGATAAATCCTATACAAAAACTCTATTATTTTAAAAAAAAATGAAAAAACTTCCGGTTTTTTCTTCCTGTTTACTTCCATTGATCACAACTAATAAAACTGCATCAAAAAATATTGACTTTTCTAAATATTTTTGGAAATTTTGAATAAATTCATTTTTACATTCTCATCCTAAATGAGAAAGTCTTCAATTTGTGCGATTTTGAACTTTTGCTAAAACATACATTTCTCGACGTTTTGAGACCTCCTGATTCCAAAAAAATGGGTTTTACGAAGATGTCTGTCTGCCTGTCTGTCTGTCTGTCTGTCTGTCTGTCTGTATCAAAATTTTGAAATCGGATAACTTGAGTAAAAATTGTCGTATCAACTTCAACTTTGGTATACTTTTTTTTGGTACCAAAATACAGGTCGAGTTCGTCAGCCAGCAATTTTCGTCCAAAATTATCAAAAATAGAATATTTTCAAAATTCAAAAAAAAAAAAATTTTACAAAAAAAATTTTTCTCTAATTTTTTTCTTAAACTACAAGTAAAATCGAACAAATTTTGTTGATAAAAGTTTCCAATATAATGCAACCCCACAAAGCTATGAATTTTTTAAGTTTACATGTGCAAAAAGGGGTACTGAAAGTGGATAAATCCTATACAAAAACTCTATTATTTTAAAAAAAAATGAAAAAACTTCCGGTTTTTTCTTCCTGTTTACTTCCATTGATCACAACTAATAAAACTGCATCAAAAAATATTGACTTTTCTAAATATTTTTGGAAATTTTGAATAAATTCATTTTTACATTCTCATCCTAAATGAGAAAGTCTTCAATTTGTGCGATTTTGAACTTTTGCTAAAACATACATTTCTCGACGTTTTGAGACCTCCTGATTCCAAAAAAATGGGTTTTACGAAGATGTCTGTCTGTCTGTCTGTCTGTCTGTATCAAAATTTTGAAATCGGATAACTTGAGTAAAAATTGTCGTATCAACTTCAACTTTGGTATACTTTTTTTTGGTACCAAAATACAGGTCGAGTTTGTTAGCCAGCAATTTTCGTCCAAAATTATCAAAAATAGAATATTTTCAAAATTCAAAAAAAAAAAATTTAAAAAAAAAATTTTCTCTAATTTTTTTCTTAAACTACAAGTAAAATCGAACAAATTTTGTTTATAAAAGTTTCCGATATAATGCAACCCCACAAAGCTATGAATTTTTTAAGTTTACATGTGCAAAAAGGGGTACTGAAAGTGGATAAATCCTATACAAAAACTCTATTATTTTAAAAAAAAAATGAAAAAACTTTCGGTTTTTTCTTCGTGTTTACTTCCATTGATCACAACTAATAAAACTGCATCAAAAAATATTGACTTTTCTAAAAATTTTTGGAAATTTTGAATAAATTTATTTTTACATTCTCATCCTAAATGAGAAAGTCTTCAATTTGTGCGATTTTGAACTTTTGCTAAAACATACATTTCTCGACGTTTTGAGACCTCCTGATTCGAAAAAAATGGGTTTTACGAAGATGTCTGTCTGTCTGTCTGTCTGTCTGTATCAAAATTTTGAAATCGGATAACTTGAGTAAAAATTGTCGAATCAACTTCAACTTTGGTATACTTTTTTTTGGTACCAAAATACAGGTCGAGTTGGTTAGCCAGCAATTTTCGTCCAAAATTATCAAAAATAGAATATTTTCAAAATTCAAAAAAAAAAAAAATTTAAAAAAAAAATTTTCTCTAATTTTTTTCTTAAACAACAAGTAAAATCGAACAAATTTTGTTTAGAAAAGTTTCCGATATAATGCAACCCCACAAAGCTATGAATTTTTTAAGTTTACATGTGCAAAAAGGGGTACTGAAAGTGGATAAATCCTATACAAAAACTCTATTATTTTAAAAAAAAATGAAAAAACTTCCGGTTTTTTCTTCCTGTTTACTTCCATTGATCACAACTAATAAAACTGCATCAAAAAATATTGACTTTTCTAAAAATTTTTGGAAATTTTGAATAAATTCATTTTTACATTCTCATCCTAAATGAGAAAGTCTTCAATTTGTGCGATTATGAACTTTTGCTAAAACATACATTTCTCGACGTTTTGAGACCTCCTGATTCCAAAAAAATGGGTTTTACGAAGATGTCTGTCTGTCTGTCTGTCTCTCTGTCTGTATCAAAATTTTGAAATCGAATAACTTGAGTAAAAATTGTCGTATCAACTTCAACTTTGGTATCCTTTTTTTTGGTACCAAAATACAGCTCGAGTTCGTTAGCCAGCAATTTTCGTCCAAAATTATCAAAAATAGAATATTTTTAAAATTCAAAAAAAAGAAAATTTAAAAAAAAAAATTTTCTCTAATTTTTTTCTTAAACTACAATTAAAATCGAACAAATTTTGTTTATAAAACTTTCCAATATAATGCAACCCCACAAAGCTATGAATTTTTTAAGTTTACATGTGCAAAAAGGGGTACTGAAAGTGGATAAATCCTATACAAAAACTCTATTATTTTAAAAAAAAATTAAAAAACTTCCGTTTTTTTCTTCCTGTTTAATTCCATTGATCACAACTAATAAAACTGCATCAAAAAATATTGACTTTTCTAAATATTTTTGGAAATTTTGAATAAATTCATTTTTACATTCTGATCCTAAATGAGAAAGTCTTCAATTTGTGCGATTTTGAACTTTTGCTAAAACATACATTTCTCGACGTTTTGAGACCTCCTGATTCCAAAAAAATGGGTTTTACGAAGATGTCTGTCTGTCTGTCTGTCTGTCTGTCTGTATCAAAATTTTGAAATCGGATAACTTGAGTAAAAATTGTCGTATCAACTTCAACTTTAGTATACTTTTTTTTGGTACCAAAATACAGGTCGAGTTCGTTAGCCAGCAATTTTCGTCCAAAATTATCAAAAATAGAATATTTTCAAAATTCAAAAAAAAAAAATTTAAAAAAAAAATTTTCTCTAATTTTTTTCTTAAACTACAAGTAAAATCGAACAAATTTTGTTTATAAAAGTTTCCGATATAATGCAACCCCACAAAGCTATGAATTTTTTAAGTTTACATGTGCAAAAAGGGGTACTGAAAGTGGATAAATCCTATACAAAAACTCTATTATTTTAAAAAAAAAATGAAAAAACTTTCGGTTTTTTCTTCGTGTTTACTTCCATTGATCACAACTAATAAAACTGCATCAAAAAATATTGACTTTTCTAAAAATTTTTGGAAATTTTGAATAAATTCATTTTTACATTCTCATCCTAAATGAGAAAGTCTTCAATTTGTGCGATTTTGAACTTTTGCTAAAACATACATTTCTCGACGTTTTGAGACCTCCTGATTCGAAAAAAATGGGTTTTACGAAGATGTCTGTCTGTCTGTTTGTCTGTCTGTATCAAAATTTTGAAATCGGATAACTTGAGTAAAAATTGTCGTATCAACTTCAACTTTGGTATACTTTTTTTTGGTACCAAAATACAGGTCGAGTTGGTTAGCCAGCAATTTTCATCAAAAATTATCAAAAATAGAAAATTTTCAAAATTCAAAAAAAAAAAAATTTTAAAAAAAAAATTTTCTCTAATTTTTTTCTTGAACTACAAGTAAAATCGAACAAATTTTGTTTATAAAAGTTTCCGATATAATGCAACCCCACAAAGCTATGAATTTTTTAAGTTTACATGTGCAAAAAGGGGTACTGAAAGTGGATAAATCCTATACAAAAACTCTATTATTTTAAAAAAAATGAAAAAACTTCCGGTTTTTTCTTCCTGTTTACTTCCATTGATCACAACTAATAAAACTGCATCAAAAAATATTGACTTTTCTAAAAATTTTTGGAAATTTTGAATAAATTCATTTTTACATTCTCATCCTGCATGAGAAAGTCTTCAATTTGTGCGATTTTGAACTTTTGCTAAAACATACATTTCTCGACGTTTTGAGACCTCCTGATTCCAAAAAAATGGGTTTTACGAAGATGTCTGTCTGTCTGTCTGTCTGTCTGTCTGTCTGTCTGTCTGTCTGTCTGTCTGTATCAAAATTTTGAAATCGGATAACTTGAGTACAAATTGTCGTATCAACTTCAACTTTGGTATACTTTTTTTTGGTACTAAAATACAGGTCGAGTTCGTCAGCCAGCAATTTTCGTCCAAAATTATCAAAAATAGAATATTTTCAAAATTCAAAAAAAAAAAAATTTTACAAAAAAAAATTTTCTTTAATTTTTTTCTTAAACTACAAGTAAAATCGAACAAATTTTGTTGATAAAAGTTTCCGATATAATGCAACCCCACAAAGCTATGAATTTTTTAAGTTTACATGTGCAAAAAGGGGTACTGAAAGTGGATAAATCCTATACAAAAACTCTATTATTTTAAAAAAAAATGAAAAAACTTCCGGTTTTTTCTTCCTGTTTACTTCCATTGATCACAACTAATAAAACTGCATCAAAAAATATTGACTTTTCTAAAAATTTTTGGAAATTTTGAATAAATTCATTTTTACATTCTCATCCTAAATGAGAAAGTCTTCAATTTGTGCGATTTTGAACTTTTGCTAAAACATACATTTCTCGACGTTTTGAGACCTCCTGATTCCAAAAAAATGGGTTTTACGAAGATGTCTGTCTGTCTGTCTGTCTGTCTGTCTGTCTGTATCAAAATTTTGAAATCGGATAACTTGAGTAAAAATTGTCGTATCAACTTCAACTTTAGTATACTTTTTTTTGGTACCAAAATACAGGTCGAGTTCGTTAGCCAGCAATTTTCGTCCAAAATTATCAAAAATAGAATATTTTCAAAATTCAAAAAAAAAAAAATTTAAAAAAAAAATTTTCTCTAATTTTTTTCTTAAACAACAAGTAAAATCGAAAAAATTTTGTTTAGAAAAGTTTCCGATATAATGCAACCCCACAAAGCTATGAATTTTTTAAGTTTACATGTGCAAAAAGGGGTACTGAAAGTGGATAAATCCTATACAAAAACTCTATTATTTTAAAAAAAAATGAAAAAACTTCCGGTTTTTTCTTCCTGTTTACTTCCATTGATCATAACTAATAAAACTGCATCAAAAAATATTGACTTTTCTAAATATTTTTGGAAATTTTGAATAAATTCATTTTTACATTCTCATCCTAAATGAGAAAGTCTTCAATTTGTGCGATTTTGAACTTTTGCTAAAACATACATTTCTCGACGTTTTGAGACCTCCTGATTCCAAAAAAATGGGTTTTACGAAGATGTCTGTCTGCCTGTCTGTCTGTCTGTCTGTCTGTCTGTATCAAAATTTTGAAATCGGATAACTTGAGTAAAAATTGTCGTATCAACTTCAACTTTAGTATACTTTTTTTTGGTACCAAAATACAGGTCGATTTCGTTAGCCAGCAATTTTCGTCCAAAATTATCAAAAATAGAATATTTTCAAAATTCAAAAAAAAAAAAATTTAAAAAAAAAAATTTTCTCTAATTTTTTTCTTAAACAACAAGTAAAATCGAACAAATTTTTTTTATAAAAGTTTCCGATATAATGCAACCCCACAAAGCTATGAATTTTTTAAGTTTACATGTGCAAAAAGGGGTACTGAAAGTGGATAAATCCTATACAAAAACTCTATTATTTAAAAAAAAATGAAAAAACTTCTGGTTTTTTCTTCCTGTTTACTTCCATTGATCACAACTAATAAAACTGCATCAAAAAATATTGACTTTTCTAAATATTTTTGGAAATTTTGAATAAATTCATTTTTACATTCTCATCCTAAATGAGAAAGTCTTCAATTTGTGCGATTTTGAACTTTTGCTAAAACATACATTTCTCGACGTTTTGAGACCTCCTGATTCGAAAAAAATGGGTTTTACGATGATGTCTGTCTGTCTGTCTGTCTGTATCAAAATTTTGAAATCGGATAACTTGAGTAAAAATTGTCGTATTAACTTCAACTTTGGTATACTTTTTTTTGGTACCAAAATACAGGTCGAGTTCGTTAGCCAGCAATTTTCGTCAAAAATTATCAAAAATAGAAAATTTTCAACATTCAAAAAAAAAAAAATTTTAAAAAAAAAATTTTCTCTAATTTTTTTCTTAAACTACAAGTAAAATCGAACAAATTTTGTTTATAAAAGTTTCCGATATAATGCAACCCCACAAAGCTATGAATTTTTTAAGTTTACATGTGCAAAAAGGGGTACTGAAAGTGGATAAATCCTATACAAAAACTCTATTATTTTAAAAAAAAATGAAAAAACTTCCGGTTTTTTCTTCCTGTTTACTTCCATTGATCACAACTAATAAAACTGCATCAAAAAATATTGACTTTTCTAAAAATTTTTGGAAATTTTGAATAAATTCATTTTTACATTCTCATCCTGCATGAGAAAGTCTTCAATTTGTGCGATTTTGAACTTTTGCTAAAACATACATTTCTCGACGTTTTGAGACCTCCTGATTCCATAAAAATGGGTTTTACGAAGATGTCTGTCTGCCTGTCTGTCTGTCTGTCTGTCTGTCTGTCTGTATCAAAATTTTGAAATCGGATAACTTGAGTAAAAATTGTCGTATCAACTTCAACTTTGGTATACTTTTTTTTGGTACCAAAATACAGGTCGAGTTCGTTAGCCAGCAATTTTCGTCCAAAATTATCAAAAATAGAATATTTTCAAAATTCAAAAAAAAAAAATTTTACAAAAAAAAATTTTCTCTAATTTTTTTCTTAAACTACAAGTAAAATCGAACAAATTTTGTTGATAAAAGTTTCCGATATAATGCAACCCCACAAAGCTATGAATTTTTTAAGTTTACATGTGCAAAAAGGGGTACTGAAAGTGGATAAATCCTATACAAAAACTCTATTATTTTAAAAAAAAATGTAAAAACTTCCGGTTTTTTCTTCCTGTTTACTTCCATTGATCACAACTAATAAAACTGCATCAAAAAATATTGACTTTTCTAAAAATTTTTGGAAATTTTGAATAAATTCATTTTTACATTCTCATCCTAAATGAGAAAGTCTTCAATTTGTGCGATTTTGAACTTTTGCTAAAACATACATTGCTCGACGTTTTGAGACCTCCTGATTCCAAAAAAATGGGTTTTACGAAGATGTCTGTCTGTCTGTCTGTCTGTCTGTATCAAAATTTTGAAATCGGATAACTTGAGTAAAAATTGTCGTATCAACTTCAACTTTGGTATACTTTTTTTTGGTACCAAAATACAGGTCGAGTTCGTTAGCCAGCAATTTTCGTCCAAAATTATCAAAAATAGAATATTTTCAAAATTCAAAAAAAAAAAATTTAAAAAAAAAAATAGTCTCTAATTTTTTTCTTAAACTACAAGTAAAATCGAACAAATTTTGTTGATAAAAGTTTCCGATATAATGCAACCCCACAAAGCTATGAATTTTTTAAGTTTACATGTGCAAAAAGGGGTACTGAAAGTGGATAAATCCTATACAAAAACTCTATTATTTTAAAAAAAAATGAAAAAACTTGCGGTTTTTTCTTCCTGTTTACTTCCATTGATCACAACTAATAAAACTGCATCAAAAAATATTGACTTTTCTAAAAATTTTTGGAAATTTTGAATAAATTCATTTTTACATTCTGATCCTAAATGAGAAAGTCTTCAATTTGTGCGATTTTGAACTTTTGCTAAAACATACATTTCTCGACGTTTTGAGACCTCCTGATTCCAAAAAAATGGGTTTTACGAAGATGTCTGTCTGTCTGTCTGTCTGTCTGTCTGTATCAAAATTTTGAAATCGGATAACTTGAGTAAAAATTGTCGTATCAACTTCAACTTCGGTATACTTTTTTTTTGTACCAAAATACAGGTCGAGTTCGTTAGCCAGCAATTTTCGTCCAAAATTATCAAAAATAGAATATTTTCAAAATTCAAAAAAAAAGAAAATTTAAAAAAAAAAATTGTCTCTAATTTTTTTCTTAAACTACAAGTAAAATCGAACAAATTTTGTTTATAAAAGTTTCCGATATAATGCAACCCCACAAAGCTATGAATTATTTAAGTTTACATGTGCAAAAAGGGGTACTGAAAGTGGATAAATCCTATACAAAAACTCTATTATTTTAAAAAAAAATGAAAAAACTTCCGGTTTTTTCTTTCTGTTTACTTCCATTGATCACAACTAATAAAACTGCATCAAAAAATATTGACTTTTCTAAAAATTTTTGGAAATTTTGAATAAATTTATTTTTACATTCTCATCCTAAATGAGAAAGTCTTCAATTTGTGCGATTTTGAACTTTTGCTAAAACATACATTTCTCGACGTTTTGAGACCTCCTGATTCCAAAAAAATGGGTTTTACGAAGATGTCTGTCTGTCTGTCTGTCTGTCTGTCTGTCTGTCTGTCTGTCTGTATCAAAATTTTGAAATCGGATAACTTGAGTAAAAATTGTCGTATCAACTTCAACTTTGGTATACTTTTTTTTGGTACCAAAATACAGGTCGAGTTCGTTAGCTAGCAATTTTCGTCCAAAATTATCAAAAATAGAATATTTTCAAAATTCAAAAAAAAAAAAATTTTAAAAAAAAAATTTTCTCTAATTTTTTTCTTAAACTACAAGTAAAAACGAACAAATTTTGTTTATAAAAGTTTCCGATATAATGCAACCCCACCAAGCTATGAATTTTTTAAGTTTACATGTGCAAAAAGGGGTACTGAAAGTGGATAAATCCTATACAAAAACTCTATTATTTTAAAAAAAAATGAAAAAACTTCCGGTTTTTTCTTCCTGTTTACTTCCATTGATCACAACTAATAAACTTGCATTAAAAAATATTGACTTTTCTAAAAATTTTTGGAAATTTTGAATAAATTCATTTTTACATTCTCATCCTAAATGAGAAAGTCTTCAATTTGTGCGATTTTGAACTTTTGCTAAAACATACATTTCTCGACGTTTTGAGACCTCCTGATTCCAAAAAATGGGTTTTACGAAGATGTCTGTCTGTCTGTCTGTCTGTCTATCTGTCTGTATCAAAATTTTGAAATCGGATAACTTGAGTAAAAATTGTCGTATCAACTTCAACTTGGGTATAATTTTTTTTGGTACCAAAATACAGGTCGAGTTCGTTAGCCAGCAATTTTTGTCCAAAATTATCAAAAATAGAATATTTTCAAAATTCAAAAAAAAAAGAAAATTTAAAAAAAAAAATTTTCTCTAATTTTTTTCTTAAACTACAAGTAAAATCGAACAAATTTTGTTTATAAAAGTTTCCGATATAATGCAACCCCACAAAGCTATGAATTTTTTAAGTTTACATGTGCAAAAAGGGGTACTGAAAGTGGATAAATCCTATACAAAAACTCTATTATTTTAAAAAAAAATGAAAAAACTTCCGGTTTTTTCTTCCTGTTTACTTCCATTGATCACAACTAATAAAACTGCATCAAAAAATATTGACTTTTCTAAAAATTTTTGGAAATTTTGAATAAATTCATTTTTACATTCTCATCCTAAATGAGAAAGTCTTCAATTTGTGCGATTTTGAACTTTTGCTAAAACATACATTTCTCGACGTTTTGAGACCTCCTGATTCCAAAAAAATGGGTTTTACGAAGATGTCTGTCTGTCTGTCTGTCTGTCTGTATCAAAATTTTGAAATCGGATAACTTGAGTAAAAATTGTCGTATCAACTTCAACTTTGGTATACTTTTTTTTGGTACCAAAATACAGGTCGAGTTCGTTAGCCAGCAATTTTCGTCCAAAATTATCAAAAATAGAATATTTTCAAAATTCAAAAAAAAAAGAAAATTTAAAAAAAAAAATTGTCTCTAATTTTTTTCTTAAACTACAAGTAAAATCGAACAAATTTTGTTTATAAAAGTTTCCGATATAATGCAACCCCACAAAGCTATGAATTTTTTAAGTTTACATGTGCAAAAAGGGGTACTGAAAGTGGATAAATCCTATACAAAAACTCTATTATTTTAAAAAAAAATGAAAAAACTTCCGGTTTTTTCTTCCTGTTTACTTCCATTGATCACAACTAATAAAACTGCATCAAAAAATATTGACTTTTCTAAAAATTTTTGGAAATTTTGAATAAATTCATTTTTACATTCTCATCCTAAATGAGAAAGTCTTCAATTTGTGCGATTTTGAACTTTTGCTAAAACATACATTTCTCGACGTTTTGAGACCTCCTGATTCCAAAAAAATGGGTTTTACGAAGATGTCTGTCTGTCTGTCTGTCTGTCTGTCTGTATCAAAATTTTGAAATCGGATAACTTGAGTAAAAATTGTCGTATCAACTTCAACTTTGGTATACTTTTTTTTGGTACCAAAATACAGGTCGAGTTCGTTAGCTAGCAATTTTCGTCCAAAATTATCAAAAATAGAATATTTTCAAAATTCAAAAAAAAAAAAATTTTTAAAAAAAAATTTTCTCTAATTTTTTTCTTAAACTACAAGTAAAAACGAACAAATTTTGTTTATAAAAGTTTCCGATATAATGCAACCCCACCAAGCTATGAATTTTTTAAGTTTACATGTGCAAAAAGGGGTACTGAAAGTGAATAAATCCTATACAAAAACTCTATTATTTTAAAAAAAAATGAAAAAACTTCCGGTTTTTTCTTCCTGTTTACTTTCATTGATCACAACTAATAAACTTGCATTAAAAAATATTGACTTTTCTAAAAATTTTTGGAAATTTTGAATAAATTCATTTTTACATTCTCATCCTAAATGAGAAAGTCTTCAATTTGTGCGATTTTGAACTTTTGCTAAAACATACATTTCTCGACGTTTTGAGACCTCCTGATTCCAAAAAAATGGGTTTTACGAAGAGGTCTGTCTGTCTGTCTGTCTGTCTGTCTGTATCAAAATTTTGAAATCGGATAACTTGAGTAAAAATAGTCGTATCAACTTCAACTTTGGTATACTTTTTTTTGGTACTAAAATACAGGTCGAGTTCGTTAGCCAGCAATTTTCGTCCAAAATTATCAAAAATAGAATATTTTCAAAATTCAAAAAAAAAAAAAATTTAAAAAAAAAAATTGTCTCTAATTTTTTTCTTAAACTACAAGTAAAATCGAACAAATTTTGTTGATAAAAGTTTCCGATATAATGCAACCCCACAAAGATATGAATTTTTTAAGTTTACATGTGCAAAAAGGGGTACTGAAAGTGGATAAATCCTATACAAAAACTCTATTATTTTAAAAAAAAATGAAAAAACTTCCGGTTTTTTCTTCCTGTTTACTTCCATTGATCACAACTAATAAAACTGCATCAAAAAATATTGACTTTTCTAAAAATTTTTGGAAATTTTGAATAAATTCATTTTTACATTCTCATCCTAAATGAGAAAGTCTTCAATTTGTGCGATTTTGAACTTTTGCTAAAACATACATTTCTCGACGTTTTGAGACCTCCTGATTCCAAAAAAATGGGTTTTACGAAGATGTCTGTCTGTCTGTCTGTCTGTCTGTATCAAAATTTTGAAATCGGATAACTTGAGTAAAAATTGTCGTATCAACTTCAACTTTGGTATACTTTTTTTTGGTACCAAAATACAGGTCGAGTTCGTTAGCCAGCAATTTTCGTCCAAAATTATCAAAAATAGAATATTTTCAAAATTCAAAAAAAAAAGAAAATTTAAAAAAAAAAATTGTCTCTAATTTTTTTCTTAAACTACAAGTAAAATCGAACAAATTTTGTTTATAAAAGTTTCCGATATAATGCAACCCCACAAAGCTATGAATTTTTTAAGTTTACATGTGCAAAAAGGGGTACTGAAAGTGGATAAATCCTATACAAAAACTCTATTATTTTAAAAAAAAATGAAAAAACTTCCGGTTTTTTCTTCCTGTTTACTTCCATTGATCACAACTAATAAAACTGCATCAAAAAATATTGACTTTTCTAAAAATTTTTGGAAATTTTGAATAAATTCATTTTTACATTCTCATCCTAAATGAGAAAGTCTTCAATTTGTGCGATTTTGAACTTTTGCTAAAACATACATTTCTCGACGTTTTGAGACCTCCTGATTCCAAAAAAATGGGTTTTACGAAGATGTCTGTCTGTCTGTCTGTCTGTCTGTCTGTATCAAAATTTTGAAATCGGATAACTTGAGTAAAAATTGTCGTATCAACTTCAACTTTGGTATACTTTTTTTTGGTACCAAAATACAGGTCGAGTTCGTTAGCTAGCAATTTTCGTCCAAAATTATCAAAAATAGAATATTTTCAAAATTCAAAAAAAAAAAAATTTTTAAAAAAAAATTTTCTCTAATTTTTTTCTTAAACTACAAGTAAAAACGAACAAATTTTGTTTATAAATGTTTCCGATATAATGCAACCCCACCAAGCTATGAATTTTTTAAGTTTACATGTGCAAAAAGGGGTACTGAAAGTGGATAAATCCTATACAAAAACTCTATTATTTTAAAAAAAAATGAAAAAACTTCCGGTTTTTTCTTCCTGTTTACTTCCATTGATCACAACTAATAAAACTGCATCAAAAAATATTGACTTTTCTAAAAATTTTTGGAAATTTTGAATAAATTCATTTTTACATTCTCATCCTAAATAAGAAAGTCTTCAATTTGTGCGATTTTGAACTTTTGCTAAAACATACATTTCTCGACGTTTTGAGACCTCCTGATTCCAACAAAATGGGTTTTACGAAGATGTCTGTCTGTCTGTCTGTCTGTCTGTCTGTATCAAAATTTTGAAATCGGATAACTTGAGTAAAAATTGTCGTATCAACTTCAACTTTGGTATACTTTTTTTTGGTACCAAAATACAGGTCGAGTTCGTTAGCCAGCAATTTTCGTCCAAAATTATCAAAAATAGAATATTTTCAAAATTCAAAAAAAAAAGAAAATTTTAAAAAAAAAATTTTCTCTAATTTTTTTCTTAAACTACAAGTAAAATCGAACAAATTTTGTTCATAAGAGTTTCCGATATAATGCAACCCCACAAAGCTATGAATTTTTTAAGTTTACATGTGCAAAAAGGGGTACTGAAAGTGGATAAATCCTATACAAAAACTCTATTATTTTAAAAAAAAATGAAAAAACTTCCGGTTTTTTCTTCCTGTTTACTTCCATTGATCACAACTAATAAAACTGCATCAAAAAATATTGACTTTTCTAAAAATTTTTGGAAATTTTGAATAAATTCATTTTTACATTCTCATCCTAAATGAGAAAGTCTTCAATTTGTGCGATTTTGAACTTTTGCTAAAACATACATTTCTCGACGTTTTGAGACCTCCTGATTCCAAAAAAATGGGTTTTACGAAGATGTCTGTCTGCCTGTCTGTCTGTCTGTCTGGTTGTCTGTATCAAAATTTTGAAATCGGATAACTTGAGTAAAAATTGTCGTATCAACTTCAACTTTAGTATACTTTTTTTTGGTACCAAAATACAGGTCGAGTTCGTTAGCCAGCAATTTTCGTCTAAAATTATCAAAAATAGAATATTTTCAAAATTCAAAAAAAAAAAAAATTTAAAAAAAAAAATTTTCTCTAATTTTTTTCTTAAACAACAAGTAAAATCGAACAAATTTTTTTTATAAAATTTTCCGATATAATGCAACCCCACAAAGCTATGAATTTTTTAAGTTTACATGTGCAAAAAGGGGTACTGAAAGTGGATAAATCCTATACAAAAACTCTATTATTTTAAAAAAAAATGAAAAAACTTCTGGTTTTTTCTTCCTGTTTACTTCCATTGATCACAACTAATAAAACTGCATCAAAAAATATTGACTTTTCTAAATATTTTTGGAAATTTTGAATAAATTCATTTTTACATTCTCATCCTAAATGAGAAAGTCTTCAATTTGTGCGATTTTGAACTTTTGCTAAAACATACATTTCTCGATGTTTTGAGACCTCCTGATTCCAAAAAAATGGGTTTTACGAAGATGTCTGTCTGTCTGTCTGTCTGTCTGTATCAAAATTTTGAAATCGGATAACTTGAGTAAAAATTGTCGTATCAACTTCAACTTTGGAATCCTTTTTTTTGGTACCAAAATACAGCTCGAGTTCGTTAGCCAGCAATTCTCGTCCAAAATTATCAAAAATAGAATATTTTTAAAATTCAAAAAAAAGAAAATTTAAAAAAAAAAATTTTCTCTAATTTTTTTCTTAAACTACAATTAAAATCGAACAAATTTTGTTTATAAAACTTTCCGATATAATGCAACCCCACAAAGCTATGAATTTTTTAAGTTTACATTTGCAAAAAGGGGTACTGAAAGTGGATAAATCCTATACAAAAACTCTATTATTTTAAAAAAAAATGAAAAAACTTCCGGTTTTTTCTTCCTGTTTACTTCCATTGATCACAACTAATAAAACTGCATCAAAAAATATTGACTTTTCTAAATATTTTTGGAAATTTTGAATAAATTCATTTTTACATTCTCATCCTAAATGAGAAAGTCTTCAATTTGTGCGATTTTGAACTTTTGCTAAAACATACATTTCTCGACGTTTTGAGACCTCCTGATTCGAAAAAAATGGGTTTTACGATGATGTCTGTCTGTCTGTCTGTCTGTATCAAAATTTTGAAATCGGATAACTTGAGTAAAAATTGTCGTATTAACTTCAACTTTGGTATACTTTTTTTTGGTACCAAAATACAGGTCGAGTTCGTTAGCCAGCAATTTTCGTCAAAAATTATCAAAAATAGAAAATTTTCAACATTCAAAAAAAAAAAAATTTAAAAAAAAAATTTTCTCTAATTTTTTTCTTAAACTACAAGTAAAATCGAACAAATTTTGTTTATAAAAGTTTCCGATATAATGCAACCCCACAAAGCTATGAATTTTTTAAGTTTACATGTGCAAAAAGGGGTACTGAAAGTGGATAAATCCTATACAAAAACTCTATTATTTTAAAAAAAAATGAAAAAACTTCCGGTTTTTTCTTCCTGTTTACTTCCATTGATCACAACTAATAAAACTGCATCAAAAAATATTGACTTTTCTAAAAATTTTTGGAAATTTTGAATAAATTCATTTTTACATTCTCATCCTGCATGAGAAAGTCTTCAATTTGTGCGATTTTGAACTTTTGCTAAAACATACATTTCTCGACGTTTTGAGACCTCCTGATTCCAAAAAAATGGGTTTTACGAAGATGTCTGTCTGCCTGTCTGTCTGTCTGTCTGTCTGTCTGTCTGTATCAAAATTTTGAAATCGGATAACTTGAGTAAAAATTGTCGTATCAACTTCAACTTTGGTATACTTTTTTTTGGTACCAAAATACAGGTCGAGTTCGTTAGCCAGCAATTTTCGTCCAAAATTATCAAAAATAGAATATTTTCAAAATTCAAAAAAAAAAAATTTTACAAAAAAAAATTTTCTCTAATTTTTTTCTTAAACTACAAGTAAAATCGAACAAATTTTGTTGATAAAAGTTTCCGATATAATGCAACCCCACAAAGCTATGAATTTTTTAAGTTTACATGTGCAAAAAGGGGTACTGAAAGTGGATAAATCCTATACAAAAACTCTATTATTTTAAAAAAAAATGTAAAAACTTCCGGTTTTTTCTTCCTGTTTACTTCCATTGATCACAACTAATAAAACTGCATCAAAAAATATTGACTTTTCTAAAAATTTTTGGAAATTTTGAATAAATTCATTTTTACATTCTCATCCTAAATGAGAAAGTCTTCAATTTGTGCGATTTTGAACTTTTGCTAAAACATACATTGCTCGACGTTTTGAGACCTCCTGATTCCAAAAAAATGGGTTTTACGAAGATGTCTGTCTGTCTGTCTGTCTGTCTGTATCAAAATTTTGAAATCGGATAACTTGAGTAAAAATTGTCGTATCAACTTCAACTTTGGTATCCTTTTTTTTGGTACCAAAATACAGGTCGAGTTCGTTAGCCAGCAATTTTCGTCCAAAATTATCAAAAATAGAATATTTTCAAAATTCAAAAAAAAAAAATTTAAAAAAAAAAATAGTCTCTAATTTTTTTCTTAAACTACAAGTAAAATCGAACAAATTTTGTTGATAAAAGTTTCCGATATAATGCAACCCCACAAAGCTATGAATTTTTTAAGTTTACATGTGCAAAAAGGGGTACTGAAAGTTGATAAATCCTATACAAAAACTCTATTATTTTAAAAAAAAATGAAAAAACTTCCGGTTTTTTCTTCCTGTTTACTTCCATTGATCACAACTAATAAAACTGCATCAAACAATATTGACTTTTCTAAAAATTTTTGGAAATTTTGAATAAATTCATTTTTACATTCTGATCCTAAATGAGAAAGTCTTCAATTTGTGCGATTTTGAACTTTTGCTAAAACATACATTTCTCGACGTTTTGAGACCTCCTGATTCCAAAAAAATGGGTTTTACGAAGATGTCTGTCTGTCTGTCTGTCTGTCTGTCTGTATCAAAATTTTGAAATCGGATAACTTGAGTAAAAATTGTCGTATCAACTTCAACTTTGGTATACTTTTTTTTTGTACCAAAATACAGGTCGAGTTCGTTAGCCAGCAATTTTCGTCCAAAATTATCAAAAATAGAATATTTTCAAAATTCAAAAAAAAAAGAAAATTTAAAAAAAAAAATTGTCTCTAATTTTTTTCTTAAACTACAAGTAAAATCGAACAAATTTTGTTTATAAAAGTTTCCGATATAATGCAACCCCACAAAGCTATGAATTATTTAAGTTTACATGTGCAAAAAGGGGTACTGAAAGTGGATAAATCCTATACAAAAACTCTATTATTTTAAAAAAAAATGAAAAAACTTCCGGTTTTTTCTTTCTGTTTACTTCCATTGATCACAACTAATAAAACTGCATCAAAAAATATTGACTTTTCTAAAAATTTTTGGAAATTTTGAATAAATTTATTTTTACATTCTCATCCTAAATGAGAAAGTCTTCAATTTGTGCGATTTTGAACTTTTGCTAAAACATACATTTCTCGACGTTTTGAGACCTCCTGATTCCAAAAAAATGGGTTTTACGAAGATGTCTGTCTGTCTGTCTGTCTGTCTGTCTGTCTGTCTGTCTGTATCAAAATTTTGAAATCGGATAACTTGAGTAAAAATTGTCGTATCAACTTCAACTTTGGTATACTTTTTTTTGGTACCAAAATACAGGTCGAGTTCGTTAGCTAGCAATTTTCGTCCAAAATTATCAAAAATAGAATATTTTCAAAATTCAAAAAAAAAAAAATTTTAAAAAAAAAATTTTCTCTAATTTTTTTCTTAAACTACAAGTAAAAACGAACAAATTTTGTTTATAAAAGTTTCCGATATAATGCAACCCCACCAAGCTATGAATTTTTTAAGTTTACATGTGCAAAAAGGGGTACTGAAAGTGGATAAATCCTATACAAAAACTCTATTATTTTAAAAAAAAATGAAAAAACTTCCGGTTTTTTCTTCCTGTTTACTTCCATTGATCACAACTAATAAACTTGCATTAAAAAATATTGACTTTTCTAAAAATTTTTGGAAATTTTGAATAAATTCATTTTTACATTCTCATCCTAAATGAGAAAGTCTTCAATTTGTGCGATTTTGAACTTTTGCTAAAACATACATTTCTCGACGTTTTGAGACCTCCTGATTCCAAAAAAATGGGTTTTACGAAGATGTCTGTCTGTCTGTCTGTCTGTCTGTCTGTATCAAAATTTTGAAATCGGATAACTTGAGTAAAAATTGTCGTATCAACTTCAACTTTGGTATACTTTTTTTTGGTACCAAAATACAGGTCGAGTTCGTTAGCCAGCAATTTTCGTCCAAAATTATCAAAAATAGAATATTTTCAAAATTCAAAAAAAAAAGAAAATTTAAAAAAAAAAATTGTCTCTAATTTTTTTCTTAAACTACAAGTAAAATCGAACAAATTTTGTTTATAAAAGTTTCCGATATAATGCAACCCCACAAAGCTATGAATTTTTTAAGTTTACATGTGCAAAAAGGGGTACTGAAAGTGGATAAATCCTATACAAAAACTCTATTATTTTAAAAAAAAATGAAAAAACTTCCGGTTTTTTCTTCCTGTTTACTTCCATTGATCACAACTAATAAAACTGCATCAAAAAATATTGACTTTTCTAAAAATTTTTGGAAATTTTGAATAAATTCATTTTTACATTCTCATCCTAAATGAGAAAGTCTTCAATTTGTGCGATTTTGAACTTTTGCTAAAACATACATTTCTCGACGTTTTGAGACCTCCTGATTCCAAAAAAATGGGTTTTACGAAGATGTCTGTCTGTCTGTCTGTCTGTCTGTCTGTATCAAAATTTTGAAATCGGATAACTTGAGTAAAAATTGTCGTATCAACTTCAACTTTGGTATACTTTTTTTTGGTACCAAAATACAGGTCGAGTTCGTTAGCCAGCACTTTTCGTCCAAAATTATCAAAAATAGAATATTTTCAAAATTCAAAAAAAAAAGAAAATTTAAAAAAAAAATTGTCTCTAATTTTTTTCTTAAACTACAAGTAAAATCGAACAAATTTTGTTTATAAAAGTTTCCGATATAATGCAACCCCACAAAGCTATGAATTTTTTAAGTTTACATGTGCAAAAAGGGGTACTGAAAGTGGATAAATCCTATACAAAAACTCTATTATTTTAAAAAAAAATGAAAAAACTTCCGGTTTTTTCTTCCTGTTTACTTCCATTGATCACAACTAATAAAACTGCATCAAAAAATATTGACTTTTCTAAAAATTTTTGGAAATTTTGAATAAATTCATTTTTACATTCTCATCCTAAATGAGAAAGTCTTCAATTTGTGCGATTTTGAACTTTTGCTAAAACATACATTTCTCGACGTTTTGAGACCTCCTGATTCCAAAAAAATGGGTTTTACGAAGATGTCTGTCTGTCTGTCTGTCTGTCTGTCTGTATCAAAATTTTGAAATCGGATAACTTGAGTAAAAATTGTCGTATCAACTTCAACTTTGGTATACTTTTTTTTGGTACCAAAATACAGGTCGAGTTCGTTAGCTAGCAATTTTCGTCCAAAATTATCAAAAATAGAATATTTTCAAAATTCAAAAAAAAAAAAATTTTAAAAAAAAAATTTTCTCTAATTTTTTTCTTAAACTACAAGTAAAAACGAACAAATTTTGTTTATAAAAGTTTCCGATATAATGCAACCCCACCAAGCTATGAATTTTTTAAGTTTACATGTGCAAAAAGGGGTACTGAAAGTGGATAAATCCTATACAAAAACTCTATTATTTTAAAAAAAAATGAAAAAACTTCCGGTTTTTTCTTCCTGTTTACTTTCATTGATCACAACTAATAAACTTGCATTAAAAAATATTGACTTTTCTAAAAATTTTTGGAAATTTTGAATAAATTCATTTTTACATTCTCATCCTAAATGAGAAAGTCTTCAATTTGTGCGATTTTGAACTTTTGCTAAAACATACATTTCTCGACGTTTTGAGACCTCCTGATTCCAAAAAAATGGGTTTTACGAAGAGGTCTGTCTGTCTGTCTGTCTGTCTGTCTGTCTGTATCAAAATTTTGAAATCGGATAACTTGAGTAAAAATAGTCGTATCAACTTCAACTTTGGTATACTTTTTTTTGGTACTAAAATACAGGTCGAGTTCGTTAGCCAGCAATTTTCGTCCAAAATTATCAAAAATAGAATATTTTCAAAATTCAAAAAAAAAAAAAATTTAAAAAAAAAAATTGTCTCTAATTTTTTTCTTAAACTACAAGTAAAATCGAACAAATTTTGTTGATAAAAGTTTCCGATATAATGCAACCCCACAAAGATATGAATTTTTTAAGTTTACATGTGCAAAAAGGGGTACTGAAAGTGGATAAATCCTATACAAAAACGCTATTATTTTAAAAAAAAATGAAAAAACTTCCGGTTTTTTCTTCCTGTTTACTTCCATTGATCACAACTAATAAAACTGCATCAAAAAATATTGACTTTTCTAAAAAATTTTGGAAATTTTGAATAAATTCATTTTTACATTCTCATCCTAAATGAGAAAGTCTTCAATTTGTGCGATTTTGAACTTTTGCTAAAACATACATTTCTCGACGTTTTGAGACCTCCTGATTCCAACAAAATGGGTTTTACGAAGATGTCTGTCTGTCTGTCTGTCTGTCTGTCTGTATCAAAATTTTGAAATCGGATAACTTGAGTAAAAATTGTCGTATCAACTTCAACTTTGGTATACTTTTTTTTGGTACCAAAATACAGGTCGAGTTCGTTAGCCAGCAATTTTCGTCCAAAATTATCAAAAATAGAATATTTTCAAAATTCAAAAAAAAAAGAAAATTTTAAAAAAAAAATTTTCTCTAATTTTTTTCTTAAACTACAAGTAAAATCGAACAAATTTTGTTTATAAGAGTTTCCGATATAATGCAACCCCACAAAGCTATGAATTTTTTAAGTTTACATGTGCAAAAAGGGGTACTGAAAGTGGATAAATCCTATACAAAAACTCTATTATTTTAAAAAAAAATGAAAAAACTTCCGGTTTTTTCTTCCTGTTTACTTCCATTGATCACAACTAATAAAACTGCATCAAAAAATATTGACTTTTCTAAAAATTTTTGGAAATTTTGAATAAATTCATTTTTACATTCTCATCCTAAATGAGAAAGTCTTCAATTTGTGCGATTTTAAACTTTTGCTAAAACATACATTTCTCGACGTTTTGAGACCTCCTGATTCCAAAAAAATGGGTTTTACCAAGATGTCTGTCTGCCTGTCTGTCTGTCTGTCTGTCTGTCTGTCTGCCTGTATCAAAATTTTGAAATCGGATAACTTGAGTAAAAATTGTCGTATCAACTTCAACTTGGGTATACTTTTTTTTGGTACCAAAATACAGGTCGAGTTCGTTAGCCAGCAATTTTTGTCCAAAATTATCAAAAATAGAATATTTTCAAAATTCAAAAAAAAAAAAAATTTAAAAAAAAAAATTTTCTCTAATTTTTTTCTTAAACAACATGTAAAATCGAACAAATTTTGTTTATAAAAGTTTCCGATATAATGCAACCCCACAAAGCTATGAATTTTTTAAGTTTACATGTGCAAAAAGGGGTACTGAAAGTGGATAAATCCTATACAAAAACTCTATTATTTTAAAAAAAAATGAAAAAACTTTCGGTTTTTTCTTCCTGTTTACTTCCATTGATCACAACTAATAAAACTGCATCAAAAAATATTGACTTTTCTAAAAATTTTTGAAAAATTTTGAATAAATTCATTTTTACATTCTCATCCTAAATAAGAAAGTCTTCAATTTGTGCGATTTTGAACAATTGCTAAAACATACATTTCTCGACGTTTTGAGACCTCCTGATTAAAAAAAAATGGGTTTTACGAAGATGTCTGTCTGTCTGTCTGTCTGTATGTATCAAAATTTTGAAATCGGATAACTTGAGTAAAAATTGTCGTATCAACTTCAACTTTGGTATACTTTTTTTTGGTACCAAAATACAGGTCGAGTTCGTTAGCCAGCAATTTTCGTCTAAAATTATCAAAAATAGAATATTTTCAAAATTCAAAAAAAAAAAAATTTAAAAAAAAAATTTTCTCTAATTTTTTTCTTAAACAACAAGTAAAATCGAACAAATTTTGTTTATAAAAGTTTCCGATATAATGCAACCCCACAAAGCTATGAATTTTTTAAGTTTACATGTGCAAAAAGGGGTACTGAAAGTGGATAAATCCTATACAAAAACTCTATTATTTTAAAAAAAAATGAAAAAACTTCCGGTTTTTTCTTCCTGTTTACTTCCATTGATCACAAATAATAAACTTGCATCAAAAAATATTGACTTTTCTAAAAATTTTTGGAAATTTTGAATAAATTCATTTTTACATTCTCATCCTAAATGAGAAAGTCTTCAATTTGTCCGATTTTGAACTTTTGCTAAAACATACATTTCTCGACGTTTTGAGACCTCCTGATTCCAAAAAAATGGGTTTTACGAAGATGTCTGTCTGTCTGTCTGTCTGTATCAAAATTTTGAAATCGGATAACTTGAGTAAAAATTGTCGTATCAACTTCAACTTTGGTATACTTTTTTTTGGTACCAAAATACAGGTCGAGTTCGTTAGCTAGCAATTTTCGTCCAAAATTATCAAAAATAGAATATTTTCAAAATTAAAAAAAAAAAAAATTTTAAAAAAAAATTTTCTCTAATTTTTTTCTTAAACTACAAGTAAAAACGAACAAATTTTGTTTATAAAAGTTTCCGATATAATGCAACCCCACCAAGCTATGAATTTTTTAAGTTTACATGTGCAAAAAGGGGTACTGAAAGTGGATAAATCCTATACAAAAACTCTATTATTTTAAAAAAAAATGAAAAAACTTCCGGTTTTTTCTTCCTGTTTACTTCCATTGATCACAACTAATAAAACTGCATCAAAAAATATTGACTTTTCTAAAAATTTTTGAAAAATTTTGAATAAATTCATTTTTACATTCTCATCCTAAATGAGAAACTCTTCAATTTGTGCGATTTTGAACTTTTGCTAAAACATACATTTCTCGACGTTTTGAGACCACCTGATTCAAAAAAAATGGGTTTTACGAAGATGTCTGTCTGTCTGTCTGTCTGTCTGTCTGTCTGTCTGTATCAAAATTTTGAAATCGGATAACTTGAGTAAAAATTGTCGTATCAACTTCAACTTTGGTATACTTTTTTTTGGTACCAAAATACAGGTCGAGTTCGTTAGCCAGCAATTTTCGTCTAAAATTATCAAAAATAGAATATTTTCAAAATTCAAAAAAAAAAAAATTTAAAAAAAAAAATTTTCTCTAATTTTTTTCTTAAACAACAAGTAAAATCGAACAAATTTTGTTTATAAAAGTTTCCGATATAATGCAACCCCACAAAGCTATGAATTTTTTAAGTTTACATGTGCAAAAAGGGGTACTGAAAGTGGATAAATCCTATACAAAAACTCTATTATTTTAAAAAAAAATGAAAAAACTTTCGGTTTTTTCTTCCTGTTTACTTCCATTGATCACAACTAATAAACTTGCATCAAAAAATATTGACTTTTCTAAAAATTTTTGGAAATTTTGAATAAATTCATTTTTACATTCTCATCCTAAATGAGAAAGTCTTCAATTTGTGCGATTTTGAACTTTTGCTAAAACATACATTTCTCGACGTTTTGAGACCTCCTGATTCCAAAAAAATGGGTTTTACGAAGATGTCTGTCTGTCTGTCTGTCTGTCTGTATCAAAATTTTGAAATCGGATAACTTGAGTAAAAATTGTCGTATCAACTTCAACTTTGGTATACTTTTTTTTGGTACGAAAATACAGGTCGAGTTCGTTAGCTAGCAATTTTCGTCCAAAATTATCAAAAATAGAATATTTTCAAAATTAAAAAAAAAAAAAATTTAAAAAAAAAATTTTCTCTAATTTTTTTCTTAAACTACAAGTAAAAACGAACAAATTTTGTTTATAAAAGTTTCCGATATAATGCAACCCCACCAAGCTATGAATTTTTTAAGTTTACATGTGCAAAAAGGGGTACTGAAAGTGGATAAATCCTATACAAAAACTCTATTATTTTAAAAAAAAATGAAAAAACTTCCGGTTTTTTCTTCCTGTTTACTTCCATTGATCACAACTAATAAAACTGCATCAAAAAATATTGACTTTTCTAAAAATTTTTGGAAATTTTGAATAAATTCATTTTTACATTCTCATCCTAAATGAGAAAGTCTTCAATTTGTGCGATTTTAAACTTTTGCTAAAACATACATTTCTCGACGTTTTGAGACCTCCTGATTCCAAAAAAATGGGTTTTACGAAGATGTCTGTCTGTCTGTCTGTCTGTCTGTCTGTATCAAAATTTTGAAATCGGATAACTTGAGTAAAAATTGTCGTATCAACTTCAACTTTGGTATACTTTTTTTTGGTACCAAAATACAGTTCGAGTTCGTTAGCCAGCAATTTTCGTCCAAAATTATCAAAAATAGAATATTTTCAAAATTCAAAAAAAAAAAAATTTTAAAAAAAAAATTTTCTCTAATTTTTTTCTTAAACTACAAGTAAAATCGAACAAATTTCGTTTATAAAAGTTTCCGATATAATGCAACCCCACAAAGCTATGAATTTTTTAAGTTTACATGTGCAAAAAGGGGTACTGAAAGTGGATAAATCCTATACAAAAACTCTATTATTTTAAAAAAAAATGAAAAAACTTCCGGTTTTTTCTTCCTGTTTACTTCCATTGATTACAACTAATAAAACTGCATCAAAAAATATTGACTTTTCTAAAAATTTTTGGAAATTTTGAATAAATTCATTTTTACATTCTCATCCTAAATGAGAAAGTCTTCAATTTGTGCGATTTTGAACTTTTGCTAAAACATACATTTCTCGACGTTTTGAGACCTCCTGATTCCAAAAAAATGGGTTTTACGAAGATGTCTGTCAGTCTGTCTGTCTGTCCGTCTGTCTGTTTCAAAATTTTGAAATCGGATAACTTGAGTAAAAATAGTCGTATCAACTTCAACTTTGGTATACTTTTTTTTGGTACCAAAATACAGGTCGAGTTCGTTAGCCAGCAATTTTCGTCCAAAATTATCAAAAATAGAATATTTTCAAAATTCAAAAAAAAAAAAATTTAAAAAAAAAAATTGTCTCTAATTTTTTTCTTAAACTACAAGTAAAATCGAACAAATTTTGTTTATAAAAGTTTCCGATATAATGCAACCCCACAAAGCTATGAATTTTTTAAGTTTATATGTGCAAAAAGGGGTACTGAAAGTGGATAAATCCTATACAAAAACTCTATTATTTTAAAAAAAAATGAAAAAACTTCCGGTTTTTTCTTCCTGTTTACTTCCATTGATCACAACTAATAAACTTGCATTAAAAAAAATTGACTTTTCTAAAAATTTTTGGAAATTTTGAATAAATTCATTTTTACATTCTCATCCTAAATGAGAAAGTCTTCAATTTGTGCGATTTTGAACTTTTGCTAAAACATACATTTCTCGACGTTTTAAGACCTCCTGATTCCAAAAAAATGGGTTTTACGAAGATGTCTGTCTATCTGTCTGTCTGTCTGTCTGTCTGTATCAAAATTTTGAAATCGGATAACTTGAGTAAAAATAGTCGTATCAACTTCAACTTTGGTATACTTTTTTTTGGTACCAAAATACAGGTCGAGTTCGTTAGCCAGCAATTTTCGTCCAAAATTATCAAAAATAGAATATTTTCAAAATTCAAAAAAAAAAAAATTTAAAAAAAAAAATTTTCTCTAATTTTTTTCTTAAACAACAAGTAAAATCGAACAAATTTTGTTTATGAAAGTTTCCGATATAATGCAACCCCACAAACCTATGAATTTTTTAAGTTTACATGTGCAAAAAGGGGTACTGAAAGTGGATACATCCTATACAAAAACTCTATTATTTTAAAAAAAAATGAAAAAACTTCCGGTTTTTTCTTCCTGTTTACTTCCATTGATCACAACTAATAAAACTGCATCAAAAAATATTGACTTTTCTAAAAATTTTTGGAAATTTTGAATAAATTCATTTTTACATTCTCATCCTAAATGAGAAAGTCTTCAATTTGTGCGATTTTAAACTTTTGCTAAAACATACATTTCTCGACGTTTTGAGACCTCCTGATTCCAAAAAAATGGGTTTTACGAAGATGTCTGTCTGTCTGTCTGTCTGTCTGTCTGTATCAAAATTTTGAAATCGGATAACTTGAGTAAAAATTGTCGTATCAACTTCAACTTTGGTATACGTTTTTTTGGTACCAAAATACAGTTCGAGTTCGTTAGCCAGCAATTTTCGTCCAAAATTATCAAAAATAGAATATTTTCAAAATTCAAAAAAAAAAAAATTTTAAAAAAAAAATTTTCTCTAATTTTTTTCTTAAACTACAAGTAAAATCGAACAAATTTCGTTTATAAAAGTTTCCGATATAATGCAACCCCACAAAGCTATGAATTTTTTAAGTTTACATGTGCAAAAAGGGGTACTGAAAGTGGATAAATCCTATACAAAAACTCTATTATTTTAAAAAAAAATGAAAAAACTTCCGGTTTTTTCTTCCTGTTTACTTCCATTGATCACAACTAATAAACTTGCATTAAAAAATATTGACTTTTCTAAAAATTTTTGGAAATTTTGAATAAATTCATTTTTACATTCTCATCCTAAATGAGAAAGTCTTCAATTTGTGCGATTTTAACTTTTGCTAAAACATACATTTCTCGACGTTTTGAGACCTCCTGATTCCAAAAAAATGGGTTTTACGAAGATGTCTGTCTATCTGTCTGTCTGTCTGTCTGTCTGTATCAAAATTTTGAAATCGGATAACTTGAGTAAAAATAGTCGTATCAACTTCAACTTTGGTATACTTTTTTTTGGTACCAAAATACAGGTCGAGTTCGTTAGCCAGCAATTTTCGTCCAAAATTATCAAAAATAGAATATTTTCAAAATTCAAAAAAAAAAAAATTTAAAAAAAAAAATTGTCTCTAATTTTTTTCTTAAACTACAAGTAAAATCGAACAAATTTTGTTTATAAAAGTTTCCGATATAATGCAACCCCACAAAGCTATGAATTTTTTAAGTTTACATGTGCAAAAAGGGGTACTGAAAGTGGATAAATCCTATACAAAAACTCTATTATTTTAAAAAAAAATGAAAAAACTTTTGGTTTTTTCTTCCTGTTTACTTCCATTGATCACAACTAATAAAACTGCATCAAAAAATATTGACTTTTCTAAAAATTTTTGGAAATTTTGAATAAATTCATTTTTACATTCTCATCCTAAATGAGAAAGTCTTCAATTTGTGCGATTTTAAACTTTTGCTAAAACATACATTTCTCGACGTTTTGAGACCTCCTGATTCCAAAAAAATGGGTATTACGAAGATGTCTGTCTGTCTGTCTGTCTGTCTGTCTGTATCAAAATTTTGAAATCGGATAACTTGAGTAAAAATTGTCGTATCAACTTCAACTTTGGTATACTTTTTTTTGGTACCAAAATACAGGTCGAGTTCGTTAGCTAGCAATTTTCGTCCAAAATTATCAAAAATAGAATATTTTCAAAATTCAAAAAAAAAAAAATTTAAAAAAAAAAATTTTCTCTAATTTTTTTCTTAAACTACAAGTAAAAACGAACAAATTTTGTTTATAAAAGTTTCCGATATAATGCAACCCCACAAAGCTATGAATTTTTTAAGTTTACATGTGCAAAAAGGGTTACTGAAAGTGGATAAATCCTATACAAAAACTCTATTATTATAAAAAAAAATGAAAAAACTTCCGGTTTTTTCTTCCTGTTTACTTCCATTGATCACAACTAATAAAACTGCATAAAAAAATATTGACTTTTCTAAAAATTTTTGGAAAATTTTGAATAAATTCATTTTTACATTCTCATCCTAAATGAGAAAGTCTTCAATTTGTGCGATTTTGAACTTTTGCTAAAACATACATTTCTCGACGTTTTGAGACCTCCTGATTCCAAAAAAATGGGTTTTACGAAGATGTCTGTCTGCCTGTCTGTCTGTCTGTCTGTCTGTCTGCCTGTATCAAAATTTTGAAATCGGATAACTTGAGTAAAAATTGTCGTATCAACTTCAACTTGGGTATACTTTTTTTTGGTACCAAAATACAGGTCGAGTTCGTTAGCCAGCAATTTTTGTCCAAAATTATCAAAAATAGAATATTTTCAAAATTCAAAAAAAAAAAAAAATTTAAAAAAAAAAATTTTCTCTATTTTTTTTCTTAAACAACAAGTAAAATCGAACAAATTTTGTTTATAAAAGTTTCCGATATAATGCAACCCCACAAAGCTATGAATTTTTTAAGTTTACATGTGCAAAAAGGGGTACTGAAAGTGGATAAATCCTATACAAAAACTCTATTATTTTAAAAAAAAAATGAAAAAACTTTCGGTTTTTTCTTCCTGTTTACTTCCATTGATCACAACTAATAAAACTGCATCAAAAAATATTGACTTTTCTAAAAATTTTTGGAAATTTTGAATAAATTCATTTTTACATTCTCATCCTAAATGAGAAAGTCTTCAATTTGTGCGATTTTGAACTTTTGCTAAAACATACATTTCTCGACGTTTTGAGACCTCCTGATTCAAAAAAAATGGGTTTTACGAAGATGTCTGTCTGTCTGTCTGTCTGTATCAAAATTTTGAAATCGGATAACTTGAGTAAAAATTGTCGTATCAACTTCAACTTTGGTATACTTTTTTTTGGTACCAAAATACAGGTCGAGTTCGTTAGCCAGCAATTTTCGTCTAAAATTATCAAAAATAGAATATTTTCAAAATTCAAAAAAAAAAAAATTTAAAAAAAAAAATTTTCTCTAATTTTTTTCTTAAACAACAAGTAAAATCGAACAAATTTTGTTTATAAAAGTTTCCGATATAATGCAACCCCACAAAGCTATGAATTTTTTAAGTTTACATGTGCAAAAAGGGGTACTGAAAGTGGATAAATCCTATACAAAAACTCTATTATTTTAAAAAAAAATGAAAAAACTTCCGGTTTTTTCTTCCTGTTTACTTCCATTGATCACAACTAATAAACTTGCATTAAAAAATATTGACTTTTCTAAAAATTTTTGGAAATTTTGAATAAATTCATTTTTACATTCTCATCCTAAATGAGAAAGTCTTCAATTTGTGCGATTTTGAACTTTTGCTAAAACATACATTTCTCGACGTTTTGAGACCTCCTGATTCCAAAAAAATGGGTTTTACGAAGATGTCTGTCTGTCTGTCTGTCTGTATGTATCAAAATTTTGAAATCGGATAACTTGAGTAAAAATTGTCGTATCAACTTCAACTTTGGTATACTTTTTTTTGGTACCTAAATACAGATCGAGTTCGTTAGCTAGCAATTTTCGTCCAAAATTATCAAAAATAGAATATTTTCAAAATTAAAAAAAAAAAAAATTTAAAAAAAAAAATTTTCTCTATTTTTTTTCTTAAACTACAAGTAAAATCGAACAAATTTCGTTTATAAAAGTTTCCGATATAATGCAACCCCACAAAGCTATGAATTTTTTAAGTTTACATGTGCAAAAAGGGGTACTGAAAGTGGATAAATCCTATACAAAAACTCTATTATTTTAAAAAAAAATGAAAAAACTTCCGGTTTTTTCTTCCTGTTTACTTCCATTGATCACAACTAATAAACTTGCATTAAAAAATATTGACTTTTCTAAAAATTTTTGGAAATTTTGAATAAATTCATTTTTACATTCTCATCCTAAATGAGAAAGTCTTCAATTTGTGCGATTTTGAACTTTTGCTAAAACATACATTTCTCGACGTTTTGAGACCTCCTGATTCCAAAAAAATGTGTTTTACGAAGATGTCTGTCTGTCTGTCTGTCTGTCTGTCTGTATCAAAATTTTGAAATCGGATAACTTGAGTAAAAATAGTCGTATCAACTTTAACTTTGGTATACTTTTTTTTGGTACCAAAATACAGGTCGAGTTCGTTAGCCAGCAATTTTCGTCCAAAATTATCAAAAATAGAATATTTTCAAAATTCAAAAAAAAAAAAATTTAAAAAAAAAATTGTCTCTAAGTTTTTTCTTAAACTACAAGTAAAATCGAACAAATTTTGTTTATAAAAGTTTCCGATATAATGCAACCCCACAAAGCTATGAATTTTTTAAGTTTACATGTGCAAAAAGGGGTACTGAAAGTGGATAAATCCTATACAAAAACTCTATTATTTTAAAAAAAAATGAAAAAACTTCCGGTTTTTTCTTCCTGTTTACTTCCATTGATCACAACTAATAAAACTGCATCAAAAAATATTGACTTTTCTAAAAATTTTTGGAAATTTTGAATAAATTCATTTTTACATTCTCATCCTAAATGAGAAAGTCTTCAATTTGTGCGATTTTAAACTTTTGCTAAAACATACATTTCTCGACGTTTTGAGACCTCCTGATTCCAAAAAAATGGGTTTTACGAAGATGTCTGTCTGTCTGTCTGTATCAAAATTTTGAAATCGGATAACTTGAGTAAAAATTGTCGTATCAACTTCAACTTTGGTATACTTTTTTTTGGTACCAAAATACAGGTCGAGTTCGTTAGCTAGCAATTTTCGTCCAAAATTATCAAAAATAGAATATTTTCAAAATTCAAAAAAAAAAAAATTTTAAAAAAAAAATTTTCTCTAATTTTTTTCTTAAACTACAAGTAAAAACGAACAAATTTTGTTTATAAAAGTTTCCGATATAATGCAACCCCACAAAGCTATGAATTTTTTAAGTTTACATGTGCAAAAAGGGGTACTGAAAGTGGATAAATCCTATACAAAAACTCTATTATTATAAAAAAAAATGAAAAAACTTCCGGTTTTTTCTTCCTGTTTACTTCCATTGATCACAACTAATAAACTTGCATCAAAAAATATTGACTTTTCTAAAAATTTTTGGAAATTTTGAATAAATTCATTTTTACATTCTCATCCTAAATGAGAAAGTCTTCAATTTGTGCGATTTTAAACTTTTGCTAAAACATACATTTCTCGACGTTTTGAGACCTCCTGATTCCATAAAATGGGTTTTACGAAGATGTCTGTCTGTCTGTCTGTCTGTCTGTATCAAAATTTTGAAATCGGATAACTTGAGTAAAAATTGTCGTATCAACTTCAACTTTGGTATACTTTTTTTTGGTACCAAAATACAGTTCGAGTTCGTTAGCCAGCAATTTTCGTCCAAAATTATCAAAAATAGAATATTTTCAAAATTCAAAAAAAAAAAAATTTTAAAAAAAAAATTTTCTCTAATTTTTTTCTTAAACTACAAGTAAAATCGAACAAATTTCGTTTATAAAAGTTTCCGATATAATGCAACCCCACAAAGCTATGAATTTTTTAAGTTTACATGTGCAAAAAGGGGTACTGAAAGTGGATAAATCCTATACAAAAACTCTATTATTTTAAAAAAAAATGAAAAAACTTCCGGTTTTTTCTTCCTGTTTACTTCCATTGATCACAACTAATAAACTTGCATTAAAAAATATTGACTTTTCTAAAAATTTTTGGAAATTTTGAATAAATTCATTTTTACATTCTCATTCTAAATGAGAAAGTCTTCAATTTGTGCGATTTTGAACTTTTGCTAAAACATACATTTCTCGACGTTTTGAGACCTCCTGATTCCAAAAAAATGGGTTTTACGAAGATGTCTGTCTGTCTGTCTGTCTGTCCGTCTGTCTGTTTCAAAATTTTGAAATCGGATAACTTGAGTAAAAATAGTCGTATCAACTTCAACTTTGGTATACTTTTTTTTGGTACCAAAATACAGGTCGAGTTCGTTAGCCAGCAATTTTCGTCCAAAATTATCAAAAATAGAATATTTTCAAAATTCAAAAAAAAAAAAATTTAAAAAAAAAAATTGTCTCTAACTTTTTTCTTAAACTACAAGTAAAATCGAACAAATTTTGTTTATAAAAGTTTCCGATATAATGCAACCCCACAAAGCTATGAATTTTTTAAGTTTACATGTGCAAAAAGGGGTACTGAAAGTGGATAAATCCTATACAAAAACTCTATTATTTTAAAAAAAAATGAAAAAACTTCCGGTTTTTTCTTCCTGTTTACTTCCATTGATCACAACTAATAAAACTGCATAAAAAAATATTGACTTTTCTAAAAATTTTTGGAAATTTTGAATAAATTCATTTTTACATTCTCATCCTAAATGAGAAAGTCTTCAATTTGTGCGATTTTAAACTTTTGCTAAAACATACATTTCTCGACGTTTTGAGACCTCCTGATTCCAAAAAAATGGGTTTTACGAAGATGTCTGTCTGTCTGTCTGTCTGTCTGTCTCTATCAAAATTTTGAAATCGGATAACTTGAGTAAAAATTGTCGTATCAACTTCAACTTTGGTATACTTTTTTTTGGTACCAAAATACAGGTCGAGTTCGTTAGCTAGCAATTTTCGTCCAAAATTATCAAAAATAGAATATTTTCAAAATTCAAAAAAAAAAAAATTTAAAAAAAAAAATTTTCTCTAAATTTTTTCTTAAACTACAAGTAAAAACGAACAAATTTTGTTTATAAAAGTTTCAGATATAATGCAACCCCACAAAGCTATGAATTTTTTAAGTTTACATGTGCAAAAAGGGGTACTGAAAGTGGATAAATCCTATACAAAAACTCTATTATTATAAAAAAAAATGAAAAAACTTTCGGTTTTTTCTTCCTGTTTACTTCCATTGATCACAACTAATAAACTTGCATCAAAAAATATTGACTTTTCTAAAAATTTTTGGAAATTTTGAATAAATTCATTTTTACATTCTCATCCTAAATGAGAAAGTCTTCAATTTGTGCGATTTTAAACTTTTGCTAAAACATACATTTCTCGACGTTTTGAGACCTCCTGATTCCAAAAAAATGGGTTTTACGAAGATGTCTGTCTGTCTGTCTGTATCAAAATTTTGAAATCGGATAACTTGAGTAAAAATTGTCGTATCAACTTCAACTTTGGTATACTTTTTTTTGGTACCAAAATACAGGTCGAGTTCGTTAGCTAGCAATTTTCGTCCAAAATTATCAAAAATAGAATATTTTCAAAATTCAAAAAAAAAAAAATTTAAAAAAAAAAATTTTCTCTAATTTTTTTCTTAAACTACAAGTAAAATCGAACAAATTTCGTTTATAAAAGTTTCCGATATAATGCAACCCCACAAAGCTATGAATTTTTTAAGTTTACATGTGCAAAAAGGGGTACTGAAAGTTGATAAATCCTATACAAAAACTCTATTATTTAAAAAAAAATGAAAAAACTTCCGGTTTTTTCTTCCTGTTTACTTCCATTGATCACAACTAATAAACTTGCATTAAAAAATATTGACTTTTCTAAAAATTTTTGGAAATTTTGAATAAATTCATTTTTACATTCTCATCCTAAATGAGAAAGTCTTCAATTTGTGCAATTTTAAACTTTTGCTAAAACATACATTTCTCGACGTTTTGAGACCTCCTGATTCCAAAAAAATGGGTTTTACGAAGATGTCTGTCTGTCTGTCTGTCTGTCCGTCTGTCTGTTTCAAAATTTTGAAATCGGATAACTTGAGTAAAAATAGTCGTATCAACTTCAACTTTGGTATACTTTTTTTTGGTACCAAAATACAGGTCGAGTTCGTTAGCCAGCAATTTTCGTCCAAAATTATCAAAAATAGAATATTTTCAAAATACAAAAAAAAAAAAATTTTAAAAAAAAAATGGTCTCTAATTTTTTTCTTAAACTACAAGTAAAATCGAACAAATTTTGTTTATAAAAGTTTCCGATATAATGCAACCCCACAAAGCTATGAATTTTTTAAGTTTACATGTGCAAAAAGGGGTACTGAAAGTGGATAAATCCTATACAAAAACTCTATTATTTTAAAAAAAAATGAAAAAACTTCCGGTTTTTTCTTCCTGTTTACTTCCATTGATCACAACTAATAAAACTGCAGTAAAAAATACTGACTTTTCTAAAAATTTTTGGAAATTTTGAATAAATTCATTTTTACATTCTCATCCTAAATGAGAAAGTCTTCAATTTGTGCAATTTTAAACTTTTGCTAAAACATACATTTCTCGACGTTTTGAGACCTCCTGATTCCAAAAAAATGGGTTTTACGAAGATGTCTGTCTGTCTGTCTGTCTGTCTGTCTGTATCAAAATTTTGAAATCGGATAACTTGAGTAAAAATTGTCGTATCAACTTCAACTTTGGTATACTTTTTTTTGGTACCATAATACAGGTCGAGTTCGTTAGCTAGCAATTTTCGTCCAAAATTATTAAAAATAGAATATTTTCAAAATTCAAAAAAAAAAAAATTTTAAAAAAAAAATTTTCTCTAATTTTTTTCTTAAACTACAAGTAAAAACGAACAAATTTTGTTTATAAAAGTTTCCGATATAATGCAACCCCACCAAGCTATGAATTTTTTAAGTTTACATGTGCAAAAAGGGGTACTGAAAGTGGATAAATCCTATACAAAAACTCTATTATTTAAAAAAAAAATGAAAAAACTTCCGGTTTTTTCTTCCTGTTTACTTCCATTGATCACAACTAATAAACTTGCATTAAAAAATATTGACTTTTCTAAAAATTTTTGGAAATTTTGAATAAATTCATTTTTACATTCTCATCCTAAATGAGAAAGTCTTCAATTTGTGCGATTTTGAACTTTTGCTAAAACATACATTTCTCGACGTTTTGAGACCTCCTGATTCCAAAAAAATGGGTTTTACGAAGATGTCTGTCTATCTGTCTGTCTGTCTGTCTCTATCAAAATTTTGAAATCGGATAACTTGAGTAAAAATTGTCGTATCAACTTCAACTTTGGTATACTTTTTTTTGGTAACAAAATACAGGTCGAGTTCGTTAGCCAGCAATTTTCGTCCAAAATTATCAAAAATAGAATATTTTCAAAATTCAAAAAAAAAAAAATTTAAAAAAAAAAATTGTCTCTAATTTTTTTCTTAAACTACAAGTAAAATCGAACAAATTTTGTTTATAAAAGTTTCCGATATAATGCAACCCCACAAAGCTATGAATTTTTTAAATTTACATGTGCAAAAAGGGGTACTGAAAGTGGATAAATCCTATACAAAAACTCTATTATTTTAAAAAAAAATGAAAAAACTTCCGGTTTTTTCTTCCTGTTTACTTTTATTGATTACAACTAATAAAACTGCATCAAAAAATATTGACTTTTCTAAAAATTTTTGGAAATTTTGAATAAATTCATTTTTACATTCTCATCCTAAATGAGAAAGTCTTTAATTTGTGCGATTTTAAACTTTTGCTAAAACATACATTTCTCGACGTTTTGAGACCTCCTGATTCCAAAAAAATGGGTTTTACGAAGATGTCTGTCTGTCTGTCTGTCTGTCTGTCTCTATCAAAATTTTGAAATCGGATAACTTGAGTAAAAATTGTCGTATCAACTTCAACTTTGGTATACTTTTTTTTGGTACCAAAATACAGGTCGAGTTCGTTAGCTAGCAATTTTCGTCCAAAATTATCAAAAATAGAATATTTTCAAAATTCAAAAAAAAAAAAAATTTTAAAAAAAAAATTGTCTCTAATTTTTTTCTTAAACTACAAGTAAAATCGAACAAATTTTGTTTATAAAAGTTTCCGATATAATGCAACCCCACAAAGCTATAAATTTTTTAAGTTTACATTTGCAAAAAGGGGTACTGAAAGTGGATAAATCCTATACAAAAACTCTATTATTTTAAAAAAAAATGAAAAAACTTTTGGTTTTTTCTTCCTGTTTACTTCTATTGATCACAACTAATAAAACTGCATCAAAAAATATTGACTTTTCTAAAAATTTTTGGAAATTTTGAATAAATTCATTTTTACATTCTCATCCTAAATGAGAAAGTCTTCAATTTGTGCGATTTTGAACTTTTGCTAAAACATACATTTCTCGACGTTTTGAGACCTCCTGATTCCAGAAAAATGGGTTTTACGAAGATATCTGTCTGTCTGTCTGTCTGTCTGTCTGTCTGTATAAAAATTTTGAAATCGGATAACTTGAGTAAAAATTGTCGTATCAACTTCAACTTTGGTATACTTTTTTTTGGTACCAAAATACAGGTCGAGTTCGTTAGCCAGCAATTTTCGTCTAAAATTATCAAAAATAGAATATTTTCAAAATTCAAAAAAAAAAAAAAAATTTTAAAAAAAAATTTTCTCTAATTTTTTTCTTAAACTACAAGTAAAATCGAACAAATTTCGTTTATAAAAGTTTCCGATATAATGCAACCCCACAAAGCTATGAATTTTTTAAGTTTACATGTGCAAAAAGGGGTACTGAAAGTGGATAAATCCTATACAAAAACTCTATTATTTTAAAAAAAAATGAAAAAACTTCCGGTTTTTTCTTCCTGTTTACTTCCATTGATCACAACTAACAAAACTGCATAAAAAAATATTGACTTTTCTAAAAATTTTTGAAAATTTTGATTAAAAAAATTTTTACATTCTCATCCTAAATGAGAAAGTCTTCAATTTGTGCGATTTTGAACTTTTGCTAAAACATACATTTCTCGACGTTTTGAGACCTCCTGATTCCAAAAAAATGGGTTTTACGAAGATGTCTGTCTGCCTGTCTGTCTGTTTGTCTGTCTGTCTGTCTGTCTGCCTGTATCAAAATTTTGAAATCGGATAACTTGAGTAAAAATTGTCGTATCAACTTCAACTTGGGTATACTTTTTTTTGGTACCAAAATACAGGTCGAGTTCGTTAGCCAGCAATTTTTGTCCAAAATTATCAAAAATAGAATATTTTCAAAATTCAAAAAAAAAAAAAATTTTAAAAAAAAAATTTTCTCTAATTTTTTCCTTAAACAACAAGTAAAATCGAACAAATTTTGTTTATAAAAGTTTCCGATATAATGCAACCCCACAAAGCTATGAATTTTTTAAGTTTACATGTGCAAAAAGGGGTACTGAAAGTGGATAAATCCTATACAAAAACTCTATTATTTTAAAAAAAAATGAAAAAACTTTCGGTTTTTTCTTCCTGTTTACTTCCATTGAACACAACTAATAAAACTGCATCAAAAAATATTGACTTTTCTAAAAATTTTTGAAAAATTTTGAATAAATTCATTTTTACATTCTCATCCTAAATGAGAAAGTCTTCAATTTGTGCGATTTTGAACTTTTGCTAAAACATACATTTCTCGACGTTTTGAGACCTCCTGATTCAAAAAAAATGGGTTTTACGAAGATGTCTGTCTGTCTGTCTGTCTGTATCAAAATTTTTAAATCGGATAACTTGAGTAAAAATTGTCGTATCAACTTCAACTTTGCTATACTTTTTTTTGGTACCAAAATACAGGTCGAGTTCGTTAGCCAGCAATTTTCGTCTAAAATTATCAAAAATAGAATATTTTCAAAATTCAAAAAAAAAAAAAATTTAAAAAAAAAAATTTTCTCTAATTTTTTTCTTAAACAACAAGTAAAATCGAACAAATTTTGTTTATAAAAGTTTCCGATATAATGCAACCCCACAAAGCTATGAATTTTTTAAGTTTACATGTGCAAAAAGGGGTACTGAAAGTGGATAAATCCTATACAAAAACTCTATTATTTAAAAAAAAAATGAAAAAACTTCCGGTTTTTTCTTCCTGTTTACTTCCATTGATCACAACTAATAAACTTGCATCCAAAAATATTGACTTTTCTAAAAATTTTTGGAAATTTTGAATAAATTCATTTTTACATTCTCATCCTAAATGAGAAAGTCTTCAATTTGTGCGATTTTGAACTTTTGCTAAAACATACATTTCTCGACGTTTTGAGACCTCCTGATTAAAAAAAAAATGGGTTTTACGAAGATGTCTGTCTGTCTGTCTGTCTGTATCAAAATTTTGAAATCGGATAACTTGAGTAAAAATTGTCGTATCAACTTCAACTTTGGTATACTTTTTTTTGGTACCAAAATACAGTTCGAGTTCGTTAGCCAGCAATTTTCGTCCAAAATTATCAAAAATAGAATATTTTCAAAATTCAAAAAAAAAAAAATTTTAAAAAAAAAATTTTCTCTAATTTTTTTCTTAAACTACAAGTAAAATCGAACAAATTTCGTTTATAAAAGTTTCCGATATAATGCAACCCCACAAAGCTATGAATTTTTTAAGTTTACATGTGCAAAAAGGGGTACTGAAAGTGGATAAATCCTATACAAAAACTCTATTATTTTAAAAAAAAATGAAAAAACTTCCGGTTTTTTCTTCCTGTTTACTTCCATTGATCACAACTAATAAACTTGCATCAAAAAATATTGACTTTTCTAAAAATTTTTGGAAATTTTGAATAAATTCATTTTTACATTCTCATCCTAAATGAGAAAGTCTTCAATTTGTGCGATTTTGAACTTTTGCTAAAACATACATTTCTCGACGTTTTGAGACCTCCTGATTCCAAAAAAATGGGTTTTACGAAGATGTCTGTCTGTCTGTCTGTCTGTCCGTCTGTCTGTTTCAAAATTTTGAAATCGGATAACTTGAGTAAAAATAGTCGTATCAACTTCAACTTTGGTATACTTTTTTTTGGTACCAAAATACAGGTCGAGTTCGTTAGCCAGCAATTTTCGTCCAAAATTATCAAAAATAGAATATTTTCAAAATTCAAAAAAAAAAAAATTTAAAAAAAAAAATTGTCTCTAACTTTTTTCTTAAACTACAAGTAAAATCGAACAAATTTTGTTTATAAAAGTTTCCGATATAATGCAACCCCACAAAGCTATGAATTTTTTAAGTTTACATGTGCAAAAAGGGGTACTGAAAGTGGATAAATCCTATACAAAAACTCTATTATTTTAAAAAAAAATGAAAAAACTTCCGGTTTTTTCTTCCTGTTTACTTCCATTGATCACAACTAATAAAACTGCATAAAAAAATATTGACTTTTCTAAAAATTTTTGGAAATTTTGAATAAATTCATTTTTACATTCTCATCCTAAATGAGAAAGTCTTCAATTTGTGCGATTTTAAACTTTTGCTAAAACATACATTTCTCGACGTTTTGAGACCTCCTGATTCCAAAAAAATGGGTTTTACGAAGATGTCTGTCTGTCTGTCTGTCTGTCTGTCTCTATCAAAATTTTGAAATCGGATAACTTGAGTAAAAATTGTCGTATCAACTTCAACTTTGGTATACTTTTTTTTGGTACCAAAATACAGGTCGAGTTCGTTAGCTAGCAATTTTCGTCCAAAATTATCAAAAATAGAATATTTTCAAAATTCAAAAAAAAAAAAATTTAAAAAAAAAAATTTTCTCTAAATTTTTTCTTAAACTACAAGTAAAAACGAACAAATTTTGTTTATAAAAGTTTCAGATATAATGCAACCCCACAAAGCTATGAATTTTTTAAGTTTACATGTGCAAAAAGGGGTACTGAAAGTGGATAAATCCTATACAAAAACTCTATTATTATAAAAAAAAATGAAAAAACTTCCGGTTTTTTCTTCCTGTTTACTTCCATTGATCACAACTAATAAAACTGCATCAAAAAATATTGACTTTTCTAAAAATTTTTGGAAATTTTGAATAAATTCATTTTTACATTCTCATCCTAAATGAGAAAGTCTTCAATTTGTGCGATTTTAAACTTTTGCTAAAACATACATTTCTCGACGTTTTGAGACCTCCTGATTCCAAAAAAATGGGTTTTACGAAGATGTCTGTCTGTCTGTCTGTATCAAAATTTTGAAATCGGATAACTTGAGTAAAAATTGTCGTATCAACTTCAACTTTGGTATACTTTTTTTTGGTACCAAAATACAGGTCGAGTTCGTTAGCTAGCAATTTTCGTCCAAAATTATCAAAAATAGAATATTTTCAAAATTCAAAAAAAAAAAAATTTTTAAAAAAAAATTTTCTCTAATTTTTTTCTTAAACTACAAGTAAAAACGAACAAATTTTGTTTATAAAAGTTTCCGATATAATGCAACCCCACAAAGCTATGAATTTTTTAAGTTTACATGTGCAAAAAGGGGTACTGAAAGTGGATAAATCCTATACAAAAACTCTATTATTATAAAAAAAAATGAAAAAACTTTCGGTTTTTTCTTCCTGTTTACTTCCATTGATCACAACTAATAAACTTGCATCAAAAAATATTGACTTTTCTAAAAATTTTTGGAAATTTTGAATAAATTCATTTTTACATTCTCATCCTAAATGAGAAAGTCTTCAATTTGTGCGATTTTAAACTTTTGCTAAAACATACATTTCTCGACGTTTTGAGACCTCCTGATTCCAAAAAAATGGGTTTTACGAAGATGTCTGTCTGTCTGTCTGTATCAAAATTTTGAAATCGGATAACTTGAGTAAAAATTGTCGTATCAACTTCAACTTTGGTATACTTTTTTTTGGTACCAAAATACAGGTCGAGTTCGTTAGCTAGCAATTTTCGTCCAAAATTATCAAAAATAGAATATTTTCAAAATTCAAAAAAAAAAAAATTTAAAAAAAAAAATTTTCTCTAATTTTTTTCTTAAACTACAAGTAAAATCGAACAAATTTCGTTTATAAAAGTTTCCGATATAATGCAACCCCACAAAGCTATGAATTTTTTAAGTTTACATGTGCAAAAAGGGGTACTGAAAGTTGATAAATCCTATACAAAAACTCTATTATTTAAAAAAAAATGAAAAAACTTCCGGTTTTTTCTTCCTGTTTACTTCCATTGATCACAACTAATAAACTTGCATTAAAAAATATTGACTTTTCTAAAAATTTTTGGAAATTTTGAATAAATTCATTTTTACATTCTCATCCTAAATGAGAAAGTCTTCAATTTGTGCGATTTTAAACTTTTGCTAAAACATACATTTCTCGACGTTTTGAGACCTCCTGATTCCAAAAAAATGGGTTTTACGAAGATGTCTGTCTGTCTGTCTGTCTGTCTGTCTCTATCAAAATTTTGAAATCGGATAACTTGAGTAAAAATTGTCGTATCAACTTCAACTTTGGTATACTTTTTTTTGGTACCAAAATACAGGTCGAGTTCGTTAGCCAGCAATTTTCGTCCAAAATTATCAAAAATAGAATATTTTCAAAATTCAAAAAAAAAAAAATTTAAAAAAAAAAATTGTCTCTAACTTTTTTCTTAAACTACAAGTAAAATCGAACAAATTTTGTTTATAAAAGTTTCCGATATAATGCAACCCCACAAAGCTATGAATTTTTTAAGTTTACATGTGCAAAAAGGGGTACTGAAAGTGGATAAATCCTATACAAAAACTCTATTATTTTAAAAAAAAATGAAAAAACTTCCGGTTTTTTCTTCCTGTTTACTTCCATTGATCACAACTAATAAAACTGCATAAAAAAATATTGACTTTTCTAAAAATTTTTGGAAATTTTGAATAAATTCATTTTTACATTCTCATCCTAAATGAGAAAGTCTTCAATTTGTGCGATTTTAAACTTTTGCTAAAACATACATTTCTCGACGTTTTGAGACCTCCTGATTCCAAAAAAATGGGTTTTACGAAGATGTCTGTCTGTCTGTCTGTCTGTCTGTCTCTATCAAAATTTTGAAATCGGATAACTTGAGTAAAAATTGTCGTATCAACTTCAACTTTGGTATACTTTTTTTTGGTACCAAAATACAGGTCGAGTTCGTTAGCTAGCAATTTTCGTCCAAAATTATCAAAAATAGAATATTTTCAAAATTCAAAAAAAAAAAAATTTAAAAAAAAAAATTTTCTCTAAATTTTTTCTTAAACTACAAGTAAAAACGAACAAATTTTGTTTATAAAAGTTTCAGATATAATGCAACCCCACAAAGCTATGAATTTTTTAAGTTTACATGTGCAAAAAGGGGTACTGAAAGTGGATAAATCCTATACAAAAACTCTATTATTATAAAAAAAAATGAAAAAACTTCCGGTTTTTTCTTCCTGTTTACTTCCATTGATCACAACTAATAAAACTGCATCAAAAAATATTGACTTTTCTAAAAATTTTTGGAAATTTTGAATAAATTCATTTTTACATTCTCATCCTAAATGAGAAAGTCTTCAATTTGTGCGATTTTAAACTTTTGCTAAAACATACATTTCTCGACGTTTTGAGACCTCCTGATTCCAAAAAAATGGGTTTTACGAAGATGTCTGTCTGTCTGTCTGTCTGTCTGTCTCTATCAAAATTTTGAAATCGGATAACTTGAGTAAAAATTGTCGTATCAACTTCAACTTTGGTATACTTTTTTTTGGTACCAAAATACAGGTCGAGTTCGTTAGCTAGCAATTTTCGTCCAAAATTATCAAAAATAGAATATTTTCAAAATTCAAAAAAAAAAAAATGTAAAAAAAAAAATTTTCTCTAATTTTTTTCTTAAACTACAAGTAAAATCGAACAAATTTCGTTTATAAAAGTTTCCGATATAATGCAACCCCACAAAGCTATGAATTTTTTAAGTTTACATGTGCAAAAAGGGGTACTGAAAGTTGATAAATCCTATACAAAAACTCTATTATTTAAAAAAAAATGAAAAAACTTCCGGTTTTTTCTTCCTGTTTACTTCCATTGATCACAACTAATAAACTTGCATTAAAAAATATTGACTTTTCTAAAAATTTTTGGAAATTTTGAATAAATTCATTTTTACATTCTCATCCTAAATGAGAAAGTCTTCAATTTGTGCAATTTTAAACTTTTGCTAAAACATACATTTCTCGACGTTTTGAGACCTCCTGATTCCAAAAAAATGGGTTTTACGAAGATGTCTGTCTGTCTGTCTGTCTGTCCGTCTGTCTGTTTCAAAATTTTGAAATCGGATAACTTGAGTAAAAATAGTCGTATCAACTTCAACTTTGGTATACTTTTTTTTGGTACCAAAATACAGGTCGAGTTCGTTAGCCAGCAATTTTCGTCCAAAATTATCAAAAATAGAATATTTTCAAAATACAAAAAAAAAAAAAATTTTAAAAAAAAAATTGTCTCTAATTTTTTTCTTAAACTACAAGTAAAATCGAACAAATTTTGTTTATAAAAGTTTCCGATATAATGCAACCCCACAAAGCTATGAATTTTTTAAGTTTACATGTGCAAAAAGGGGTACTGAAAGTGGATAAATCCTATACAAAAACTCTATTATTTTAAAAAAAAATGAAAAAACTTTCGGTTTTTTCTTCCTGTTTACTTCCATTGATCACAACTAATAAAACTGCAGTAAAAAATACTGACTTTTCTAAAAATTTTTGGAAATTTTGAATAAATTCATTTTTACATTCTCATCCTAAATGAGAAAGTCTCCAATTTGTGCAATTTTAAACTTTTGCTAAAACATACATTTCTCGACGTTTTGAGACCTCCTGATTCCAAAAAAATGGGTTTTACGAAGATGTCTGTCTGTCTGTCTGTCTGTCTGTCTGTATCAAAATTTTGAAATCGGATAACTTGAGTAAAAATTGTCGTATCAACTTCAACTTTGGTATACTTTTTTTTGGTACCATAATACAGGTCGAGTTCGTTAGCTAGCAATTTTCGTCCAAAATTATTAAAAATAGAATATTTTCAAAATTCAAAAAAAAAAAAATTTTAAAAAAAAAATTTTCTCTAATTTTTTTCTTAAACTACAAGTAAAAACGAACAAATTTTGTTTATAAAAGTTTCCGATATAATGCAACCCCACCAAGCTATGAATTTTTTAAGTTTACATGTGCAAAAAGGGGTACTGAAAGTGGATAAATCCTATACAAAAACTCTATTATTTAAAAAAAAAATGAAAAAACTTCCGGTTTTTTCTTCCTGTTTACTTCCATTGATCACAACTAATAAACTTGCATTAAAAAATATTGACTTTTCTAAAAATTTTTGGAAATTTTGAATAAATTCATTTTTACATTCTCATCCTAAATGAGAAAGTCTTCAATTTGTGCGATTTTGAACTTTTGCTAAAACATACATTTCTCGACGTTTTGAGACCTCCTGATTCCAAAAAAATGGGTTTTACGAAGATGTCTGTCTATCTGTCTGTCTGTCTGTCTCTATCAAAATTTTGAAATCGGATAACTTGAGTAAAAATTGTCGTATCAACTTCAACTTTGGTATACTTTTTTTTGGTAACAAAATACAGGTCGAGTTCGTTAGCCAGCAATTTTCGTCCAAAATTATCAAAAATAGAATATTTTCAAAATTCAAAAAAAAAAAAATTTAAAAAAAAAAATTGTCTCTAATTTTTTTCTTAAACTACAAGTAAAATCGAACAAATTTCGTTTATAAAAGTTTCCGATATAATGCAACCCCACAAAGCTATGAATTTTTTAAGTTTACATGTGCAAAAAGGGGTACTGAAAGTTGATAAATCCTATACAAAAACTCTATTATTTAAAAAAAAATGAAAAAACTTCCGGTTTTTTCTTCCTGTTTACTTCCATTGATCACAACTAATAAACTTGCATTAAAAAATATTGACTTTTCTAAAAATTTTTGGAAATTTTGAATAAATTCATTTTTACATTCTCATCCTAAATGAGAAAGTCTTCAATTTGTGCAATTTTAAACTTTTGCTAAAACATACATTTCTCGACGTTTTGAGACCTCCTGATTCCAAAAAAATGGGTTTTACGAAGATGTCTGTCTGTCTGTCTGTCTGTCCGTCTGTCTGTTTCAAAATTTTGAAATCGGATAACTTGAGTAAAAATAGTCGTATCAACTTCAACTTTGGTATACTTTTTTTTGGTACCAAAATACAGGTCGAGTTCGTTAGCCAGCAATTTTCGTCCAAAATTATCAAAAATAGAATATTTTCAAAATACAAAAAAAAAAAAAATTTTAAAAAAAAAATTGTCTCTAATTTTTTTCTTAAACTACAAGTAAAATCGAACAAATTTTGTTTATAAAAGTTTCCGATATAATGCAACCCCACAAAGCTATGAATTTTTTAAGTTTACATGTGCAAAAAGGGGTACTGAAAGTGGATAAATCCTATACAAAAACTCTATTATTTTAAAAAAAAATGAAAAAACTTTCGGTTTTTTCTTCCTGTTTACTTCCATTGATCACAACTAATAAAACTGCAGTAAAAAATACTGACTTTTCTAAAAATTTTTGGAAATTTTGAATAAATTCATTTTTACATTCTCATCCTAAATGAGAAAGTCTCCAATTTGTGCAATTTTAAACTTTTGCTAAAACATACATTTCTCTACGTTTTGAGACCTCCTGATTCCAAAAAAATGGGTTTTACGAAGATGTCTGTCTGTCTGTCTGTCTGTCTGTCTGTATCAAAATTTTGAAATCGGATAACTTGAGTAAAAATTGTCGTATCAACTTCAACTTTGGTATACTTTTTTTTGGTACCATAATACAGGTCGAGTTCGTTAGCTAGCAATTTTCGTCCAAAATTATTAAAAATAGAATATTTTCAAAATTCAAAAAAAAAAAAATTTTAAAAAAAAAATTTTCTCTAATTTTTTTCTTAAACTACAAGTAAAAACGAACAAATTTTGTTTATAAAAGTTTCCGATATAATGCAACCCCACCAAGCTATGAATTTTTTAAGTTTACATGTGCAAAAAGGGGTACTGAAAGTGGATAAATCCTATACAAAAACTCTATTATTTAAAAAAAAAATGAAAAAACTTCCGGTTTTTTCTTCCTGTTTACTTCCATTGATCACAACTAATAAACTTGCATTAAAAAATATTGACTTTTCTAAAAATTTTTGGAAATTTTGAATAAATTCATTTTTACATTCTCATCCTAAATGAGAAAGTCTTCAATTTGTGCGATTTTGAACTTTTGCTAAAACATACATTTCTCGACGTTTTGAGACCTCCTGATTCCAAAAAAATGGGTTTTACGAAGATGTCTGTCTATCTGTCTGTCTGTCTGTCTCTATCAAAATTTTGAAATCGGATAACTTGAGTAAAAATTGTCGTATCAACTTCAACTTTGGTATACTTTTTTTTGGTAACAAAATACAGGTCGAGTTCGTTAGCCAGCAATTTTCGTCCAAAATTATCAAAAATAGAATATTTTCAAAATTCAAAAAAAAAAAAATTTAAAAAAAAAAATTGTCTCTAATTTTTTTCTTAAACTACAAGTAAAATCGAACAAATTTTGTTTATAAAAGTTTCCGATATAATGCAACCCCACAAAGCTATGAATTTTTTAAATTTACATGTGCAAAAAGGGGTACTGAAAGTGGATAAATCCTATACAAAAACTCTATTATTTTAAAAAAAAATGAAAAAACTTCCGGTTTTTTCTTCCTGTTTACTTTTATTGATTACAACTAATAAAACTGCATCAAAAAATATTGACTTTTCTAAAAATTTTTGGAAATTTTGAATAAATTCATTTTTACATTCTCATCCTAAATGAGAAAGTCTTTAATTTGTGCGATTTTAAACTTTTGCTAAAACATACATTTCTCGACGTTTTGAGACCTCCTGATTCCAAAAAAATGGGTTTTACGAAGATGTCTGTCTGTCTGTCTGTCTGTCTCTATCAAAATTTTGAAATCGGATAACTTGAGTAAAAATTGTCGTATCAACTTCAACTTTGGTATACTTTTTTTTGGTACCAAAATACAGGTCGAGTTCGTTAGCTAGCAATTTTCGTCCAAAATTATCAAAAATAGAATATTTTCAAAATTCAAAAAAAAAAAAAATTTTAAAAAAAAATTGTCTCTAATTTTTTTCTTAAACTACAAGTAAAATCGAACAAATTTTGTTTATAAAAGTTTCCGATATAATGCAACCCCACAAAGCTATAAATTTTTTAAGTTTACATGTGCAAAAAGGGGTACTGAAAGTGGATAAATCCTATACAAAAACTCTATTATTTTAAAAAAAAATGAAAAAACTTTCGGTTTTTTCTTCCTGTTTACTTCCATTGATCACAACTAATAAAACTGCATCAAAAAATATTGACTTTTCTAAAAATTTTTGGAAATTTTGAATAAATTCATTTTTACATTCTCATCCTAAATGAGAAAGTCTTCAATTTGTGCGATTTTGAACTTTTGCTAAAACATACATTTCTCGACGTTTTGAGACCTCCTGATTCCAGAAAAATGGGTTTTACGAAGATATCTGTCTGTCTGTCTGTCTGTCTGTCTGTCTGTCTGTATAAAAATTTTGAAATCGGATAACTTGAGTAAAAATTGTCGTATCAACTTCAACTTTGGTATACTTTTTTTTGGTACCAAAATACAGGTCGAGTTCGTTAGCCAGCAATTTTCGTCTAAAATTATCAAAAATAGAATATTTTCAAAATTCAAAAAAAAAAAAAAAAATTTTAAAAAAAAATTTTCTCTAATTTTTTTCTTAAACTACAAGTAAAATCGAACAAATTTCGTTTATAAAAGTTTCCGATATAATGCAACCCCACAAAGCTATGAATTTTTTAAGTTTACATGTGCAAAAAGGGGTACTGAAAGTGGATAAATCCTATACAAAAACTCTATTATTTTAAAAAAAAATGAAAAAACTTCCGGTTTTTTCTTCCTGTTTACTTCCATTGATCACAACTAACAAAACTGCATAAAAAAATATTGACTTTTCTAAAAATTTTTGAAAATTTTGATTAAAAAAATTTTTACATTCTCATCCTAAATGAGAAAGTCTTCAATTTGTGCGATTTTGAACTTTTGCTAAAACATACATTTCTCGACGTTTTGAGACCTCCTGATTCCAAAAAAATGGGTTTTACGAAGATGTCTGTCTGCCTGTCTGTCTGTCTGTCTGTCTGTCTGTCTGTCTGCCTGTATCAAAATTTTGAAATCGGATAACTTGAGTAAAAATTGTCGTATCAACTTCAACTTGGGTATACTTTTTTTTGGTACCAAAATACAGGTCGAGTTCGTTAGCCAGCAATTTTTGTCCAAAATTATCAAAAATAGAATATTTTCAAAATTCAAAAAAAAAAAAATTTTAAAAAAAAAATTTTCTCTAATTTTTTCCTTAAACAACAAGTAAAATCGAACAAATTTTGTTTATAAAAGTTTCCGATATAATGCAACCCCACAAAGCTATGAATTTTTTAAGTTTACATGTGCAAAAAGGGGTACTGAAAGTGGATAAATCCTATACAAAAACTCTATTATTTTAAAAAAAAATGAAAAAACTTTCGGTTTTTTCTTCCTGTTTACTTCCATTGATCACAACTAATAAAACTGCATCAAAAAATATTGACTTTTCTAAAAATTTTTGAAAAATTTTGAATAAATTCATTTTTACATTCTCATCCTAAATGAGAAAGTCTTCAATTTGTGCGATTTTGAACTTTTGCTAAAACATACATTTCTCGACGTTTTGAGACCTCCTGATTCAAAAAAAATGGGTTTTACGAAGATGTCTGTCTGTCTGTCTGTCTGTATCAAAATTTTGAAATCGGATAACTTGAGTAAAAATTGTCGTATCAACTTGAACTTTGGTATACTTTTTTTTGGTACCAAAATACAGGTCGAGTTCGTTAGCCAGCAATTTTCGTCCAAAATTATGAAAAATAGAATATTTTCAAAATTCAAAAAAAAAAAAATTTTAAAAAAAAAATGGTCTCTAATTTTTTTCTTAAACTACAAGTAAAATCGAACAAATTTTGTTTATAAAAGTTTCCGATATAATGCAACCCCACAAAACTATGAATTTTTTAAGTTTACAGGTGCAAAAAGGGGTACTGAAAGTGGATAAATCCTATACAAAAACTCTATTATTTTAAAAAAAAATGAAAAAACTTTCGGTTTTTTCTTCCTGTTTACTTCCATTGATCACAACTAATAAAACTGCATCAAAAAATATTGACTTTTCTAAAAATTTTTGGAAATTTTGAATAAATTCATTTTTACATTCTCATCCTAAATGAGAAAGTCTTCAATTTGTGCGATTTTGAACTTTTGCTAAAACATACATTTCTCGACGTTTTGAGACCTCCTGATTCCAAAAAAATGGGTTTTACGAAGATGTCTGTCTGTCTGTCTGTCTGTCTGTCTGTCTGTATCAAAATTTTGAAATCGGATAACTTAAGTAAAAATTGTCGTATCAACTTCAACTTTGGTATACTTTTTTTTGGTACCAAAATACAGGTCGAGTTCGTTAGCCAGCAATTTTCGTCCAAAATTATCAAAAATAGAATATTTTCAAAATTCAAAAAAAAAAAAAAATTTAAAAAAAAAATTTTCTCTAATTTTTTTCTTAAACAACAAGTAAAATCGAACAAATTTTGTTTATAAAAGTTTCCGATATAATGCAACCCCACAAAGCTATGAATTTTTTAAGTTTACATGTGCAAAAAGGGGTACTGAAAGTGGATAAATCCTATACAAAAACTCTATTAGTTTAAAAAAAAATGAAAAAACTTTCGGTTTTTTCTTCCTGTTTACTTCCATTGATCACAACTAATAAAACTGCATCAAAAAATATTGACTTTTCTAAAAATTTTTGGAAATTTTGAATAAATTCATTTTTACATTCTCATCCTAAATGAGAAAGTCTTCAATTTGTGCGATTTTGAACTTTTGCTAAAACATACATTTCTCGACGTTTTGAGACCTCCTGATTCCAAAAAAATGGGTTTTACGAAGATGTCTGTCTGTCTGTCTGTCTGTCTGTATCAAAATTTTGAAATCGGATAACTTGAGTAAAAATTGTCGTATCAACTTCAACTTTGGTATACTTTTTTTTGGTACCAAAATACAGGTCAAGTTCGTTAGCCAGCAATTTTCGTCCAAAATTATCAAAAATAGAATATTTTCAAAATTCAAAAAAAAAAAATTTAAAAAAAAAATTTTCTCTAATTTTTTTCTTAAACTACAAGTAAAATCGAACAAATTTTGTTTATAAAAGTTTCCGATATAATGCAACCCTACAAAGCTATGAATTTTTTAAGTTTACATGTGCAAAAAGGGGTACTGAAAGTGGATAAATCCTATACAAAAACTCTATTATTTTAAAAAAAAATGAAAAAACTTCCGGTTTTTTCATCCTGTTTACTTCCATTGCTCACAACTAATAAAACTGCTTAAAAAAATATTGACTTTTCTAAAAATTTTTGGAAATTTTGAATAAATTCATTTTTACATTCTCATCCTAAATGAGAAAGTCTTCAATTTGTGCGATTTTGAACTTTTGCTAAAACATACATTTCTCGACGTTTTGAGACCTCCTGTTTCCAAAAAAATGGGTTTTACGAAGATGTCTGTCTGCCTGTCTGTCTGTCTGTCTGTCTGTCTGTCTGTATCAAAATTTTGAAATCGGATAACTTGAGTAAAAATTGTCGTATCAACTTCAACTTTGGTATACTTTTTTTTGGTACCAAAATACAGGTCGAGTTCGTTAGCCAGCAATTTTCGTCCAAAATTATCAAAAATAGAATATTTTCAAAATTCAAAAAAAAAAAATTTTTCAAAAAAAAATTTTCTCTAATTTTTTTCTTAAACTACAAGTAAAATCGAACAAATTTTGTTTATAAAAGTTTCCGATATAATGCAACCCCACAAAGCTATGAATTTTTTAAGTTTACATGTGCAAAAAGGGGTACTGATGTTACGATCGGTCTATTTTTCTATTTTTTTTTTATAAATCAAGATAAATGGATTCTTTAATCTAATGTTAAAGAATTACTTTGATACAACTCTGCAAAGGAGTTAGAATAATCAATTAAGACAAAATCAAATGAAAACGCAAATTATTGCCTTCACGTGCACGTGCAGCCTTCTTTTCAGTCACGTACTCAAGCTATTGCCCGATCGTTAGGAAGAGCAAACCGATCCAAACGGTTTGACGATGCCTTCGAAGGTTTATATTGAACAAATGTTGAAGTACCGACGGTAATTAGATTGGTACCCATCTTTTCATTCGTCAACGAAGATGTGACCCCTCCTACTTATCTAGAAATGACCTGATCTGAGTTCATCCACTCTTTGTTGGTCACATATTGACAACACAAATGCAGATTTCATTTCTATAAAAGTTGGAGGATGTTGCACGCCCTTTGATCAGATTTCTCCAGTTCTTTGACGTGTGAAGATCGGTTTCTAATCCCGTCGACGGCAACGCCCTACGCGACGATTTTCTAGAATTTGGTTTTGATCAACTCGAAATAAGTATAACGTTTTAATAGAGGGGATCATCCCAACCATTGCAAATAGATTATCCGACGGCAAGTTGACGAAAAACTTTGAACTAATTTACGGGATTTAATTGTTAAAGTTCGGCAACGATAACAAACAATTATTTTCACCGGGAGTTCAACAAACTCAAAATTGTGCTACGCGCATCCTTGCTGCGTATAGGTAAGACTTAAGAGTATATTATAACACCAAACGTACACCTACTATTGTACCTTTTCTTATTATCTTTTATAATAAATATCTATTATACCATATCCCTATTTTTGTCTCTTTTCATCTTTGTTAATTTTCTTTTACTTTCATAACCTAATCAAGAACAAAGCAATAACAGCTCCCATAGAGCTGAAACAGTAAGTATCTCACATAAATAAAAAGCACAAGCCTTACCAACTTGTGCGAAAAAGCAAAACAGCTCCGAAGGTAAATTCAAAATTTACATCATTTTTGGTCACGCAATTGTTACTTAATCGTAACAGGTGCTTTTTCTGGTGGCAGCGGTGGGATACTGCCAAAAATTTTTGCATTGTTCTTGGTTCAAAATTTTCTTTCAGGCTTCCATTTCTAACAAAACTAATCACTCTAAATTATCCATTTTTTTGAAGCTCTCTCTAATTCCAAATTTCCCTCTCTACTATCGAGTGTAATTGTTAGAAAACTGATTTATTTGAATTGCCTGTTTCAAAGTTTTTTTTTACCATAATTCATTTCACCCATCCGCCTTACAAGTGTCATGAGAATACATCCCATTTAAATATCGTTTGATATAACATCACGCAGTTCCCCAAATAATTTTGACAATTTGGAAATAAAGCCAGTTGCTTATTTTACGATTTTGAATTATCATATTAGAACAACTATCTAATTTCCGAAATTAATAAATTATTCCTTTTACAGTTTGAAGTAACTTTGACAGATTTTATTTTATTTTATATTATCACCCTTTGTTAAAACTATAGTCATTTGGTATAATCACTAAATAATCCCGAAATAATTATAAAGAAATTTTCATAAAACAAATATATTTTTTTTTAACACGGATTACTGATTATCAAGTGACATTTTCTTTTACGCAAAAGAAAAGGGGTTCATAACGGATTTAAAAGCAAAAATTTCTATTGTTTGGTGTTTTGCTTCAGTATACCTGAGTGCGAAAAATATCGAACAATCTTACACTGACCTAATTGGTAGTGACAAAGATTGACATATTTTGAATGATTGAAACGCCTTTTGATATTTTTGTTTGTTAAGACATTTGAGATGAACTACACTCATGTCTTACTTTTATTTTGAATGATTGAAACGCTTTTGATATTTTTTTTTGTTAAGACATTTGAGATGAACTACACTCATGTCTTACTTTTATTTTGAATGATTGAAACGTTCCTTTTTGTTTAAGATGTCCAACAAAACGAAGCAATAGTTATATCTAACAAATTTCAACTAAAGTTAATAACTTTTTCTCTTGCAACAATACGTTTCTCCAATTTTAGAAAGCAAGCCTAAATTGTCAATTAAAAGTAAACAAATCTAAGCTCAAAAATTTAAAATATATGGAAACTAGCAAAAGAAAAAGACATAGTAAATTTAACAAAAAAAGAAGTATTGAACGAAAATGGAAAAAAATTAAAAGGGAATTATTTCCAGATTGTCCAGACACTCCTCCCGAAACAGACCCTGAAAAGGTAGCCAATAAGGAACAAGTGTTAAATTCTTTAATTGCAGAATTAGAACAGGAATTACATGGCCACACCCAAAACTTAAATTCACAGAATAAATAAAAAAAAAATTTTTTTGGTCTTACTGTTTAAATTTTAAACTCAGGATCCTTACCTTAGAAATTACCTTATAATCCAAAATTTCTTGAAAAAAAAAAGAAATAAATTCAACATCCGACAAATTTTTACCATCAATCAAACAAGCAATTTTTTTTTATTATTATTCATGAAACTACGACGACGAAGTCGCAAGCTGTCCCTGAAGCAAAGCAAAAGATACGTAGATTTTCTTTTTAAGAGAATAATAAAGGACATATTTCCAGGTTGTACTGAAATCCCTCCCGAACTCACCCAATAAAATTAGCACAAAGAAATAAAAATTTAACCCGTTTGCTTGATAATTTAAAACAAGAATTCCAAGAATATAACGAGACTCGGAAGCAAAATAAAGTTTAGATAAGAAAAAGAAGTACTCTTTTACCCTATGTCCCAAAATAGAACGGTTATAAATTCAAGCCTTCCAAAAATAGAGATTGTTACTAATTTCGACTTTCCAAAGGGAGACATTAAGACCTTAAGGTACCCAAAATCGTGCCTCGAAGAATTGACCGCTGAGTATAATTTATCGAAACCAATCTATTCAATCCACCACAAAACTGGACCTGCACATAAGAGAACGTTTTTCGTGAAATGTATAGTTGAAGACTTTTATGAAAACAATTATTTTGAAGAAATAGGAAACGGCGAGAAAAGAATCCTTTATTCAGAACACTCAGCCGCGAGAAAAATATTAGAATCTTTACACAAGGTTTATCACTTTAGTGAAGAAAAATCGGAAAACCCCGTTAAAACTTTTGTTATAATTTCTCCTAGCGACAACCCAATTGAGTCAAAATTAAAAGTTTATAAGTGGAGTAATTGCTGCGAATTCTGTTTCTTACGCGGCCACACTCTTCCCTCTTGTTACAAATTACGATTGCGCAACAAATCAAAGATTTTACAAAAACAAGATAAATAAATTTATTTTTATATATATATATTTATATTTTTTTTCTTTTCTTTCTCTTTCTTTAAGGAAAAACCCAACAGTAACATAAAACATTTAAATTAAACTCATTAAAACAGACACTTGTTTTTATGCTATGATATTACTGTGAACTGAGCTCCTCTAAAATTTATTTTTGATATTTACAATTGAAAAAAAAAAAATATTTTTTTTTTTCAAATTCTCTTTGAATTAATAATTTTTCACCTTTTATACCAATGGATTTTTCTTATTGACTGTAAGGATCTTTGAGTTCACGAGTCCGAGCTTATCTCATCTACACGCGTGAATCACACACTGACCTAATTACGTGCAGGCAGCCACTCATTAGAGTCAATCCATACTAACTTTGTATGAGTACTCCTGAACAATTAGAATTTTTACGGCTATCTCAAATAAACATGCCTTGTCACGACGATAAAAATAAAGGCGAAGGAAGCGGAAATCCTCCACCCCCAAATAATTCTGGAGATACTTTAGGCACAGAAATAGATCACAATATTACTACAGAAATGGTTACAAACATGGCGGAATGCATTGCACTACAACAAGGTATATTACATGTACCATATTTCGATGGTAAAAATCCACGGGTTCGCGATTTTATCCAGGATATCACAAATGGCGCAGCTTACGTCCCTATAGAATGTCAAAAGAAATATGTAAAAGCAGTCCTAGGACGCCTCAAAGGCGCTGCTAGAGATAGTGTACGCGAACTACAGATTGATACGATAAAAGATTTAATACAACATCTAAAAAAACGGTTTCTTAGTACCAAATCATATCCATGGTACTTACAAGAAATAGCTTCTATTAGAATGAGAAGAGGAGAGGGAGTCAATGAATTTTACGATAGACTTTCCCTCCTCTGTTCAGGAGCAGAAGCAGCGTTGGAGGAAAAATATCAAGCGGAAGCAACAACAATGACCGCACCCCTTCGAGACTGTGCTCTGGAAGCCTTTATCCGAGGTTTACCAGATGAAATGTCAACCAATGTTGACGTAAGAAATCCTAAAACCTTACAAGATGCGTTAGAAGCTGCTTTGCACGTGGAAACTCGACAAAGGGAACAATTTAATGGCCCTAGTGCTTACCGCGTTTCGAGGCAAGACCAGCCCGGGCCGAGTTTTCCTACTCGCGATAGAAGCCTAAGTCCACAACAAAATTTAAGACACCCCTTTAACCAATCAATAAGCCAACAACAACCAACAGGCATACTAAAAAACCCTTATTCACATCCAATTAACCCTCCTTATCCGATACCTCCTTATCCTTATCCCTTTTACCCATATCCTAACCCTTATCCACCTTTCCCACCACAATTTCCGCCCCCTCAGGAACCAACAAACCGTTATTATAATCAAAAACCATCAAACTCTTTACCCCCACCTCGCTCTTCTTCCCCAATATCACCAAGACGACCTGAAAATTTAAACTACAATCACGCTCGACGGAACGACGCAACGTCGAGCGACACGAATACGGAGCGTCCAATGAGCGTCAAATTTCTGGAAACCGCGGAAACATATTCCAAGCGACCGGACAATGCCGAGAATCCCCAGTAATAGAAATTTCAGCCCCAGAATTCAGGAATTCCAGAGTTCGACTTTTGGTTGATACAGGTGCAGACGTCAATATAATAAAACTAAATCAATTAAAAACAGAACTTTTAGTCGACCCTACCGAAGCTTTAGAACTCTCAGGAATCACAAAGCTTAGAGCAAACACTCTCGGGACTACTATTTTAACAATTAGAAAAACACCGGTCAAATTTCATGTTGTTATGTCCAATTTTCCCATTACCACCGACGGTATTTTAGGAAGAAATTACCTTCGTCAGGAAAAAACCGAAATATCATTTTGGCACAACACCATTGTAACCCATTCCGATCCGACTAAACCAATTCCATTTATCGATCAAGAATCACTTGAAACGGACTTTAACGGAATTCCAAAATCAAAAATTTTTAAAATCCAAGCCAGAATGAGAGAACAAATTCCTGTCGACATTTTAAATTCTGAGATCGAGGAAGGATACCTCCCCTTAATTACGACCAAACCTGGTATCCTTATAGGCGAAGCAGCTTTAACAAACAGAAACGGAGTAGCATACATCTTGGCAATAAATACAAGCGACGATGACGTCACCATTGAGTTAGAACCTCAAGAATTAATACCCTTCGAGTATTATAATATTCCAGGAGACGAATACCTCGAATGTTTTGAATCCACCGAAAGTATAACCACTCCTGTCGATCGAGTTGAAGCTATTACAGAAAGGATAAATTTAGAACACTTATCACCCGAAGAAACAGAACACATAGAAGAACTAATCCAAAAATTTCAAAATGATTTTTACCTTCCTGGTGACAGTCTCTCCTCTACACCCCTAGTCCGACACAAGATCCCTACAACCGACGAGATACCCATAAACACGAGACAATATCGATTTCCTCCTGTTCAAAGAGAAGAAATCGAACGACAAATAGCGAAAATGCTGACAGAAGATATTATTGCCCCCTCCAATTCCCCATATAACTCCCCATTGTGGATAGTCCCCAAAAAACCGGACGCCCAAGGAAACAAAAAATGGCGATTGGTGATAGATTTTCGGGCCCTAAATGAAAAAACTATAGGAGATGCCTACCCCCTCCCTAATATAACCGATATATTAGACCATTTGGGACAAGCAAAATATTTTTCCACTTTTGATTTGGCATGGGGTTTTCATCAAATAGAAACGGACCCTGCCGACCGACCAAAAACAGCATTTTCCACTCTCAATGGCCACTACGAGTATATCAGAATGCCCTTCGGACTGAAAAATGCACCGGCTACGTTTCAAAGACTTATGGATCAAGTTCTAAGAGGACTTCAAGGTGTCGAATTATTTGTGTACTTAGACGATATAGTAGTGTTCGCAAGAGATCTAAAGGAACACAAAACAAAAATAGAAAGACTATTTTCAAAACTACAAGCAGCTAACCTCAAATTACAACCCGAAAAATGCGCGTTTCTTAAACGTGAAGTTATGTATTTAGGTCACATAATAAGCAAGGACGGACTCAAACCCGACCCTAAGAAAATTGAAGCGGTTCGGAATTTCCCTACGCCATTAAACCCGCGTAACATTAGACAATTTCTTGGACTTGCCGGCTATTATCGCAGATTCATAAAAGATTTTTCAAAAAAGGCAAAGCCACTGTCCGATTTATTAAAAAGGATAAGAAGTTTAATTGGACTTCAGAACATGAAGAAGCTTTTACAATCCTGCGTAATGCACTCTGCGAAGAACCTATCCTACAATACCCCGATTTTGACAAAACTTTCACTTTAACAACCGATGCTTCTGACTACGCTATTGGGGCTGTATTAAGCCAAGAAAAGGACGGATTTGACCATCCAGTAGCGTATTTGTCGCGACTTTTGACGGGACCTGAGAAAAATTACTTTACTACAGAAAAGGAATGTCTTGCAGTCTTATATGCCGTAAGATATTTTAGACCTTATCTGTATGGACGAGAATTTTTGCTAGTAAGTGACCATGAACCTTTACGATGGATAGACAATATTAAGGATCCTGGACAAAGACTTGTCCGTTGGCGTTTAAAACTGCGAGACTACCAGTATGCTTTTAAATACAAACCCGGAAAGCTAAACTGCAATGCAGATGCGTTATCGAGGAATCCAGTCAAAGTAAATGATGATGCGCCCGCTAAAATATTCATGCTTACACGAGCAACTAAGAAAAAACTAGAAGAACCATCAACTTCCGGCATAACTACTTTGAAATTGAAAACAAAGCCTATGGTGTAACGCCCTATCAAAACGACTCATAAACCTATGGTACCACGCCCCATCAAAACAACCCATAAACCTAAGATAGATCAAGAACCAAAACGTCTAATTTCTAGTTCTACTTCAAGCCTCCTAGGACCAAAAGATACTAAGAAGAAAATGGTTGGAAGACCGCCTAGAATAAAACCTACTACAAATCTAGAAACAAACAAGCAAACGGAATTTAACGTTACCGGTATTGGAAGAAGATCTCATCCTCGAAAAGCAAAGGAAAAGGCTCTACAAACCGTAAACAAAGATATCAGCAGCGAATCCGAAAGAACCGACTCTAGCGACGAGGAATCATCGGAGTCTGGTAACCACATTCCAATATGGAAAAGAAGGAAAAGCGTACTCCCAAGTTTAAATCTTACAGCTGATTCTACAAAATTTCCATCCCCTCTTAAAAGCGCACCCGCTTTACACGCCACAGAATCGCTCCCTCAGGAAGACGAAGAAACGGAAGTCCAAACTGAACCAATAACAGACCCATCAATCGTCGGGATTCCGTTAGAAGAACCTCCCCTTAGTGAACCGGATACTGAGGACGAAATCACGAGCGAAACGACCGAAAATCTGACTTTAAATCAGACGCGCCAAGAATTAAAAGACGAATTGCAAAAATCAATTAATAAATTTAACGAATCTTTAAAGGATCACGGAATGGACCTTAATCAAGAAGAATTAAATCTGGAACCCCTGATCATCCCCTGTACTGCAGTGTCAGAAGGAGAAGAAGACCAAGAATTACTTGACACTCTAGAAAAGATTGACCTTTATGATACCGAGGACGAAGATATGGAGCTAGAAAAACGGATTAATATGTTACTCGAACGAGCGAAAGAACAAGTAGGATTAGACACCGAAGAGTTTAAAATAGAACGTGATAATAAATGGCCAAACGAAGAAGATTCTCAGGAGAATATAAGCGAACAACCTGGTGATAAAAATGCCAATATAACGCCAGGTCAGCCAATCTCCACATCCACTCCCCTCGTAACCACACAGGCCAGGGCCCGGCCAGCCCCATTTCCACGTAAATTTTCTTTAACTCATCCTATCCTTGAAGAAGAAGAAGAAGAAGAAGAAGAAAAACAAGAAGAAAAGAAGAAAGAGGAAGATGACACGGAAACTAAACGTCCAAATGAAAATGGTTCAAACGGAACGCGAGCAAGTTCAAACGCTCCCCCTTTATCCCCTACTGATAAACAAAACGGATCCGGACCAAAAGAAACACCGTCTTATACTAATGCAAAAACCTTAGAAGAATCAGACACCCTACCCCTTCTCCAAAACTACGAGAATTTAACTAAAGGTTTATACGTGCGTAATATGCTTATCCAAGGTTCCAGGGAAAATCTTACGTATAAACGAGATAGTATTGTCCATTTCACCTCAGCTAATTGTGAGTTCTCTACTCAGGTCGATAAGTTATTAATTGACCTAGGGATAATAAATCCCCAAGAAATGAAATTACAAAATCCAAAATTGGGCCAAATTTTGATCACTCCGAGAGGAAGCAATAAAATATTTACAGTAATAATGAAATCTAAACATTGCGACGATACTAACGTAAATAACATAAAAATTGCCTTGAGAAATTTACAAAATTTAATTTTTAACGAAAATATTAAAACTCTACGCTTCTCATTGTCGGGAAACTATCTAGAAAAAATTAAACCCAGACTTTTAACCGAAATTTTGTCTGAAATATTTTATGAAGACGTGATAAAAATTACCTTGTGTTATGGTAATGCTTTAGTTCCACCATTAGAAATACGGCCTAAAATCATTTCCGAAATGCATACAAGCTTAGTAGGAGGACATAAAGGTATCACGAAAACCTATCGACGAATTAGGGAACGATTTGTGTGGACTGGAATGAAAAACGATGTTACCGAATTCGTTAGGCACTGTAAACCTTGCCAAGAGCATAACATTGTTAGGTCTAGAATACGTGAGCCCTTATTAATTACGGATACGCCTATCGATACCTTCGATAAAGTATCCCTAGATACCGTGGGAAAACTCCCCACTACACCAGATGGCAATAAATATATTTTAACTATACAAGATAACCTGTCAAAATACTGCATTGCCGTGCCCGTCCCCGATATCTCCACTACCACTATAGCACATGCAATAGCGAAAAATCTTTTTGCCCAATTTGGGGCCCCACGAGCAATTCTAACCGATAGGGGAGGGAGTTTTATTAGTAAACTCATGAGTCACTTGTGCCGAATATTTGGGGTAAAACAATTGACTACGTCTGGCTATCGCCCCCAGACCAACGGATCCTTAGAACGAAGTCACACTGTCCTAATGGAGTTTATAAAACATTACGCAAAACGATTTGACGATTGGGATCGTCTTATCCCATTCGCAATGTTCTCTTATAACACCTCTGTCCATGAGGCTACAAATTTCACTCCTTACGAAATTGTTTTCGGAAAACTTGCTAGGGCCCCAACAGCTTTTCCACAAGACGAAAAATTAATTACTTACGGGACCTACTTACGAGACTTAATAACAAGGCTCAATGAAATAAAAATACTAGCAGCCCAGAATCTAATCCAGGCAAAGTTACGTTCCAAATCCAAATATGACGGAAACTGTAAAGAGTTTGAAGGAAAAATAGGAGGATTAGCTTACATTTTAAAAGAACCCAGGACCAATAAATTTGAAAAGCGATATCATGGACCGTACAGAATAACTGACATAACAGACAAACATAACGTTATACTAGAAGGAGAAGAAGGACAGCGATTCCAGAAACATATGGATAAACTCAAAATAGTTTATGAATAACTAATGCCTTTTTAGACCGACCTGAGCACTATTGCTGACTAGAAAATAAATTGAATTCTGGTCCTAACTAGTGCCCAATCAGTCTGGAGATTAATCAACTTCAAAATTTGAAACTCTCTGCCAATTTTGGTATACCACTTTTATTCCAACTAAATTAACCGACTAAAAATCTAATTCAAGGCTACAATTCTGATATGAAATTGGTTTTAACTTCTATTTTCAGCAAAGCTCTAACAACATGCAGAACCCGATTACAGAATCGAATCCCGAATATGAATTTCTTCTCAAAAAATTGCAACTTGAAGAACTGAATACGGAAGAATTGACATTCATGGATCAGGTAATCAAAAACTATTCTTGGTTATTGATCGGAATGTGTTCAACGCCCCTTGCAGAGCACAAAATTTGCTTAAAAACAGAATTCGTGTTTTCTAAACAATATCAAAAGGTAACCGAATATACTGCCCAACAACAATCCGATATCTTTTCACAAATAAACAACCTTCTATCTTCGGGAACAATAATAGCATCCGACTCTAAATATAATAATGAAATAACCCTTTCAAAACGAAAATCAGGAACAGACGGGAGATCATTGTGGCAAATATCCGTGCCTTTTCCAACCTTAAATAAGCGCACTGTTACCCAAGCTATCGACAGAAAAGGCCTAACACAAAAAATAAAAGGATTAAAACAAAACAACTACTTTTCCATCTTAGGGCTGGAAAATCTATGTGCGCGTATACATCTTAGTAAGGAAGACAGTACAAAAACTGCTTTTACTACTCCGGTTGGTAAATATGAATTTACACACTTAGTCCCTTCTTTGGAAGGTTCGCAAAACACATTTCTTCGATTTTTGCGTCAGATATTTCCAGGAGGAGAAGACGATCATATGATATTTCTTCCGTTTGGTATAATAATTGCAACCACTACGTTTAACGATTATAAAAGAGTATTAACAAATATCTTCGCCACTTTATCCTACAACAATATTCCTATTGATCCAAACGCATGCAAATTTTTTAGAACAATCATCGATTGCTACAGATATATAAACGGTGCGGTGGCCATCGTATGCGATGAAGAAGAACTCCATACTTACAACGGAAAATTGTTGCTTTATATAAGCCTGGAGCCAACAGAATTCACAATAGTACTATCAAAATATAATGAAGATAATGCTATACCTCTCGCGACCTCTTCCAGAGGGTACGTAGGACCAGAAAATCTCTACGATTATCACGAGAAAACTAGTCTTGCCATCGTGCATTGTATTCGGAGGTTCAAAGGACTTGTCAAGGACAACCGTATTCTATTCTCGGATGGAAGAAATAATTCCGAATGGATGGAAACAATGTCTAAAGGATTTAAACAACAACAATGGCTTTTAGACCTTCTGAAGGTCAAATGGAGTTTTATCCCATATAATTAAAGGGTGTTTCATCTATGTATATAACAAAAAAAAAAAAATGGAAAAAAGTAACTTTGATTACGCATGATATCAACCAGAATCGCGAAAGACTAATTCTCTTTTCCTTTTTTTTTTTTGTTGTGTAATTAATTTACAAATGTCCTACTAACCATAATTTCTTTTATATAAATAATTTATTCCCTGCTATTACAATTTATAGGTTAACATGGAACAAGAACTTCAAACGACTCGCGAAAGATATATAGAAGTAATTGACCAGCTTAAAACCGAAAGAATGGACTCAGCAGAAAGTGAATTCATAGCCAAACTTGCAAAAACATATTACGACCTCTTCACACAAGACAGCTTCGAACCATTCCCTCAAATACAACATCACATTATTACAACTGATAAATTTCTCAAAAATGGCAAAATAACCTCGAAATTGTACTCCCAAATTCAAAAACAACACCTATTAAGCCAAATGCGCAACCTAGCGAGCGTAGGGATTATCACTGAATCAACTTCTCCTTCCAACAACGAGATCATGGTAGAACTTCATTGGATCCCGTCTGCACGCAATCTTATGTGGAAATTATCAGTGGATTTTACAGAACTAAACTCAAAAATACCAGAACCACTCCTCTATTATACAACTATTGAAGAAATTCGCAAAAGAATCGACAAAACAACACAAATAACATTTTTTGACTTATTGGATTTATATTCACGAATAAAAATTTACCGGACTGACACAGACAAGACCACTTTTTCCACCCCGATCGGAAAATATAAGTTCCAAAGATTGGCACCAACGATTAAAGGTGCAGAAGTGACATTCTTTAGATTCTTAAATAAGCTTTTTCCTAATCCTTCTAAACTGGGCATAATATTTTTTTTTAAGGGAATTATTATCATGAACGAAAACATAAACGACCACGAAATGGCTATATTAGAAATTTTCCATAAATTTGCCTGTAATAACATTACCATTTTCCCAAGCAGGTGTCATTTCTTTTTTAACAAGGTTGACGCTTATGATTTCCTAAATAATGAAATAGCTTACACACCTCTAGTACCCCTACCGGACCCCATTTACACGGGACAACTAACCTTATATTTTCAAGTTTTAAAGGAACGACTGAGAATTGTTCTCGCAGAACGAAAAAATTATCAAATCAAATTCATTGGTAAATCGTCCAAAAGATTCCAAGATCATGAAAAATTATATAGTTACCAAGAAAAGGCTTGTTTAGCATTGATACATGCCAAAACAAGATTTAGCGACCTTATTGGAGAAAATCCCATTTTAATTCCTAACGGACATATTATATTTCATTGGTTAATCACGATTGATGTAACCAATGAACGACAGCAACAATGGATAACCGAACTGGATACAAGTGACTGGTTACTCCCACAATACAACTAAGCTATGAATACGATAAAATACGTTTAAGTTTGTATTTTCTCCAAACAATGAGCGAATTTGAATACACATGTTTTGTTTTATCATTATAAAAATCGGATGGTTTGTCGCGCATAATATTTTTTTTTTCTCTCTTCTCTTCAATATTATAATTACTCGCCATGGTACTTTCTCATAAAAAAGTGTGCCCGCCTCCTTACGACGTTATAAGAAGGAGCCAACATCTCTGGAATATCGATTCTTGGTCTCTGAAAGAAAAATAGGAAACTGTACATTCCATCCTTTCAAAATAAATATAGATGGGTGATTCTCCAGAAATACTTATTTTTGTGAGTAACAAAAAAAAAAAAAAAAAAAAATAAATAAATAAATAAAAAAAAAAAAAAACAACAAAATCTATAAGACATATTTTATTCATAAATATATATATATATATATTAGGGTGGTCCAAAAAAGGTCGATTTTTGAAAATTAAAAATACTTTCGCAGTTTTATATTCTGCAAAAAAATACAAGGCATAACTCTTTTTTTATAACTTTTTAAATTAATAATTGACTTGTCCCTAGGGTTTGAAAGGTTCTCAGTGCTTCTTCTACTTATCCGTCGTATTTCACTTATGGGTAATAATCTAAATCGTATCCAAGAAAGGGTTTGCGGGTGAAAAAAATACAATAGACCTGCTTCTGAGTAGGTAGAAATGGTCGACTTCAATCCTAGACCCTTTACTTCTTCTTTTCGTCAGTAGCAATGCACAGGCCTATATCAGTTTCGCTCATAATGATGGCTGTAAACCGACGACGAGCAAAAAACCGTAAACTTCAATTCAAGAATGTGTCCCTTTAATATTTATAAATCAATTTTATTTTTTCATGTACTATTGTCAATAGAATAAACTTTTATTTCATGTAAATTTTAAATAAATTAATTTATATTTATTGGTAAAAAATTGCCTCTAAAAACTGCCTATTTAATGATTTTTCAGGTTTTTTCTAACTGAATAACAACTATAAATATATCATTTTGGAAATTTTTTTTGTTTCAATAAAATATTTTAATTGTCACCTAACAGTTTACGGAAATACATTGCAATAGGAAATCAACAAAGCAGGAAAAAATAAGATTGAAAATAAATTGCTTGTTTTACGTGTTAATTCCCATAAGAGACAAAAAGTCGCAGGGACAAGCCAATTATTAATTTAAAAAATTATAAAAAAAGAGTTATGCCTTGTATTTTGTTGCAGAATATAAAGCTGCGACAGTTTTTATAATTTTTAAAAATCGGCCTTTTTTGGACCACCCTAATATATATATATATATATATATTCTTAAATATCATAACTTTTAGAAAATTGATAAAGTACTAATTTTCATATTTTAAATAATTACTTTACGTATTGAAAAAAAAAAAATGAATAGCACTTAGATGACAGGTTAAAACATTGATTTTAAGGAGGTAAAATTTATAAAAACACATTAAACAATAACATTTTACAACTTTTTCTTGCAGAACATTTAGAAAAAGTCATAAAATAATGGAATATAACTTGGTATTTTCCAAATGATTATAATTATTTCGAAAATCTTGATTACATGACGGGTGAGTTTTTGGAAGAATCACCCAGATCTTCATTTTAAACATGCTTACCAATTCCCAGTAAGAAGCCAATAATCGAGGTTTTCCTCGCCAAACTCCGTACTCTCTAACCTTAATCAAGATTAGGCAACTCCTTATTGGCACCCAATCCAAGCCACTCAATCCAGATGGAAGGTTTTCCGGAAAACATTCGGCCGACGAATCGCCTCTTTTTGTTAACTTCATGTCCCTCCTCTTTACCACAATGTTCGCAGGATGTACAAAACCCCACTACAAATTAAAAACGGATATTAGTACAAATTATTTTTCAGAAAATTGGTTACAATTGCTGTTACCCCTTTTTCTACAAATTATTACCTATCGCACCCAAATGCAACAATTGATTGCAGTAAAACAAAATTGGTACTTGAATTAATTTAAACACGAATTAAAATTTATCTATATCTCAATTATTAAATAATAATAATCTCCGTAAACTCCTGAAGTTATTTACTATTTATATTTATTCATTTTTCTGTCCACGTTTTAAAATCAAAAGTGAAGTTAGTCCCTGCCTTTTTTTTTAATTTTAATTCTCTTTATCAGGAAATTTTAAAATTGTTTTACTTTACAGACAAAATATGTAGATGAGGTAGCCTTAATGACGAGATATTAATTATGACTAACTAACAATAATTTATATACCTAACATTACACACTTATATGAATTTTAATAATTTAGATTAATTTAAAGTGTCGAATAGTCGAATTTATTAAACATTCAATTGACGTTATTTTACTTCATTGAAAAAAAAAAAAGAAATTTAAATTAAAAAATTAAATACAGTTTAAATTATTCTGTAACTTTTTAAACCATTTTTAAGATATTTCAGTAAAATGTCTATTGATTATTGTCATGAATATTTAAATTTATTACACAAGTTTCATTTACTTCTGTCATTTTACAATTATTTTCTACAAATATCAATTATTATTTTATTCAAATTATTGAATGCAACCTATTAATATTTAATCTTTTAAATTTATTATATTGGTTTTTAATTATTTTCTACAAACTCCAACCATTTTCTTTATTGTTTTTATTATTGTCATGATTTTATTAAATTTGTACATGTTTTTAGAATTAATTTCAACAAACTTCAATTATTTTGTTCAAACTTAAATTATTCTCTATAAATTTCTTTTATTTATACACCATCTTTCAATTATTCTTTCAATTATTTTATTTCTACACGAGTTCAATTCACTTTCGTTATTTTTCAATTAATTTCTTCAACTCTCAATTATTTTTCTCAAACTTCTTATATTTTCTTTTAACTTTAAAATTATTGTCTATAATTATATTTTTTTTTATTATTTATTTCAATATTTCAATTGTTTTGTCAAGTTTTCAAGTATTTTCTTTAAATTTAATTTTTTTTTAATTATCAATTATTTTTGTCATTTTTCAAATATTTTCTTTTTCAAGTTACAACTATTTTTGTCAATATTAAAATATTTTTGACATTTTGGAATTATTTTCTTTAAATGCCATTTTCTCCAAACTTTTTATTATTTATTTATTATTATTATTATTATTCTCAATTATTTATGTCATTATTCAACTTTTTCTACATCAATACATTTTTTTGATATTTGATAATTATTTCTTTCAAGTTTTAATTATTTTCTTGAAAATTCTATTATTTCTCACTTTTTCAAATATTGTATAAAAAGAGTAATTTTTACACCAGCTTTTATAATTATTTATGTCATTATTCACTTTGTTTCTTTACATTTTACTTTTTCTTGAATATCTCAATTATTTTGCGAAAAATAACTGAAAAAAAAAATATTGAATTAGAATTGAAAAATAATTTACGCCCGTCTTGAACTTTTGTTTTAAACTTTAATTATTTTCATCATTCTTTAACTATTTTTTTTGTAACTTTAATTGTTTTTGAAGCTTTTCAATTATTTACTTCAAATTCGAATTATTTCGTTTCAATTTTTCACATCATTTTTTTTTTATTTTTAATCACCTTTTTTTTTAAAAAGCTCACTATTTACTCACTTTTTCAAATGTAACCTGTTGATAAAAACTCTATATACAAGTAAACAAGCGATAGTAATCACTTATATGGTAATTTTTTTTTATATATAGTCAAGAACTCTATAACAAAATTTTCAGAATTAAATGTTCAGATTTTAAAATTATGACAGAAACTTATATAAAAATTTTGGAAAACTATAGTAAAATTACGTGGAAATCTACGGTAATTTATATGGAAGTTTTGTAAATTAATTTTGAAACATTTATTGTCCAACTTAATATTATCATAAAGCTATCAGTAAATTAAAGATATTTAAAAAAATAAAGAAAGATAAATAAGAATAAATTTCCTTTTTTTTTTTTCCAAAATTTTATATCTAAAGGCAACATTTTCATAAAACCCCTTAGAGCATAGAAATGGGTGTTTCACTAGATACAACTTACCACTCGCCAATATCCTCGACGCAAAATCTCTGTCCGCGGCTCTAAAATCGCGAACTCCTCGCACCACACGAATTTCATATCTTGTCGTCGTGGTTGCTAGCGCCAAGGTTGCCCCTCCTCCCAAATAGCACCGGACGGCGGGCACCTAGGGTCGTACTCTTCCCAATCATTCACTTCCATTACGTACCTGCTTAAAAACATCACATTGTCACTTTCCTATTTTTTTTTTATTTTACATTACATATTTCGAAAACAAAAATTATAATCAACTAAAATTTGATGCTATGTCCAACAAATCTAAAAATAAGTAAAATAATTTGCATTCATTTCATTCAACATTTGTTTCCTTTATCCACAATAATTTCTAATAAAATATTAACCTAAAGGTTACCAAATCGGTTAATTAATTAATCGATTATTAACTAAATTAATAACGAATAATTAATTCCATTCATTATATTTATTATATTTTCACTGTATTACAACAAAAATAATAATGTTTTCAATTATTATTGTTATTATTGCCCAATGTAAGGATATCGGTTCATTATGTACTGCCGCGACTTGATTGCCATTATTGTGCCGGAGTTGGCCCTTGTCGTAGTGTTGGCATTTCGCACTTGAAATGACAAATTTTTTTTTTATTATAAACAAGTACAATCTTTTAATTATACACAATTACAATAATACACTATTTAAGGTCCCGAAAAGTTTGAATTTTACTCCACAAGGAAGCAAGAAGGTTCAGACAATCTAATACAAATTTCTCACGACATATAATATTCCTTTCAACAAAGCAACTTCTTAATTACGACACGTTTATATGTAAACACGCCCAAATATTATATCACTATAAAAAAAAAAAAAAAAATATATATATATATAAAATAAAATAAAAAAAAAAAATTTTTAGTAAAAATTTTAAATGTAAAGCCGCAGTAGGAAGCAAATCATCGGTACGGCACCACGCCAGTACTGGCTGCTGCTGGCGCAGTACGGAGAACCCGTACAAACGCACTATTGGCACTAAATTACTTAGATAATTGGAAACAAATGCCCGATCTTAGAAATTCTTTTTGAATTAATCGAAATATATTTCGAAAAACTTTTCTCCAGAGACGAATTTTTTTTTATTGACACAATTATTAATCTAATAAAACAGATAAACAAATAAGCAGTCTCAAACTGATAATTCCCGGCTCAAACATTCACGTGGTTATATTTATTTAGCCTAACAATAAAATTGTTTATTTTTAATTAAGAATTAATTAAAATAAATCCAAAATTTTCAAGAAAACTATTCACCAAAGTTTCAAAAAAATAAATCATATCAATATTAACGACAAAACTAAATATATATCCGAATTTATTTGTTGTCTTGAAATTTTAAAACAAATTAATCTAATAATAATATATTTTGATTTCAACTTACCCTTCAGTTTCACTGTTCTTTCGTGCTTCTTAAACCTGTTCCCAACATCGTATTAAAATTCGGACCCCCATCCACAAAAATCTCAAGGACGACTCACAGCTTTTCAAGACATTTTCTGGAACTACATCCCACATAATCGGGATGTCCCCATACGCATCCCTAATCTCCCTGGTATCAACATCCAAATTCGGATACCTCGCTAAAGTCGTTTTCCACAAAACTTTTGTCATATCTGGTTCCTCGTCTTCACCTTGCTCTCTTAACGGAGGAACACGATTTTCCCAGTCACACATTTTCGTTCCTAACTCTTTTCTCTCAAAAATCAAAGACACAACTAAAATCAAACTGAATACTAACTACTCTGGTTTCAAATACCCAAAAGAAACTAGAGAGAGGGAAGATCTTTTCTAAACACCACACTCAATAATTATATCAACAAAACGTGACACATCTTAACGCGACGAGAAGTAAAACAGCCATCCAACACAATCCACTTAAACCAAGACCAAATTAAAAAGAAACTCTCACTCTAAAAATTTCTTCCTCTATCTCAAATCAAAATCATACGTCTTTCTTTAATTATATTATATGCCAAATTTCGTTCCCACCTGCATCATCGAGGGCGATGAAAATTCCATGAGGGGAAGGCATTCATCCATTATATATATATATATAGTTTTTTTTTTACTTTTATCATGATAAACTAACAATTATTATATCTTAACAAAGATAATCTATTTAAATTTTTAATTGATTTATAATAACAAAATAATACAAAATAAATAAATATCCCTAGAATAGTCATTTAATTTTTGCTACAGTTCAAAAAATTATATACTCATTCTAAAACTAACAATTATTATATCTTAACAAATCTAATCTAATTAAATTTTTAATTGATTTATAATAACAAAATAATACAAAATAAATAAATATCCCTAGAATAGTCATTTAATTTTTGCTACAGTTCAAAAATTATATACTCATTCTAAAACTAACAATTATTATATCTTAACAAATCTAATCTAATTAAATTTTTAATTGATTTATAATAACAAAATAATACAAAATAAATAAATATCCCTAGAATAGTCATTTAATTTTTGCTACAGTTAAAAAAATTATATACTGATTCTAAAACTAACAATTATTATATCTTAACAAATATAATTAAATTTTTAATTGATTTATAATAACAAAATAATACAAAATAAATAAATATCCCTAGAATAGTCATTTAATTTTTGCTACAGTTCAAAAAATTATATACTCATTCTAAAACTAACAATTATTATATCTTAACAAATCTAATCTAATTAAATTTTTAATTGATTTATAATAACAAAATAATACAAAATAAATAAATATCCCTAGAATAGTCATTTAATTTTTGCTACAGTTAAAAAAATTATATACTGATTCTAAAACTAACAATTATTATATCTTAACAAATATAATTAAATTTTTAATTGATTTATAATAACAAAAATTTTTTTTCCCATTATTTTATATATCTATAAATAAACAATAGATAAATAATAGTAACCATAAATATATAAATAGTCAAAAGTAACAAAAAAAAAATCATTTTAATAGCATATCCTAATTATTTTTCGACTTATTCTGAACTATAGTTCATCGTTAGCCAAGCTCTATACGCCGTGCAACGCCTTGCATAAGCTTTTCTCCTCCGTTCTCTTGCGTACTCTGTCCAACCGCTCCCCCTCTGCATCCAGGCGTAGGCTATTTTTAGCCCTACGCGCGGTGGAAGAGGAATCTCTTGAACGAAACCTATACGACACCCAACACAGACGGTCATCTAGTAGAGGGGAAAGAGTCATCGTATTTTACCTATACCGGATGCGTCCCGAAGACCAACTTGTTTTCCACGTAAATTCGACTTCCTCTTCGCGGTGGCTGTTGAACAAGAGCAAAAAGGGGATGCGTTCTAGTTTCCTTAATTATTGGCATAATTCAATAATTTTTTTTTTGTATTGTTCTGTTTCATTTTCCCTACAATTTCAACTCTTATTAATCACACGAAGAACAATAAAAGCAATAATAAATAAAATGGTACAAATAATCATAATCATGACTTAACCTTATGCCATTCTACTAACAGATATGCATTCGCAAACATTTAATTTGAACATCTCAAAAGTCTAAACGAATAAATTACCCGATATTATGCAAGGAAAATTGTAACTTTTCTTAATATTTAAATAACATAGCTTTTAAACTTTTCACAGATAAGGATGTCGTCACTTCGGAATTTGGCCATACTTTTCCTCATTATTATTACCAACGCTAATCCCGAAAATTACCAAATAACCATATTTGAGAAAAATCCGGGTCTGTTCTTCGAAAAATTAAACACGGTACAATTCATTCAAACTTATTGGCGGTTAACAATTTTTATCGATTTAAAAAAATTACAAGATAACTTTCCAACAAAGACCTTAATAAATGAGATTGACACAGTTTTTGTCAATTGTGCAAAACCATATACCGAACCATGTACTGAGGCAATAAGACCTCATATCCTGAAAGAAAAGGTTTTCCAAGCTAATAACCTTTTTCAAAATGCAAAAGGTCTATTAACCAATCTAAATCAAGCCCCATTAGACATCGAAAACCTACCAATAACCATAAGAAAACGAAGATCCCCACTAGATTTCATTGGTCAAGCTTTAAAACCTATTATAGGCGTATTAACGACTGAAGACGGAGAACAATATGACGAAGCAATAGACGAACTCTACGAACTCAATAAAAATTTGTCACATCTTGTAGGACAACAAACTCACATAGTTCGATCTAACCTACAAATTCTACAAAAGGAAGCTGAACGCCATTCGGAAATTTTAAATCATGTACGAAATAACTTAAAAGAATTAAATACTATAACAGAAACCCTAAATCGTAAACAATACTACGCATATCTGGCACAATGGACACAAAGTTTCGAATCAAAATTGGATCATTTTTCTCATGCTATCAAACAAATAATAAACATTATACTATCGGCTAGAGAAGGAAAATTTCATCCTGCATTATTAACTTCAGAACAACTCGAAGACATCAAGTCCAAACTACAAGAAATAAATTAAATTACTGATTTTCCGACACAAGGACCAAAAATTTTAGCAGAAGAAATTTCACTTTTAGCAAAGACAAAAATTGGTTACTATAAAGAAAGACTTTTAATTGCAGTAGACATTCCCCTATTAAATAAAATTACTCATAAATTATATAAAATCCATTCCTTTCCAATACCACAAAATTCTAACTTTAAAAACTATTCAGCTTACATTATACCCGAAACACCGTATATAGTTATCTCAGAAGATAGGCGCGCATACATTTACATGGACCAAGAATCTATTAACACCTGTTTAAAGACCGATTCATATAGCATTTGTGACAATCACCAACCTATTTTCGAAACAAATGCCTTGAAAACTTGCGAAAGTCAATTATTACTGGAACCTAATGATAAAAACTGGAATTTGTGTGATATTAGAATAAAACCTAACACGAAAACTTATTGGAATAAGATTGGAACTTTAGGAGGCTGGTTATTCTCTACTTCAATCCAAGAAACTATAACTATTTCTTGTCCAAATGAATACGAACGACAAATTAAAATCTTCGGATTCGGATTTTTGCGACTAGCAACTAATTGTGTTGCTAGAAGTCATTACGTGACCCTAATTGGGGCATCGATTCAAAATACTGGAATAGAATATTTATACCAACCCGACTTACCCCTAAACATCACTACGATCATAAAAAACGTAGACAATATGGAAAACTTGACTTCACTAAATGAATTCTTATTAAAAGATGAATTGTTCAGATCAAGTAAACGAGAAGATCTTTCGACAGGAACACCTCTTGCCGAAATCGAAAATAAGCTACATAATTTGAGCACCCATCAAAGACAAGCACATTCTAATTTTTACCGTGATCTTTTTAGAGGATTGACCTTAATAGGAATATTCGGAAGTGGAATCACGTTATATTTGATTTTCCAATTCGCCAAAGGACACTATAGAAAGTAACAAACAACAAAGAAAATTTTTTTTTTATTATTAAGCTTTTAGTCATGCTTTTACTCTCTCTAAAGGCAGTAGCAGTATTACTTTTCTAAAATTTATTTTATTATTATCTAACATCTTATTTTATAATAACCTAATCTCTAAAAAGGATAGATTAATTAACAAATTCTACAAATATCATAATAGCAATATATCAAGAAATGCGCTATTAATTTATCTATATAACCATAATTCTGTTGTTGTTACCACAATGCTTTAAAAATGAATAAATAAGTGAAATAATAAAATACTTGACAATATTAAATTTTAGCATACTATTTTTGACACTATTAATATAATATTACTATTACTCACTTATTATTTTATTACTAATATTATAATATTTTTCCTAACAAAAAGAAATATATATATATTTCAAGTACCAATAGCCCGCTTGTGTATGCATGCATACAGACTAAATACACACGTGCACGTACGGCATGATACACACCGGTAGCTCGATCTTAGCTCGCATAACACCGTTTGATTAAAGAGCAAAGAACGAGAAACCAAAAGCAAAAACCAGAAGAAATTTAATTGACTAAATTTCATTTGAATTTTCAAAAATTTTTACTATTTAATATGAAACTAAAAATGCCTTTTCTATTAATCTTAATAAAGTAACTCTTGAAGTAAAATTTGAGTAAAATTTATTTTGACCAAAAGATAAGAATAAAAATAAAAATAAAAAAATATTTATATATAAAAGTCGAATCGACGCAAGACATTAATATAGATATTTTCCATTAACGACGTGCATTCATTAAGCTTATCCAAATGAATGATCAAATGTTAAATTTGACAATCGAACAAATAAAATACTGATAGAAAATAAAAATTAAATAAAAATATATAACTCGAATCAATGTATTTTCTTTAAATAACGATACAAATGAATACGAAAATTCATACAAGCTTATTATTGTTAGATACACGCGTGTCTTTATTTATATATATAAAAATATACTATATATTAAATTTATTAAAGGATGCGCGACGCTTTAGCACAAAGTACAGATTTACAACGAACAATGCCCTAAAATCTTAAGTTAAAACGTTATACTTCAAACAAAATAATGGATTATTATTAGTTACCAAAATCTGTTTGATTTATCATCGTTATTTTTTTGTATTATCATAAAAGAAATTAATTGAATATTCAACTATGTATAAAGAAACGATACAATAATTCGCGTTGTTAAGATTTAAATACTCCATTTTTTTTTTGTCACTTAAAATTAAACGTAAATAAACCCCTCTCAAACAATACTCACTCTTGACGTCACATTCTCCGATATTGTAAACATTTTCTCTTTAAACACATATTATTATTGTTATGTATGATTTCGTCGAAACACAACAACACTAATTAAACTAAAATAACTTCGAGACTGTTGTAATTAACATTTTTAGGGATTTAACCAGTTATACAAAAACATTACAATAACACTACATCTCGATCTTCTACAAATCCTTGATCTTACAATCTTCCCACAAAAATCCCATGTCTAGCAAGAATCTCGTGGAATCGTAGGACCTCATTTCTATCATCGAGGTTGGTGAACTTCAAGAAGACTCCGCTTCTGGAATCAAGAAGATAGTCAACAATGGTGATCGAACCCACAGGATTTATCCTTAGAAGATCTCGAACTACATCAGTAACCTCAAGAGCCGGATTGATCATTACTAAACCCCACATAGCCAGGAGATGCGCCCCATGAAAATCTTCCAAGGCCGACAGCCGATTACCTAGTTGGGCAATGAACCCGGCCACATCAGCCCAACGGCCGAGTTCTGTTTGCCTTGAAGGTCCATCCACATTTCGAGGATTGCCACCTCTGGGCCCTGGAGGTACACGATGATCTGAAGTACTTGGAAGGATGGGAGGACTATGTGTACCCTCGATTCTAGGATTTTCAACTCTCAAGGATGACGAGGACTCGTAAATTATCTCTACACTTTCTGGCCTTGATGGACGGTGTTCTCCAAAACCATGAACTACTGGTCTAACCTCTAACGAACCACCACTTAATAGACCAAAGTTGACAGAATCTATTATAGTAATTGTGGATTCCTCCGCCATTTTTGATCCAAAATTCACATCAATGGTCTCTCTTACACTGATACCAAGAAAACTGTACTCAGTAGCAAAACAAAAATGTACATCGAGTCCTAAGCTCTTCAAGATACTGATTCCAACGACACACTGAACAAGATCACCATACAATTATAAACCAAACGAAGGCTCGAGAGCAAGGATAAATGAATTCGGCGATTACTAAGAAATATCCGATATCATGAACATCGATACGTCAATAACATCACGCACCTATCGACAGAGACTCCATACGCGACGAGAAACTCGATATAAACAAACAGCAATGCTCTTATCGCAGCTTCCTCAACGATGACTCAGTTCTGCAAAATTCCATTTCACTTACCTTCCAAATCACTTACCTTACCATCCATTCAGCTTTCCTGAATTAAAAGGACAAAACGTAGAACACACACTTACAAAACAAATAACCTCGAACCATCATATCGATTTGTAAACTAAATGCATAAATATAAATTTTTAACCCTACTTCATATTCAATTTCACTTCTTGTATACATTTAGTAACGCCAAAATACCTCAGAATCAAGCGTAAATGGCCAACTTAAACTCTCATATTTCATCGAGGACGATGACGATTGGAAGAGGGGAAGGCTGTTACGATCGGACTATTTTTCTATTTTTTTTTTATAAATCAAGATAAATGGATTCTTTAATCTAATGTTAAAGAATTACTTTGATACAACTCTGCAAAGGAGTTAGAATAATCAATTAAGACAAGATCAAATGAAAACGCAAATTATTGCCTTCACGTGCACGTGCAGCCTTCTTTTCAGTCACGTACTCAAGCTATTGCCCGATCGTTAGGAAGAGCAAACCGATCCAAACGGTTTGACGATGCCTTCGAAGGTTTATATTGAACAAATGTTGAAGTACCGACGGTAATTAGATTGGTACCCATCTTTTCATTCGTCAACGAAGATGTGACCCCTCCTACTTATCTAGAAATGACCTGATCTGAGTTCATCCACTCTTTGTTGGTCACATATTGACAACACAAATGCAGATTTCATTTCTATAAAAGTTGGAGGATGTTGCACGCCCTTTGATCAGATTTCTCCAGTTCTTTGACGTGTGAAGATCGGTTTCTAATCCCGTCGACGGCAACGCCCTACGCGACGATTTTCTAGAATTTGGTTTTGATCAACTCGAAATAAGTATAACGTTTTAATAGAGGGGATCATCCCAACCATTGCAAATAGATTATCCGACGGCAAGTTGACGAAAAACTTTGAACTAATTTACGGGATTTAATTGTTAAAGTTCGGCAACGATAACAAACAATTATTTTCACCGGGAGTTCAACAAACTCAAAATTGTGCTACGCGCATCCTTGCTGCGTATAGGTAAGACTTAAGAGTATATTATAACACCAAACGTACACCTACTATTGTACCTTTTCTTATTATCTTTTATAATAAATATCTATTATACCATATCCCTATTATTGTCTCTTTTCATCTTTGTTAATTTTCTTTTACTTTCATAACCTAATCAAGAACAAAGCAATAACAGCTCCCATAGAGCTGAAACAGTAAGTATCTCACATAAATAAAAAGCACAAGCCTTACCAACTTGTGCAAAAAAGCAAAACAGCTCCGAAGGTAAATTCAAAATTTACATCATTTTTGGTCACGCAATTGTTACTTAATCGTAACACTGAAAGTGGATAAATCCTATACAAAAACTCTATTATTTTAAAAAAAAATGAAAAAAATTCCGGTTTTTTCTTCCTGTTTACTTCCATTGATCACAACTAATAAAACTGCATCAAAAAATATTGACTTTTCTAAAAATTTTTGGAAATTTTGAATAAATTCTTTTTTACATTCTCATCCTAAATGAGAAAGTCTTCAATTTGTGCGATTTTGAACTTTTGCTAAAACATACATTTCTTGACGTTTTGAGACCTCCTGATTCCAAAAAAATGGGTTTTACGAAGATGTCTGTCTGTCTGTCTGTCTGTCTGTCTGTATCAAAATTTTGAAATCGGCTAACTTGAGTAAAAATTGTCGTATCAACTTCAACTTTGGTATACTTTTTTTTGGTACCAAAATACAGGTCGAGTTCGTTAGCCAGCAATTTTCGTCCAAAATTATCAAAAATAGAATATTTTCAAAATTCAAAAAAAAAAAAAATTTAAAAAAAAAAATTGTCTCTAATTTTTTTCTTAAACTACAAGTAAAATCGAACAAATTTTGTTTATAAAAGTTTCCGATATAATGCAACCCCACAAAGCTATGAATTTTTTAAGTTTACATTTGCAAAAAGGGGTACTGAAAGTGGATAAATCCTATACAAAAACTCTATTATTTTAAAAAAAAATAAAAAAACTCTCGGTTTTTTCTCCCCATTTACTTTCATTGATCACAACTAATAAAACTGCATAAAAAAATATTGACTTTTTTAAAAAATTTTGGAAATTTTGAATAAATTCATTTTTACATTCTCATCCTAAATGAGAAGGTATTAAATTTGTGCGGTTTTGAACTTTTGCTAAAACATACATTTCTCGACGTTTTGAGACCTCCTGATTCCAAAAAAATGGGTTTTACGAAGATGTCTGTCTGTCTGTCTGTCTGTCTGTCTGTATCAAAATTTTGAAATCGGATAACTTGAGTAAAAATTGTCGTATCAACTTCAACTTTGGTATACTTTTTTTTGGTACCAAAATACAGGTCGAGTTCGTTAGCCAGCATTTTTCGTCCAAAATTATCAAAAATAGAATATTTTCAAAATTCAAAAAAAAAAAAATTTTAAAAAAAAAATTTTCTCTAATTTTTTTCTTAAACAAAAGTAAAATCGAACAAAATTTGTTCATAAAAGTTTCCGATATAATGCAACCCCACAAAGCTATGAATTATTTAAGTTTACATGTGCAAAAAGGGGTACTGAAAGTGGATAAATCCTATACAAAAACTCTATTATTTTAAAAAAAAATGAAAAAAATTCCGGTTTTTTCTTCCTGTTTACTTCCATTGATCACAACTAATAAAACTGCATCAAAAAATATTGACTTTTCTAAAAATTTTTGGAAATTTTGAATAAATTCTTTTTTACATTCTCATCCTAAATGAGAAAGTCTTCAATTTGTGCGATTTTGAACTTTTGCTAAAACATACATTTCTTGACGTTTTGAGACCTCCTGATTCCAAAAAAATGGGTTTTACGAAGATGTCTGTCTGTCTGTCTGTCTGTCTGTCTGTATCAAAATTTTGAAATCGGCTAACTTGAGTAAAAATTGTCGTATCAACTTCAACTTTGGTATACTTTTTTTTGGTACCAAAATACAGGTCGAGTTCGTTAGCCAGCAATTTTCGTCCAAAATTATCAAAAATAGAATATTTTCAAAATTCAAAAAAAAAAAAATTTAAAAAAAAAAATTGTCTCTAATTTTTTTCTTAAACTACAAGTAAAATCGAACAAATTTTGTTTATAAAAGTTTCCGATATAATGCAACCCCACAAAGCTATGAATTTTTTAAGTTTACATTTGCAAAAAGGGGTACTGAAAGTGGATAAATCCTATACAAAAACTCTATTATTTTAAAAAAAAATAAAAAAACTCTCGGTTTTTTCTCCCCATTTACTTTCATTGATCACAACTAATAAAACTGCATAAAAAAATATTGACTTTTTTAAAAAATTTTGGAAATTTTGAATAAATTCATTTTTACATTCTCATCCTAAATGAGAAGGTATTAAATTTGTGCGGTTTTGAACTTTTGCTAAAACATACATTTCTCGACGTTTTGAGACCTCCTGATTCCAAAAAAATGGGTTTTACGAAGATGTCTGTCTGTCTGTCTGTCTGTCTGTCTGTCTGTCTGTATCAAAATTTTGAAATCGGATAACTTGAGTAAAAATTGTCGTATCAACTTCAACTTTGGTATACTTTTTTTTGGTACCAAAATACAGGTCAAGTTCGTTAGCCAGCATTTTTCGTCCAAAATTATCAAAAATAGAATATTTTCAAAATTCAAAAAAAAAAAAATTTTCAAAAAAAAAATTTTCTCTAATTTTTTTCTTAAACAAAAGTAAAATTGAACAAATTTTGTTTATAAAAGTTTCCGATATAATGCAACCCCACAAAGCTATGAATTTTTTAAGTTTACATGTGCAAAAAGGGGTACTGAAAGTGGATAAATCCTATACAAAAACTCTATTATTTTAAAAAAAAATGAAAAAACTTCCGGTTTTTTCTTCCTGTTTACTTCCATTGATCACAACTAATAAAACTGCATCAAAAAATATTAACTTTTCTAAAAATTTTTGGAAATTTTGAATAAATTCTTTTTTACATTCTCATCCTAAATGAGAAAGTCTTCAATTTGTGCGATTTTGAACTTTTGCTAAAACATACATTTCTCGACGTTTTGAGACCTCCTGATTCCAAAAAAATGGGTTTTACGAAGATGTCTGTCTGTCTGTCTGTCTGTCTGTATCAAAATTTTGAAATCGGATAACTTGAGTAAAAATTGTCGTATCAACTTCAACTTTGGTATACTTTTTTTTGGTACCAAAATACAGGTCGAGTTCGTTAGCCAGCAATTTTCGTCCAAAATTATCAAAAATAGAATATTTTCAAAATTCAAAAAAAAAAAAAAATTTAAAAAAAAAAATTGTCTCTAATTTTTTTCTTAAACTACAAGTAAAATCGAACAAATTTTGTTTATAAAAGTTTCCGATATAATGCAACCCCACAAAGCTATGAATTTTTTAAGTTTACATGTGCAAAAAGGGGTACTGAAAGTGGATAAATCCTATACAAAAACTCTATTATTTTAAAAAAAAATAAAAAAACTTTCGGTTTTTTCTCCCTATTTACTTTCATTGATCACAACTAATAAAACTGCATAAAAAAATATTGACTTTTTTAAAAAATTTTGGAAATTTTGAATAAATTCATTTTTACATTCTCATCCTAAATGAGAAGGTATTAAATTTGTGCGGTTTTGAACTTTTGCTAAAACCTACATTTCTCGACGTTTTGAGACTTCCTGATTCCAAAAAAATGGGTTTTACGAAGATGTCTGTCTGTCTGTCTGTCTGTCTGTATTAAAATTTTGAAATCGGATAACTTGAGTAAAAATTGTCGTATCAACTTCAACTTTGGTATACTTTTTTTTGGTACCAAAATACAGGTCAAGTTCGTTAGCCAGCATTTTTCGTCCAAAATTATCAAAAATAGAATATTTTCAAAATTCAAAAAAAAAAAAATTTTAAAAAAAAAATTTTCTCTAATTTTTTTCTTAAACAAAAGTAAAATCGAACAAAATTTGTTTATAAAAGTTTCCGATATAATGCAACCCCACAAAGCTATGAATTATTTAAGTTTACATGTGCAAAAAGGGGTACTGAAAGTGGATAAATCCTATACAAAAACTCTATTATTTTAAAAAAAAATGAAAAAACTTCCGGTTTTTTCTTCCTGTTTACTTCCATTGATCACAACTAATAAAACTGCATCAAAAAATATTGACTTTTCTAAAAATTTTTGGAAATTTTGAATAAATTCATTTTTACATTCTCATCCTAAATAAGAAAGTCTTCAATTTGTGCGAATTTGAACTTTTGCTAAAACATACATTTCTCGACGTTTTGAGACCTCCTGATTCCAAAAAAATGGGTTTTACGAAGATGTCTGTCTGTCTGTCTGTCTGTCTGTATCAAAATTTTGAAATCGGATAACTTGAGTAAAAATTGTCGTATCAACTTCAACTTTGGTATACTTTTTTTTGGTACCAAAATACAGGTCGAGTTCGTTAGCCAGCAATTTTCGTCCAAAATTATCAAAAATAGAATATTTTCAAAATTCAAAAAAAAAAAAAATTTAAAAAAAAAAATTGTCTCTAATTTTTTTCTTAAACTACAAGTAAAATCGAACAAATTTTGTTTATAAAAGTTTCCGATATAATGCAACCCCACAAAGCTATGAATTTTTTAAGTTTACATGTGCAAAAAGGGGTACTGAAAGTGGATAAATCCTATACAAAAACTCTATTATTTTAAAAAAAAATAAAAAAACTTTCGGTTTTTTCTCCCTATTTACTTTCATTGATCACAACTAATAAAACTGCATAAAAAAATATTGACTTTTTTAAAAAATTTTGGAAATTTTGAATAAATTCATTTTTACATTCTCATCCTAAATGAGAAGGTATTAAATTTGTGCGGTTTTGAACTTTTGCTAAAACCTACATTTCTCGACGTTTTGAGACTTCCTGATTCCAAAAAAATGGGTTTTACGAAGATGTCTGTCTGTCTGTCTGTCTGTCTGTATTAAAATTTTGAAATCGGATAACTTGAGTAAAAATTGTCGTATCAACTTCAACTTTGGTATACTTTTTTTTGGTACCAAAATACAGGTCAAGTTCGTTAGCCAGCATTTTTCGTCCAAAATTATCAAAAATAGAATATTTTCAAAATTCAAAAAAAAAAAAATTTTAAAAAAAAAATTTTCTCTAATTTTTTTCTTAAACAAAAGTAAAATCGAACAAAATTTGTTTATAAAAGTTTCCGATATAATGCAACCCCACAAAGCTATGAATTATTTAAGTTTACATGTGCAAAAAGGGGTACTGAAAGTGGATAAATCCTATACAAAAACTCTATTATTTTAAAAAAAAATGAAAAAACTTCCGGTTTTTTCTTCCTGTTTACTTCCATTGATCACAACTAATAAAACTGCATCAAAAAATATTGACTTTTCTAAAAATTTTTGGAAATTTTGAATAAATTCATTTTTACATTCTCATCCTAAATAAGAAAGTCTTCAATTTGTGCGAATTTGAACTTTTGCTAAAACATACATTTCTCGACGTTTTGAGACCTCCTGATTCAAAAAAATGGGTTTTACGAAGATGTGTGTCTGTCTGTCTGTCTGTCTGTCTGTCTGTATCAAAATTTTGAAATCGGATAACTTGAGTAAAAATTGTCGTATCAACTTCAACTTTGGTATACTTTTTTTTGGTACCAAAATACAGGTCGAGTTCGTTTGCCAGCAATTTTCGTCTAAAATTATCAAAAATAGAATATTTTTCAAATTCAAAAAAAAAAAAAATTTTAAAAAAAAAATTTTCTCTAATTTTTTTCTTAAACTACAACTAAAATCGAACAAATTTTGTTTATAAAAGTTTCCGATATAATGCAACCCCACAAAGCTATGCATTTTGAAAGTTTACATGTGCAAAAAGGGGTACTGAAAGTGGATAAATCCTATACAAAAACTCTATTATTTTAAAAAAAAATGAAAAAACTTCCGGTTTTTTCTTCCTGTTTACTTCCATTGATCACAACTAATAAAACTGCATCAAAAAATATTGACTTTTCTAAAAAATTTTGGAAATTTTGAATAAACTCATTTTTACATTATCATCCTAAATGAGAAAGTCTTCAATTTGTGCGATTTTGAACTTTTGCTAAAACCTACATTTCTCGACGTTTTGAGACCTCCTGATTCCGAAAAAATGGGTTTTACGAAAGTGTCTGTCTGTATGTCTGTCTGTCTGTGTAAAAATTTTTGAAATCTATTACCTTGAGTAAAAATTCATCTATCAATTTGAAATTTGGTATGCGTTTTAAGTGACCAAAAATACATATCGAGTTCGTTAGCCAGCTTTTTTGGACCAAAAATGTCAAAAATAAAACATTTTCAAACTTCAAAAAAAAAAAAAATTTAAAAAAAAATTTTCTCTATTTTTTTTCTTAAAGTACAAGAAAAAACAAACAAATTTCATTAATAAAAGTTTTTGATATAATGCAAACCCAAAAAGATATGAATTTTTTAAGTTTCACAATTGTGTAAAAGTCTTGTTTGAGGAGAAGAGGGGGGGGGGAAGTGTAAATCGGTTAGCAAACTGTTGACGCATTCTCATCTTACTAAACTCAAGTACAAATTAACAAGAAACTAACTATTTAACTGCTAAAAACCTTTAAAATCCTCAAAATACACGTTATTAATGCAAAAAATAGAACATAATATGGGAAAATCATATACAGAAACACTATTATTTTTCAAAAAAATAAAAAAACTCTCGGTTTTTTCTCCCTATTTACTTTCATTGATCACAACTAATAAAACTGCATAAAAAAATATTGACTTTTTTAAAAAATTTTGGAAATTTTGAATAAATTCATTTTTACATTCTCATCCTAAATGAGAAGGTATTAAATTTGTGCGTTTTTGAACTTTTGCTAAAACCTACATTTCTCGACGTTTTGAGACCTCCTGATTCCGAAAAAATGGGTTTTACGAAAGTGTCTGTCTGTATGTTTGTCTGTCTGTCTGTCTGTCTGTCTGTGTAAAAATATTTGAAATCTATTAACTTGAGTAAAAATTCATCTATCAATTTGAAATTTGGTATGCGTTTTAAGTGACCAAAAATACAGATCGAGTTCGTTAGCCAGCTGTTTTGGACCAAAAATGTCAAAAATAGAACATTTTCAATCTTAAAAAAAAAAAATTAAAAAAAAAATTTTCTCTATTTTTTTTCTTAAAGTACAAGTAAAAACAAACAAATTTCGTTTGTAAATGTTTTTGATATAATGCAAACCCAAAAAGATATGAATTTTTTAAGTTTTACATATGTATAAAAGTCTTGTTTGAGGAGAAGAGGGGGAGGGGGGAAGTGAAAATCGTCAGCAGACTGTTGACGCATTCTTATCTTACTAAACTCAAGTAGAAATTAACAAGAAACTAACTATTTAACTACTAAAAACCTTTAAAATCCTCAAAATACACGTTATATATGAAAAAAATAGAACATAATATGGGAAAATCATATACAGAAACACTATTATTTTTAAAAAACCGCTGCAAAGTTCTACGTCGGGTATTTACTTTCGTAGATTATTTTTTTCATTTGTGTTTATTTTTTGAACACATTGCTTCCTCATAGAGAAATAATAAATCTCTCTTTTTCAAAACTGGATAACAAAATGGTCTAAAAAAAAATAAATTATTAGACAAAATGGATAAAAAGTACTTTCTTGTAATATCTTTATGTTATTATGTTAATATAAGATGTAAATAAAATATTTTTTACAAGACTACGCTATTAAGTGAGCAAACGGTTTATTGATTTACGTAAAATTTGATGAAAATATATTAATTAAAACTTACAATTGCAAATATAATATAAAAAAGTAAAAAATTATTAAAATATTCAAAAACAAAAAGCATTACTTCATCTATAAGGAAGCAATATTTATATTTTAACTTTTTTTTTAAACATCAATTCCCCAATTTTTTAATATACCAATCAGTTTGAAATACATTAACTATTATAGGCATAATAATAATAATAAGAATAATAATAATAATAATAATAATAATAATAATAATAATAATAATAATAATAACTCAATTTCGGCACCTGCCGAGGGCAATATCGCTAAGAAGGAGGATGAGAAACGGCAAAAGTATCAAGACCTGCTGTTCGAATTCAGGAGAATACACAGAGGCTATAAAGTCCATTTAGTTGTCCTTATTCTCGGCTGTCTAGGGGGGATGAGAGCTTCATTTGTTAGCCAGCTTCAAAGAGTTCCAACCTGCGAGCATCAAGCTGACGCATCGGCAGGTCGAATGCAGAAGGCAGTTCTGCTGAGCTCTCTTCATCTGGTCAGGCAGCACTGTTCTTCATAATATAACATCACGAAGGTAGCTCTAAAAAAGCATCCAATAGCGTTCCTGGCCACCGCGTAAGAACAACAGCGGCAACGGACAGGAACACCTACAGAACAGTGAACTGAAAACACCTCGAGCAAAGGAATCGCGCTATTGCTTACCTTTCAGGACGGAAGGAGCAAAAGCGGATAAGAATACGTAAGGCAAGAATGGGAGAGGTTGTTTTAGTGAGGTATTACCACAGCATGTGGTCAAGTCCCACACGAACAAGTGCGTAAATGCATTTTTTCCTCTCCTAAACTTGTTTTGTAAAAAAACAAAAAAAAAAAACTCAACTACATAAATGATCTTACTTTTATGATCTTGGAGGACCATATCAGGCTTGGTGGCACTGATATGATGAGTGGTGGGGAAAGAAAAATTCCAGTAGATCTTGCACTGGTCATTTTCTACAACGGATTCTTGATCCATTTGGGCATACGGCAGAATGGGCTCCTTATCTATACCGTACTGGTGACGAAGGTGGTTCAAACATCATTAAAAAGGAGGATGAGAAACGGATAAAATATCAAGAGCTCTTATTCGAATTGAGTAAAATGCATCCAGGATATAGAGTCCATTTGATTGTTTTAATTCTCGGCTGCTTAGGAGGGATGAAGGCTTCATTTGTGAGCCAACTGAAGAAGATCCCAACCTGCGAACGTCAAGCCAATTTGTTAGCAGGTAGAATGCAAAAAGCAGTTCTTTTGAATTCTCTTTTTGTGGTCCGACAGCACTGTTCCTTGTAAAAAAAAAAACATCTTTAAAGGTAGCTCTAAAAAAGCATCCAACAATTTCATGTCGGCCGCATAAGAACATCGGCGGCAATGGACATGAAGACCCAAAGAACAGAATGGTGAAACTGTAGCGAGTAAAAAAAAATAAACTTTTGCTTACCTTCCAGGACGGAAGGAGCAAAAGTTGATAAGAATATGTAAAGCAAGAATTGGGAGAGGTTGTTTTAGTGCGGTATTGCCACAGGATGTGGTCGAGTCCCACACGAACAAGTGCGTAAATGCATTTTTTCCTCTCCTAAACTTGTTTTGTAAAAAAAAAAAATAAAAAAAATAATAATAATAATAAGAGGACTGGTCCTACTTGGCACAGTACTAAGATGACCATTACAGAACATCGTGTAGGTATTTGATCGGGTTAGTGAGGGACTTGTGGTACCCTTTACGGGATATCACAGAGTTTCTTAGCCGACTGGGTCGGGTACTTGAATGTCATTTGAGATGGGGTTTCTGATACCCCAATCGGGCGCCTCCCCAGGTGGCGGATAGGGGAAGGCCTCTCAGATATAGGAGGTACCGAGGAAATTAGAATACCCAGGGCGGACCAAAAGTCAGATAGGGGTGGGCACCCGATATAATTGTCCACTCTGTGTTGGGATAACCTCCCACACAGAGTATTTGCGGTTACGACGACTGTAACGCGCAGTGCCACCCACAATAGGTCTCTCTCGGATGGAGATCAGGGTTCAGTTGGGAGTGGCAATAGGACAGAACCCAGGCAACGACCAGGCATTGACCCGGGACAAGCTAGAGTACGTTTTAAATGGACGGACCAACTTCGGAAGGACATCATGCTATGTTGGCAAAACAGTAGTCCTTGCAGAAGAGGATACATGCTAAGGTTGCATGAGCGATGGGTCAATATGTACCCCCAATACGCTCAAATGACACCTCAGTATTTAAGAGACCAAGTATCCTTTCTGCGAAAAAAGGGACATGAAGCTTTTCTTCAGCAGGAAGAAGAAGAACCCTCCGAGAACCTTCAGGTTCCGACAGTAACACCTACACCAACGACCGAGGAAGGGAACATGAGGTCTAGGGAAACCAAAGTACATCTAAAGGTTTCCATTAAAATGGACAAAATCGCTGAAGGGAATAACGAGCTCTCATTACTCCCAGAGGATGTAGATCTCTGGACATTAAATTGTGCTGTGTACGAAAAAGCAAAGGTCCTGCTTCGTAAAAGTAACAGAAAATCTGTTTCAGACCGCGTCAATAGGACCTTTAAACGAATCAGACAAGTACAGTTTAAGATTGGGGTGGCTCGAAGGCATGCTTCTCAATTGCAGAGTGTGATTGCATATCTTGAATCGAAAAGAAAATTTACATCCAGGGTTTTGGAAATAGCCCAGACTCTAAAAAGATTGCATCACACTCTGAAGACATCGAAGTTGCAGACCATCAAGCAACATTGGATTGAGAAGATACGTTCTCTTGTTGTTATAAGAGAGCGTTTAGAACGGCGGGTTAAATGGATAAAGCAAAATAATACCTATGCTACTAATCCTTCTCGCCTGTTCAGTCTACCATCGCCAACTGTCGAAAGACCCCCATGTCGTGAAGAGATTGAAAACTTCTGGAGTAACATCTATGGGAAAGCCCATTCAGTGAACGATGAAGAGTCATCCTTAACACTCTTTCGTAGCTTCTGTTTTAGACAGGGGCTTGACCATCCAGCAGAGGTTAGTCCACCAATTACTAAGGAGGAGGTGAGAAACATAGTTGCTAAAACGAAGAACTTTTCAGCACCCGGGCCAGATAAGATTAATAACTTTTGGTGGAAGAAGTTCTCTTCAACTCACCAACATTTGGCTCGAATATTCTCTACCTTTCTCAACGGTCAACATCCAATACCACAGTGGTTGGTGGAAGGACGAACGGTACTCTTACCAAAATCTGGTGATTTATCTATTCCAAAAAATTATAGACCCATAGCTTGTCTTAACACCTGCTACAAGCTATTCACTGGCATCCTCAAAGAGAGGATTTTGACATCCATCGAGCCAGTTTGGAGTGCAATAAGCGAACAGCGAGGGTGCAAGAGAGGTCTGGCAGGTTGTAGGGAGAACCTATTGATTGATAGGTGTATTACCCAAGACGCGATATTTTATCGACGTAACCTGTCAATGGCTTGGATTGATTACCGAAAGGCATTTGACTCTACAAGTCATGAGCTGATCATCAAGCTCCTTAAATGCTTAGAGGTACATCCGAACATTGTGAGATGCTTAAAGGAGCTAATGCTCATGTGGAGGACAAGGTTTGTTATAACATCCAACAAACAGCAAGTGATGACTAACATCATCTCGTTTGGAAGAGGAGTTTTCCAAGGAGACTCCCTAAGTCCTCTACTTTTTTGCATCTCCCTCTTGCCTCTGTCTGTAGTACTCCGAGAAAAATACTCTGGATACATGTGTGGAAAACCCAGAAATAGAGTCCATAAGATCAACCATCTGTTTTATATGGACGATCTTAAGCTATATGGATCCAGCAAGGACGAATTAAAAATTCTGGTTTTTGCAGTAGCCGAGTACTCCAGAGCTATTGGTATGGATTTTGGATTAGATAAATGTGCTGTTATCCATTTAATTAAAGGGAGACGAGAAACAGCTGAAATGTCGAGCGACTCTGAGAATATTCAGCTCATTGGTGGCAATACCATTCATCACCTTGGTGTTGGGGAAACTTACACATATCTTGGAATTCCTCAATCGGAAAGTCAAGATTTGTGTGGGCTTAAAGATCATCTCCATATGAAATACCATGGTCTTCTCAGAAAAATTTGGGCTTCTGAACTATCTGGGAAGAATAAGATACAAGCCACAAACGCATTAGCCATTCCTTTACTACTCTATACATTTGGAGCAGTTAAGTGGAATGTAAACGAGTTGAAGGAACTAGATAGAGAAACTCGCAAGATGATGACTATACATCAAAGTCATCATCCTAGGTCTTACGTACCTCGCATTTACCTTCCACGCGATCGGGGAGGAAGAGGTCTTTTAAATTTAGAGTGTCTTCATCGTACAATTGTTTTATCTGCAGCATGCTCAGTCATAAACAGTAGAGATCCTCTTATGCAATTTGTTCACCATCATGAAATTTAAAATTTCTGCCATATGTTTTAATCCGATCGATCAGTTTCAGATATATTTTTTTTAGATTTTAAAATTTTCAAAAAATCGTTTTTTGGCAAAATTTTTTTTAAAAACGCATTGATTGACCTATTTACGAACCCTCTAGCTCTGTATCGTATGGAGTTATCAAGCTTTTAAAAATGGAAAATTTTAATAACTCCATACAAAACGGAGCTAGAGGGTTCGTAAATAGGTCAATCGATGCGTTTTTAAAAAATAAAAGGATAAAAAGCTTACATTTTAACTTTCTTAAATTTTTTTTTATAATTTTGCCAAAAAACGATTTTTTGAAAATTTTAAAATCTAAAAAAAATATATCTGGAACTGATCGATCGGATTCAAACATATGGAAGAGTTTGACCCCCTGAGAGACCTATTATTTAGTAAAAAAAAGATGCTTCTAACTATAACGGTTCTCGAGATATTCGGCCAAACGTAAAGTTAACATACACACACACACACACACACACCCGGACATTTTTGCTAAACATCATTTTTGACATCCTGGGGTCGAATAATGTCGAGAAATGTTAAAAAATTGCAATTGAGGATTTGAGGCTAAAACAATACTTCCTCTATGAGGAAGCAAAAATTGATTATTAAAATTTTCCATTTTTAAAAGCTTGATAACTCCATACGAAACGGAGCTAGAGGGTTCGTAAATAGGTCAATCGATGCGTTTTTAAAAAATAAAAAGGATAAAAAGCTTACATTTTAACTTTCTTAAATTTTTTTTTATAATTTTGCAAAAAAACTATTTTTTGAAAATTTTAAAATCTAAAAAAAATATATCTGGAACTGATCGATCGGATTCAAACATATGGCAGAATTTGTCCCCTTGAGAGACCTATTATTTGGTAAAAAAAAGATGTTTCTAACTATAACGGTTCTCGAGATATTGGGCCAAACGTAAAGTTAACATACACACACACACACACACCCGGACATTTTTTCTAAACATCATTTTTGACATCCTAGGGTCGAACTATGTCGAGAAATGTCAAAAAATTGCAATCGAGGATTTGAGGGTAAAACAATACTTCCTCTATGAGGAAGCAAAAATTGATTATTATAATTTTCCATTTTTAAAAGCTTGATAACTCCATACAAAACGGAGCTAGAGGGTTCGTAAATAAGTCAATCGATGCGTTTTTAAAAAATAAAAAGGATAAAAAGCTTACATTTTAACTTTCTTAAATTTTTTTTTATAATTTTGCCAAAAAACGATTTTTTGAAAATTTTAAAATCTAAAAAAAATATATCTGGAACTGATCGATCGGATTCAAACATATGGAAGAGTTTGACCCCCTGAGAGACCTATTATTTAGTAAAAAAAAGATGCTTCAAACTATAACGGTCCTCGAGATATTCGGCCAAACGTAATGTTAACATACACACACACACACACACACACGGACATTTTTTCTAAACATCATTTTTGACATCCTGGGTCGAATTATGTCGAGAAATGTCAAGAAATTGCAATTGAGGATTTGAGGGTAAAACAATACTTCCTTTATGAGGAAGCAAAAATTAATTATTAAAATTTTCCATTCTTAAAAGCTTGATAACTCCATACACAACGGAGCTAGAGGGTTCATAAATAGGTCAATCGATGCGTTTTCAAAAAATAAAAAGGATAAAAAGCTTACATTTTAACTTTCTTAAATTTTTTTTTATAATTTTGCCAAAAAACTATTTTTTGAAAATTTAAAAAAAAAAAAAAATATATATCTGGAACTGATCGATCGGATTCAAACATATAGCAGAATTTGTCCCCTTGAGAGACCTATTATTTGGTAAAAAAAAGATGCTTCTAACTATAACGGTTCTCGAGATATTAGGCCAAACGTAAAGTTAACACACACACACACACACCCGGACATTTTTTCTAAACATCATTTTTGACATCCTGGGGTCGAATTATGTCGAGAAATGTCAAAAAATTGCAATTGAGGATTTGAGGGTAAAACAATACTTCCTCTATGAGGAAGCAAAAATTGATTATTAAAATTTTCCATTTTTAAAAGCTTGATAACTCCATACAAAAGGGAGCTAGAGGCTTCGTAAATAGGTCAATCGATGCGTTTTTAAAAAATAAAAAGGATAAGAAGCTTATATTTTAACTTTCTTAAATTTTTTTTTATAATTTTGCCAAAAAACTATTTTTTGGAAATTTTAAAATCTAAAAAAAATATATCTGGAACTGATCGATCGGATTCAAACATATAGAAGAAATTGTCCCCCTGAGAGACCTATTATTTGGTAAAAAAAAGATGCTTCAAACTATAACGGTCTTCGAGATATTCGGCCAAACGTAATGTTAACATACACACACACACACACACGGACATTTTTTCTAAACATCATTTTTGACATCCTGGGGTCGAATTATGTCGAGAAATGTCAAAAAATTCCAATTGAGGATTTGAGGGTAAAACAATACTTCCTTTATGAGGAAGCAAAAATTGATTATTAAAATTTTCCATTTTTAAAAGCTTGATAACTGCATACAAAACGGAGCTAGATGATTCGTAAATAGGTCAATCGATGCGTTTTCAAAAAATAAAAAGGATAAGAAGCTTATATTTTAACTTTCTTACATTTTTTTTTATAATTTTGCCAAAAAACTATTATTTGAAAATTTTAAAATGTAAAAAAAATATATCTGGAACTGATCGATCGGATTTAAACATATAGAAGAAATTGTCCCCCTGAGAGACCTATTATTTGGTAAAAAAAAGATGCTTCTAACTATAACGGTTCTCGAGATATTGGGCCAAACGTAAAGTTAACATACACACACACACACACACACGCACGGACATTTTTTCTAAACATCATTTTTGACATCCTGGGGTCGAATTATGTCGAGAAATGTCAAAAAATTGCAATTGAGGATTTAAGGGTGAAACAATACTTCCTCTATGACGAAGCAAAAATTGATTATTAAAATTTTCCATTTTTAAAATCTTGATAACTCCATACGAAACTGAGCTAGAGGGTTCGTAAATCGGTCGATCGATGCGTTTTTAAAAATTAAAAAGAAAAAAAAGCCTACACTTTCACTTTCTTAAATTTTTTTTTAATAATTTTGCCAAAAAACTATTTTTTGAAAATTTTAAAATCTAAAAAAATATATCTGGAACTGATCGATCGGATTCAAACATATGGCAGAATTTGTCCCTCTGAGAGACCTATTATTTAGTAAAAAAAAGATGCTTCTAACTATAACGGTTCTCGAGATATTGGGCCAAACGTAAAGTTAACACACACACACACACACCCGGACATTTTTTCTAAACATCATTTTTGACATCCTGGGGTCGAATTATGTCGAGAAATGTCAAAAAATTGCAATTAAGGATTTGAGGGTGAAACAATACTTCCTCTATGACGAAGCAAAAATTGATTATTAAAATTTTCCATTTTTAAAAGCTTGATAACTCCATACGAAACGGAGCTAGAGGGTTCGTAAACAGGTCAATCGATGCGTTTTCAAAAAATAAAAAGGATAAAAAGCTTACATTTTAACTTTCTTAAATTTTTTTTTAATAATTTTTCCAAAAAACTATTTTTTGAAAATTTTAAAATCTAAAAAAATATATCTGGAACTGATCGATCGGATTCAAACATATAGCAGAATTTGTCCTCCTGAGAGACTTATTATTTGGTAAAAAAAAGATGCTTCTAACTATAACGGTTCTCGAGATATTGGGCCAAACGTAAAGTTAACACACACACACACACACCCGGACATTTTTTCTAAACATCATTTTTGACATCCTAGGGTCGAATTATGTCGAGAAATGTCAAAAAATTGCAATTTAGGATTTGAGGGTAAAACAATACTTCCTCTATGAGGAAGCAAAAATTGGTTATTAAAATTTTCCATTTTTAAAAGCTTGATAACTCCATACGAAACGGAGCTAGAGGGTTCGTAAATAGGTCAATCGATGCGTTTTTAAAAAATAAAACGGATAAAAAGCTTAAATTTTAACATTCTTAATTATTGTTTTATAATTTTGCCGAAAAACGATTTTTTGAAAATTTTAAAATCTAAAAAAAATGTATCTGGAACTGATTGATCGGATTTAAACATATGGCAGAGTTTGACCCCCTGTGAGACCTATTATTTAGTAAAAAAAGATGATTCTAACTATAACGGTTCTTGAGATATTGGACCAAACGTAAAGTTAACATACACACACACACACACACACACGGACATTTTTTCTAAACATTAATTTTGACATCCTGGGGTCGAATTATGTCGAGAAATGTCAAAAAACCGCAATTGAGGATTTGAGGGTAAAACAATACTTCCTCTATGAGGAAGCAAAAATTGATTATTAAAATTTTTCATTTTTAAAAGCTTGATAACTCCATACAAAACGGAGCTAGAGGGTTCGTAAATAGGTCAATCGATGCGTTTTCAAAAAATTAAAAGGATAAAAAGCTTACATTTTAACTTTCTTAAATTTTTTTATATAATTTTGCCAAAAAACTATTTTTTGGAAATTTTAAAATCTAAAAAAAATATATCAGGAACTGATCGCTCGGATTCAAACATATAGCAGAATTTGTCCTCCTGAGAGACCTATTATTTGGTAAAAAAAAGATGCTTCTAACTATAACGGTTATCGAGATATTGGGCCAAACGTAAAGTTAACACACACACACACACATCCGGACATTTTTTCTAAACATCATTTTTGACATCCTGGGGTCGAATTATGTCGAGAAATGTCAAAAATTTGCAATTGAGGATTTGAGGGTAAAACAATACTTCCTCTATGAGGAAGCAAAAATTGATTATTAAAATTTTCCATTTTTAAAAGCTTGATAACTCCATACAAAACGGAGCTAGAGGGTTCGTAAATAGGTCAATTCATGCGTTTTCAAAAAATAAAAAGGATAAAAAGCTTACATTTTAACTTTCTTAAATTTTTTTTTATAATTTTGCCAAAAAACTATTTTTTAAAAATTTTAAAATCTAAAAAAAATATATCTGGAACTGATCGATCGGATTTAAACATATAGCAGAATTTGTCCCCCTGAGAGACCTATTATTTGGTAAAAAAAAGATGCTTCTAACTATAACGGTTCTCAAGATATTGGGCCAAACGTAAAGTTAACACACACACACACACACCCGGACATTTTTTCTAAACATCATTTTTGCCATTCTGGGGTCGAATTATGTCGAGAAATGTCAAAAAATTGCAATTGAGGATTTGAGGGTAAAACAATACTTCCTTTATGAGGAAGCAAAAATTGATTATTAAAATTTTCCATTTTTAAAAGCTTGATAACTCCATACGAAACGGAGCTAGAGGGTTCGTAAACAAGTCAATCGATGCGTTTTCAAAAAATAAAAAGGATAAAAAGCTTACATTTTAACTTTCTTAAATTTTTTTTTAATAATTTTTCCAAAAAACTATTTTTTGAAAATTTTAAAATCTAAAAAAATATATCTGGAACTGATCGATCGGATTCAAACATATAGCAGAATTTGTCCTCCTGAGAGACTTATTATTTGGTAAAAAAAAGATGCTTCTAACTATAACGGTTCTCGAGATATTGGGCCAAACGTAAAGTTAACACACACACACACACACCCGGACATTTTTTCTAAACATCATTTTTGACATCCTAGGGTCGAATTATGTCGAGAAATGTCAAAAAATTGCAATTTAGGATTTGAGGGTAAAACAATACTTCCTCTATGAGGAAGCAAAAATTGATTATTAAAATTTTTCAGTTTTAAAAGCTTGATAACTAAATACAAAACGGAGCTAGAGGGTTCGTAAATAGGTCAATCGATGCGTTTTCAAACAATAAAAAGGACAAAAAGCTTACATTTTAACTTTCTTAAATTTTTTTTTATAATTTTGCCAAAAAACTATTTTTTGGAAATTTTAAAATCTAAAAAAAATATATCAGGAACTGATCGATCGGATTCAAACATATAGCAGAATTTGTCCTCCTGAAAGACCTATTATTTGGTAAAAAAAAGATGCTTCTAACTATAACGGTTCTCGAGATATTAGGCCAAACGTAAAGTTAACACACACACACACACACCCGGACATTTTTTCTAAACATCATTTTTGACATCCTGGGGTCGAATTATGTCGAGAAATGTCAAAAAATTGCAATTGAGGATTTGAGGGTAAAACAATACTTCCTCTATGAGGAAGCAAAAATTGGTTATTAAAATTTTCCACTTTTAAAAGCTTGATAACTCCATACGAAACGGAGCTAGAGGGTTCGTAAATAGGTCAATCGATGCGTTTTTAAAAAATAAAACGGATAAAAAGCTTACATTTTAACATTCTTAATTATTGTTTTATAATTTTGCCGAAAAACGATTTTTTGAAAATTTTAAAATCTAAAAAAAATGTATCTGGAACTGATTGATCGGATTCAAACATATGGCAGAGTTTGACCCCCTGTGAGACCTATTATTTAGTAAAAAAAGATGATTCTAACTATAACGGTTCTTGAGATATTGGACCAAACGTAAAGTTAACATACACACACACACACACACACACACGGACATTTTTTCTAAACATTAATTTTGACATCCTGGGGTCGAATTATGTCGAGAAATGTCAAAAAACCGCAATTGAGGATTTGAGGGTAAAACAATACTTCCTCTATGAGGAAGCAAAAATTGATTATTAAAATTTTTCATTTTTAAAAGCTTGATAACTCCATACAAAACGGAGCTAGAGGGTTCGTAAATAGGTCAATCGATGCGTTTTTAAAAAATAAAACTGATAAAAAGCTTACATTTTAACATTCTTAATTATTTTTTTATAATTTTGCCGAAAAACGATTTTTTGAAAATTTTAAAATCTAAAAAAAATATATCTGGAACTGATCGATCGGATTCAAACATATGGCAGAGTTTGACCCCCTGAGAGACCTATTATTTAGTAAAAAAAAGATGCTTCAAACTATAACGGTCCTCGAGATATTCGGCCAAACGTAATGATAACATACACACACACACACACGGACATTTTTTCTTAACATCATTTTTGACATCCTGGGGCCGAATTATGTCGAGAAATGTCAAAAAATTGCAATTGAGGATTTGAGGGTAAAACAATACTTCCTCTATGAGGAAGCAAAAATTGATTATTAAAATTTTCCATTTTTAAAAGCTTGATAACTCCATACGAGACGGAGCTAGGGGGTTCGTAAATAGTTCAATCGATGCGTTTTAAAAAATAAAAAGGATAAAAAGCTTACATTTTAACTTTCTTAAATTTTTTTTTATTATTTTGCAAAAAAACTATTTTTTGAAAATTTTAAAATCTAAAAAAAATATATCTGGAACTGATCGATCGGATTCAAACATATGGCAGCATTTGTCCTCCTCAGAGACCTATTATTTGGTAAGAAAAAGATGTTGCTAACTATAACGGTTCTCGAGATATTTGGCCAAACGTAAAGTTAACATACACACACACACACACACACACACCCGGACATTTTTGCTAAACATCATTTTTGACATCCTGGGGTCGAATTATGTCGAGAAATGTCAAAAAATTGCAATTGAGGATTTGAGGGTAAAACAATACTTCCTATATGAGGAAGCAAAAATTGATTATTAAAATTTTCCATTTTTAAAAGCTTGATAACTCCATACGAAACGGAGCTAGAGGGTTCGTAAATAGGTCAATCGATGCGTTTTTAAAAAATAAAAAGGATTAAAAGCTTACATTTTAACTTTCTTAAATTTTTTTTTAATAATTTTGCCAACAAACTATTTTTTGAAAATTTTAAAATCTAAAAAAATATATCTGGAACTGATCGATCGGATTCAAACATATGGCAGAATTTGGCCCCCTGAGAGACCTATTATTTAGGAAAAAAAAGATGCTTCTAACTATAACGGTTCTCGAGATATTGGGCCAAACGTAAAGTTAACATACACACACACACACACACACCCGGACATTTTTGCTAAACATCATTTTTGACATTCTGGGGTCGAATTATGTCGAGAAATGTCAAAAAAGCATTACTTCATCTATAAGGAAGCAATATTTATATTTTAACTTTTTTTTTAAACATCAATTCCCCAATTTTTTAATATATATTAAATGCACTTAAATGTACTTAAAAGTTTTAATAAATTTCAATTGGAAAAAAAACATGGAAAAATGAACAAAAACACAAAATATGCAATTAAAAAAAATTGAAAAAAATACGAGTCGGATAAAATATAAGAAAAAAAAATACTCCCTCTATGAGGAAGCAATACTTCCATTAAAAGAAAACAAAAATTTCCAATGACATTGGCGAAGTACCAATCAGTTTAAAATACATTAACTATTATAGGCATAATAATAATAATAATAATAATAATAATAATAATAATAATAATAATAACCCGGAATTGCTTACATGCTCGACAGTTGTTATTGTCGACAGGTATATGCATCACACGACTGCGGTACACCAGAGTATTAATTACACCATCCTGACAAGCGAATATAAATCCCTCAGTCTCCGATCTCAAACCAGCAGATTTAAGAAAAGCAAAAGTCAAGCCTTGAGACAATCCTATTTCACCTATGAGATTATAGAACTGCCCGTGAACAGGTTTGCTTTTATGTTCCTGTAACAAAAGCGCTTGTTCTGCCTCCTTGACACACTTTTTAAGCATCAATGGTGTTAACGATGCTAACCTGTGCTCCATATCACTGGCTTCAAATGGGAGACTAAGTTCATTTGCAGCTCTTTCTGCCGCACGATATAAAAACGCCCCAACATTTGCAATTTCATGATGGTGGACAAATTGCATAAGGGGATCTCTACTGTTCATCACCGAACATGCTGCAGCCAGAACAATTCTTCGATGAAGACACTCTAAATTTAATAGACCTCTACCTCCCCGGTCTCTTGGAAGGTAAATTCGTTGCACGGAAGACCTTGGATGATGACTACGATGGATTGACATCATCTTGCGGGTTTCTCTATCTAGTATTTTCAACTCATTCACATTCCACTTAACAGCTCCAAAAGTATAGAGAAGTAAAGGAATGGCTAATGTATTTGTGGTCTGTATTTTGTTCTTCCCAGACAATTCGGAAGACCAAATTTTTCTGAGAAGCCCACGATACTTTGTTTAGAGTCGATCTTTAAGCCCACACACATCTTGAGTCTCCGACTGTGGAATTCCAAGATATGTGTAAGTCTCTCCACCAGCAAGATGTTGAATGGTGTTGCCACCAATGAGTTGAATGTTCTTAAAGTCCCTCGGAATTTCAGATGTTTCATTTCTTCCTTTAATCAGATGGATGACGGCACATTTATCCAATCCAAAATCCATTCCTATGGCTCTGGAATACTCGGCCACTGCAAACACCAAAATTCTAAGCGCATCCTTACTGGATGCATAGAGCTTCAGATTGTCCATATAGAAAAGATGGTTGTTCTTATAGACTCTATTTCTTGGTTTGCCACACATGTATCCAGAGTGTTTTTCTCGAAGTGCAATAGACAGTGGTAAGAGGAACATACAAAAAAGAAGTGGACTAAGGGAGTTGCCTTGAAAAACTCCTTTTCTAAACAAGATGATGTTAGTCATCACCTGCTGCTTGTTAGATGTTATAACAAACCTTGTCCTCCACTTAAGCATTAGATCCTTTAAGCATCTCACAATGCTCGGATGTACCTTTAAACATTCAAGGAGCTTGATGATCAGCTCGTGACTCGTGGAGTCGAATGCTTTGCGGTAATCAATCCAAGCCATTGACAGGTTACGTCGATAAAATATCGAATCTTGGGTAACACACCTATCTATTAATAGGTTCTCCCTACAACCTGACAGGCCTCTCTTACATCCTCGTTGTTCACCTATCGCACTCCAGACTGGTTCTATAGATGACAATATCCTCTCCTTGAGGATCCCAGTAAATAGCTTGTAGCAGGTGTTAAGACAAGCAATTGGTCTGTAATTTTTTGGATTGGACAAATCTCCTGATTTTGGTAGAAGTACCGTTCGTCCTTCCACCAACCACTGTGGTATTGCATGTTCCCCGTTGAGATAGGTAGAGAATATACAGGCCAAATGTTGGTGAGTTGAAGTAAACTTCTTCCACCATAGATTATTAATCTTATCTGGCCCGGGTGCTGAAAAGTTCTTAGTTCTAGCTACTGCTTTTCTTACCTCCTCTTCAGTAATTGGTGGACATATCTCTGCAAATTGGTCAAGCCCCTGTCTGACACAGAAGCTGCGAAAGAGTGACAAAGATAACCCTTCATCGTTTACTGAATGGGATGTCCCATAGATGTTGCTCCAGAAAGTTTCAATCTCTTCACGACATGGAGACCTTTCAACGGTTGTTGATGGTACACTGAACAGGCGGGAAGGATTAGTAGCAAAGATATTATTTTGCTTTATCCATTTCATCCTCCGTTCTAAACGTTCCCTTATGACGACAAGAGAACGTATCTTCTCAATCCAGTGTTGCTTGATGGTCTGCAACTTTGACTTTTTTAGAGTGTGATGCAATCTTTTAAGAGTTTGGGCTATTTCCAAAACTCTTGGAGTAAACCTTCTATTTGATTCCAGATATGCAATCACACTCTGCAATTGAGAAGCATGTCGTCGAGCTATCCCGATCTTGATCTGCACTTGTTTGATTCGCTGGCAGGTTTTAGCAACGCGTTCCGCAACAGATTTTCTGTTACTTTTGCGAAGTAAGGACACAGCTTTTTGATACACAGCACAGTTCAATGTCCAGAGATCTACACTCTCTGAGAGTAATGAGAGTTCATTGTTCCCTTCAGAGATTTTATCCATTTTAATGGAAACCTTGAGATGAATTTTGGTTTCCCTCGAACTCATGTTTCCATCTTCGGCTGCGGGCGTTGGTGTTTCACACAAAATTTGTGTATTCTCTGAGGGGTCTTCCTGGTCTTGGAGAAGAGCTTCATATCCCCTTTTTCTCAGAGAGGATACCTGATCTCTTAAGTACTGAGGCGTCATTTCCGCGTATTGTGGGTGCATATTGATCCATCGCGCATGTAACCTCTGCATGTATCCTCTTCTGTTAGGGGAACTATTTTGCCAACACAACAAAATGTCCCTCTGAAGTTGGTCTGTCCACTTTAACCTTAATCGAGCTTGTCCCTGGTCGTTGCTTAGTCGTCGCCTGGGTTCTATCCTATTGCCACGCCCAACTGAACCCTGATCTCCATCCGAGAGAGACCTATTGTGGGTGGCACTGCGCGTTACAGTCGTCGTAACCGCAAATACTCTGTGTGGGAGGTTATCCCAACACAGAGTGGACAATTATATCAGGTGCCCACCCCTATTTGACTTTTGGTCCGCCCCGGGTATTTTAATTTCCTCGGTAGCTCCCATATCTGAGAGGCCTTCCCCTATCCGCCACCTATGGCTCTCCAGCGGGGAATCGAACCCCGGTCTCCCGCGTGACAGGCGGGGATACTGACCACTATACTACTGTAGATTGTAAGTGCATGTCCGAAGTACGCGTGTTGCAGGTATATTGAAAGACACAATGCTGCGCTTAAGGTGTTGTATTATCACCTTCGATACCAGTATGGTATAGATAAAGAACCCATCTTGCCGTATGCCCAAGGGGATCAGGAATCCGTTGTGGAAAATGAACAGTGTAAGATCTACTGAAATTTTTCTTTTTCCACCACTCATCGTATCAGCCTGATACGATGAAACCAATAAACCTGATATAGTGCTCCAGGATCATAAAAGTAGGGTCATTTGTGTGATAGAGTTTTCGGCACCTGCTGAGAGCAATATCACTCAAAAGGAGGATGAGAAGCGGACAAAGTATCAAGACCTTCTGTTTGAATTGAGTAAAATATATCCAGGCTACAGGGTCAGATTAATTGTTCTTGTACTCGGTTGTTTAGGAGGGATGCGAGCTTCATTTGTGAGCCAATTACAAAAAATTCCTAGCTGCGAGCACAAGGCTAATGCATTGGCGGTTCGCATGCAGAAGGCTGTTCTTCTGAACTCTCTAAATCTGGTTCGGCAGCACTGTTCATTATAAGATCCTATTCGGTAGCTCTAAAAAAGCATCCAACAACGTTCTTGACCACCGCTTAAGAATATCGGCGGCAATGGGTGAGAACAACAGTGTAAGAAACGAAAATAACAACTCTAGTAAATGAATCACGCTTTTGCTTACCCTCCAGGACGGATGGAGCAATAGTGGATTAGAATATGTAAAGCAAGAATGGGAGAGGTTGTTTTAGTGAGGTATTACCACAGCACGTGGTCGAGTCCCACACGAACAAGTGCGTAAATGCATTTTTTCCTCTCCTAAACTTGTTTTGTAAAAAAAAAAAAAATAATAATAATAATAATAATAATAACTAGCGTAATGAACCTCGCTCGCTAACGCTCGCTCGGTGATTATTATTAATTTAATTGTTTATTGATGTGGACATTTCATAAAATATTAGTGAACTTATTGTTCATTGAATGTTTAAAATTTTCTTTACAATTTTTTTATATTTTAATAATTTTTATTGTCATGTTTTATTATTATAAAAATTTTTAAAAATTAATTATCATATTAACGTGGGGGTATGGTCTCACGGGCGAAAAAAAATACCTTTTAAACTATTTTTTTTACGAAACTACTAAATATTTTTTAATGATTTTATTTTTACATTATTTTGTAACATTTGAAGTGAGTTCTCACTTAAAAGAAAAAAAAATATTTGAAATTAAAGGACTTGCAGCCACTTGATGTAGACTATGTCAAAAATTGAGTCTGTTGCGGTGACCCTAATTAAAAATAGTGGAAAATCAGCGCCAACTGATAGTAAAATTATTAATAATTAGTAATTAACTAAATATACAGTCCCAAGCTGCGCCTTACTGATTACATATATATTAGATACAGCGCTAAATAATAATGGCTGCGTTTTCAATAAAAAATAAATCAAAAAAATCTGACATCGCGCTTCGCGCTCCGTCACATTCTCATCGCGCGCTTCGCGCGCAGGGCTCGCTTCGCTCGCTAGTTTCAGCGCGCCTCGGGGCGCGCGAGGGTCGTCGTCGCGCTTCGCGCTCCGAAGTTTTAGTAATCGTCGCGCTACGCGCTCCGTATTTGGAATGAACGTCGTGCTTCGCACTCCGATCATTATTAATCTTTTCGTCAGGCTGCACGCTTCGACCATGTAATACATGCTTGTCGTTATCGAAATTAAATACTCTCCCTACGACATGAGCCAGTTTAATTTGGCCTGTTTAGCGCTATTCTAAATTGGGTTTTCACTTAAAATGTAAAACTTTTTTTGTCTTAAAGTTCTACGCCTTTAAGGAATACATTCTCATCACAACACTCGCGCTTCGCGCTCGATACTAATACATTCCGGAATATTTGCGATTTACTGGAGAGAAAAGAAAAATCTCAGTTACTTAAATCTTCAAAGCAAAGGGTTGTTGCACCTAAATGTCATTAAAAAACACTACAATTTCTGTTTGAACTTACTGATATTAGTTGACTTCTGCCTCGATACAATTCCATGATTGAGTAAGACTAGTCTTCAAATCAATATAGTATTAAACTCAAATTTAGAATACAATTAAGAGCAATGTCTAACAAACAGAAATTGTACGTTAACACAATATGTCAGTAAGTATTAATACTTTAAACACGCTTTTTTTCCTTAAATTATTACTATGTATTTTTTTTATTTTTAAAATAATATAGACACTTTATTTGCGTACAGTATAATAAATTACAAAAGCACCCAAAAAAAGTGTCATAGACAAGACACTACACTAGTGTATTGCTATGTAATTTTTCGCACTAATACACTTTTTGTTCATATGACTAAACATTTTTTTCAGTGTACCTAATGTGGAGTTAGAATTGTCAGATTGGCTTGATTTGTTGAGTTTAGATCCAACACTGCAAAAAAAGGTGTCTTGTTAACGTCTTACGGTAAGACGGTTTTGGTGTCTAAGACGAGAAAAACGTCTTCACACAAGACATCTTTGCCGTCTAAGACACCGAAAGTGTCTTACCGTAAGACGCCTCTTTTTGCAGTGAAGTGCTCAAGAACACGAATATAAGCAAAAATAGGAAAATGAAATCGCCGAGATAGTACACTGCCGTACTAAGGAAAAACTTAGGGAAATGACATTTTGGTAGAACTGAGAAAATCAAGAAAAATTGTTAGCATTAAGTACCCGGATAAAAATTAAAAAATTGTTGAATTTAAATTCACATTGCGTATAAAATGATAATTTTCTATATAATTATGAAATCAAAAGTTCATTGTTTAAACAAATTATATGAAAAAAAGGGAAATGCGAGTTTTTCTAAATGCAAGCATGGCGTTTGCGTAGTTTTTATTTCGTATACAGCGCTCAGCTTTGACCACGTTTTTGATACAAATAACACGCGAGTAACTTTGCCTAAGTTTTTTCTTCTGATCTTATACCCGAGCTCGAAGCCTTGTACGATTTTTGGACTACGCAAAGCACTTTGCTTAAGTTTTTATCAAGTATTCTTTCATTTTCTGGAGTTTCTAAGATTTTACTAATAATTTTTTACAACAAACACAAAAAAAAATTATCTCGTTAGCAGAGGAATATTCCTCTTCTATTATTACTCAATTTGTAAGAGAATTTTGCGAGAGAAAAAGGATTTTTGACACATAGTCACTCTTTTGTTTAACTTCAACCTAATTTAATAGTATAAAGAATTAAAAAATAATAAAAAATTCTGATACTTGAGATATATTCGGGAAATTATATACTCTAATTTTAAAACGGGTAAATTTTTTATGTAAAAAAATATCAAGTTTGTGACAAATTATGAATTTTACAATAATATGTGAAATTTGTAAATTTGACAAAAGAAGAAAGAAAAGAAAAATCCTCTCAAATAGAAAGGGATAATTTAGTGACCATATAGAAGAGGTCAAATTGCATCAAAATGAGAGGAATCCGTTACTCTTAGAACTTTTTTTTTGTAAATAATTTTAAAAAATGATTTAAACTATAACTATTACACTGCAAAATAGGTGTCTTAAATTGTTCAAAAATGTCTTAAAATAAGACATTTTTCGTGTCTTAGACACCAAAAATGTCTTAATTTAAGACATTTTTGTCCAATTTAAGATACCATGTTTTTGCAGTGCACATGCAGTTCTTTTCAACGAATCTATTGATACCCAAATAGAGACAATTTTCACTTTAGATTAAGATGCAGAAGGAAAAAATACATTGGAATAATTCAATTCGTTTATTTCCATTTAATGGAATCAAATTCGTGTTATTGAGCAAATTTTTGAGGTATTTTCAAAAAATTTTGCCAATCCAAAACTTCTGACTTCAAATTCGAATTCAGCACCCAAAATCAAAAAGAAATACACTATTGTAGTGTCTAAAGGAATTTTTTTTTGAAATTTGCTCTAATTCGTGTTTATCAACAGTTTTTAAGTCTAACCCAAAAAATTTTGTCAATCTAAAACTTCTGACTTCAGATTTGGATTCAGCACAAAAAATCAGATAGAAATACACTAGTGTGTATTTCTATTGTGTGCCTGTCTCATTATTTCTTTTATGCCAAAAATGTGATCTTAAAATATTCATTACTTAAAATTTATTCTTAATATATTACTAATAACCACATAATATTACTTATTCACAAATGTTTTAAATTTAAAAGAACTTCAATTTACTCAAATATTTAAATTTCAAAATATTAAAACTGTTTCTAAAGGCTGAGAGGCGAATTTCAAATTTTCCATTCAACCAAGACGAATGTGGCACTTATATAAAAAAAAAAAAAACTATCTTTTCGGAATCAGGAGGTCTCAAAACGTCGAGAAATGTAGGTTTTAGCAAAAGTTCAAAATCGCACAAATTTAATACCTTCTCATTTAGGATGAGAATGTAAAAATGAATTTATTCAAAATTACCAAAATTTTTTAAAAAAGTCAATATTTTTTGATGCAGTTTTATTAGTTGTGATCAATGAAAGTAAATAGGAAAAAAAAACCGGGAGTTTTTTTATTTATTTAAAAAATAATAGTGTTTCTGTATATGATTTTCCCATATTATGTTCTATTTTTTGCATATATAACGTGTATTTTGAGGATTTTAAAGGTTTTTAGCAGTTAAATAGTTAGTTTCTTGTTAATTTCTACTTGAATTTAGTAAGATGAGAATGCGTCAACAGTTTGCTAACCGATTTACAATTCCCCCCCCCCCTTCTTCTCCTCAAACAAGACTTTCACACAATTGTAAAACTTAAAAAATTCATATCTTTTTGGGTTTGCATTATATCAAAAACTTTTATAAATGAAATTTGTTTGTTTTTTCTTGTACTTTAAGAAAAAAAAAGAGAAAAATTTTTTTTAATTTTTTTTTTTTTTTGAAGTTTGAAAATGTTTTATTTTTGACATTTTTGGTCCAAAATAGCTGGCTTACGAACTCGATCTGTATTTTTGGTCACGTAAAACGCATACCAAATTTCAAATTGATAGATGAATTTTTACTCAAGTTAATGGATTTCAAAAATTTTTACACAGACAGACAGACAGACAGACAGACATACAGAAAGACACTTTCGTAAAACCCATTTTTTCGGAATCAGGAGGTCTCAAAACGTCAAGAAATGTAGGTTTTAGCAAAATTTCAAAATCGCACAAACTTAATACCTTCTCATTTAGGATGAGAATGTAAAAATGAATTTATTCAAAATTTCCAAAATTTTTTAAAAAAGTCAATATTTTCTGATGCAGTTTTATTAGTTGTGATCAATGAAAGTAAATAGGAAGAAAAAACCGGGAGTTTTTTTATTTTTTTGAAAAATAATAGTGTTTCTGTATATGATTTTCCCATATTATGTTCTATTTTTTGCATATATAACGTGTATTTTGAGGATTTTAAAGGTTTTTAGCAGTTAAATAGTTAGTTTCTTGTTAATTTCTACTTAAATTTAGTAAGATGAGAATGCGTCAACAGTTTGCTAACCGATTTACAATTCCCCCCCCCCCTTCTTCTCCTCAAACAAGACTTTCACACAATTGTAAAACTTAAAAAATTCATATCTTTTTGGGTTTGCATTATATCAAAAACTTTTATAAATGAAATTTGTTTGTTTTTTCTTGTACTTTAAGAAAAAAAAAGAGAAAAATTTTTTTTTAATTTTTTTTTTTTTTTGAAGTTTGAAAATGTTTTATTTTTGACATTTTTGGTCCAAAATAGCTGGCTAACGAACTCGATCTGTATTTTTGGTCACTTAAAACGCATACCAAATTTCAAATTGATAGATGAATTTTTACTCAAGTTAATGGATTTCAAAAATTTTGACACAGACAGACAGACAGACAGACAGACATACAGACAGACACTTTTGTAAAACCCATTTTTTCGGAATCAGGAGGTCTCAAAACGTCGAGAAATGTAGGTTTTAGCAAAAGTTCAAAATCGCACAAATTTAATACCTTCTCATTTAGGATGAGAATGTAAAAATGAATTTATTCAAAATTTCCAAAATTTTTTAAAAAAGTCAATATTTTCTGATGCAGTTTTATTAGTTGTGATCAATGAAAGTAAATAGGAAGAAAAAACCGGGAGTTTTTTTATTTTTTTGAAAAATAATAGTGTTTCTGTATATGATTTTCCCATATTATGTTCTATTTTTTGCATATATAACGTGTATTTTGAGGATTTTAAAGGTTTTTAGCAGTTAAATAGTTAGTTTCTTGTTAATTTCTACTTGAATTTAGTAAGATGAGAATGCGTCAACAGTTTGCTAACCGATTTACAATTCCCCCCCCCCCCTTCTTCTCCTCAAACAAGACTTTCACACAATTGTAAAACTTAAAAAATTCATATCTTTTTGGGTTTGCATTATATCAAAAACTTTTATAAATGAAATTTGTTTGTTTTTTCTTGTACTTTAAGAAAAAAAAAGAGAAAAATTTTTTTTAATTTTTTTTTTTTTTGAAGTTTGAAAATGTTTTATTTTTGACATTTTTGGTCCAAAATAGCTGGCTAACGAACTCGATCTGTATTTTTGGTCACTTAAAACGCATACCAAATTTCAAATTGATAGATGAATTTATACTCAAGTTAATGGATTTCAAATATTTTTACACAGACAGACAGACAGACAGACAGACAGACATACATACAGACAGACACTTTCGTAAAACCCATTTTTTCGGAATCAGGAGGTCTCAAAACGTCGAGAAATGTAGGTTTTAGCAAAACTTCAAAATCGCACAAATTTAATACCTTCTCATTTAGGATGAGAATGTAAAAATGAATTTATTCAAAATTTCCAAAATTTTTTAAAAAAGTCAATATTTTTTTATGCAGTTTTATTAGTTGTGATCAATGAAAGTAAATAGGAAGAAAAAACCGGGAGTTTTTTTATTTTTTTGAAAAATAATAGTGTTTCTGTATATGATTTTCCCATATTATGTTCTATTTTTTGCATATATAACGTGTATTTTGAGGATTTTAAAGGTTTTTAACAGTTAAATAGTTAGTTTCTTGTTAATTTCTAATTGAGCTTAGTAAGATGAGAATGCGTCAACAGTTTGCTAAGCGATTTACACTTCCCCCCCCACCCCTCTTCTCCTCAAACAAGACTTTTACACAATTGTTAAACCTAAAAAATTTATATCTTTTTGGGTTTGCATTATATCAAAAACTTTTATAAATGAAATTTGTTTGTTTTTTCTTGTACTTTAAGAAAAAAAATAGAGAAAAATTTTTTTTTTAATTTTTTTTTTTTTTGAAGTTTGAAAATGTTTTATTTTTGACATTTTTGGTCCAAAATAGCTGGCTAACGAACTCGATCTGTATTTTTGGTCACTTAAAACGCATACCAAATTTCAAATTGATAGATGAATTTTTACTCAAGTTAATGGATTTCAAAAATTTTGACACAGACAGACAGACAGACAGACAGACATACAGACAGACACTTTTGTAAAACCCATTTTTTCGGAATCAGGAGGTCTCAAAACGTCGAGAAATGTAGGTTTTAGCAAAAGTTCAAAATCGCACAAATTTAATACCTTCTCATTTAGGATGAGAATGTAAAAATGAATTTATTCAAAATTTCCAAAATTTTTTAAAAAAGTCAATATTTTCTGATGCAGTTTTATTAGTTGTGATCAATGAAAGTAAATAGGAAGAAAAAACCGGGAGTTTTTTTATTTTTTTGAAAAATAATAGTGTTTCTGTATATGATTTTCCCATATTATGTTCTATTTTTTGCATATATAACGTGTATTTTAAGGATTTTAAAGGTTTTTAGCAGTTAAATAGTTAGTTTCTTGTTAATTTCTACTTGAATTTAGTAAGATGAGAATGCGTCAACAGTTTGCTAACCGATTTACAATTCCCCCCCCCCCTTCTTCTCCTCAAACAAGACTTTCACACAATTGTAAAACTTAAAAAATTCATATCTTTTTGGGTTTGCATTATATCAAAAACTTTTATAAATGAAATTTGTTTGTTTTTTCTTGTACTTTAAGAAAAAAAAAGAGAAAAATTTTTTTAATTTTTTTTTTTTTTGAAGTTTGAAAATGTTTTATTTTTGACATTTTTGGTCCAAAATAGCTGGCTAACGAACTCGATCTGTATTTTTGGTCACTTAAAACGCATACCAAATTTCAAATTGATAGATGAATTTATACTCAAGTTAATGGATTTCAAATATTTTTACACAGACAGACAGACAGACAGACAGACAGACATACATACAGACAGACACTTTCGTAAAACCCATTTTTTCGGAATCAGGAGGTCTCAAAACGTCGAGAAATGTAGGTTTTAGCAAAACTTCAAAATCGCACAAATTTAATACCTTCTCATTTAGGATGAGAATGTAAAAATGAATTTATTCAAAATTTCCAAAATTTTTTAAAAAAGTCAATATTTTTTTATGCAGTTTTATTAGTTGTGATCAATGAAAGTAAATAGGAAGAAAAAACCAGGAGTTTTTTTTTTTTTTTTGAAAAATAATAGTGTTTCTGTATATGATTTTCCCATATGATGTTCTATTTTTTGCATATATAACGTGTATTTTCAGGATTTTAAAGGTTTTTAGCTGTTAAATAGTTAGTTTCTTGTTAATTTCTACTTGAGTTTAGTAAGATGAGAATGCGTCAACAGTTTGCTAACCGATTTACACTTCCCCCTCCCCCCCCTCTTCTCCTCAAACAAGACTTTTACACAATTGTTAAACCTTAAAAAATTCATATCTTTTTGGGTTTGCATTATATCAAAAACTTTTATAAATGAAATTTGTTTGTTTTTTCTTGTACTTTAAGAAAAAAAATAGAGAAAAATTTTTTTTGAATTTTTTTTTTTTTTTGAAGTTTGAAAATGTTTTATTTTTGACATTTTTGGTCCAAAATAGCTGACTCACGAACTCGATCTGTATTTTTGGTCACTTAAAACGCATACCAAATTTCAAATTGATAGATAAATTTTTACTCAAGTTAATGGATTTCAAAAATTTTTACACAGACAGACAGACAGACAGACAGACATACAGACAGACACTTTCGTAAAACCCATTTTTTCGGAATCAGGAGGTCTCAAAACGTCGAGAAATGTAGGTTTCAGCAAAAGTTCAAAATCGCACAAATTTAATACCTTCTCATTTAGGATGAGAATGTAAAAATGAATTTATTCAAAATTTCCAAAATTTTTTAAAAAAGTCAATATTTTTTTATGCAGTTTTATTAGTTGTGATCAATAAAAGTAAATAGGAAGAAAAAACCGGTAGTTTTTTTTATTTTTTTGAAAAATAATAGTGTTTCTGTATATGATTTTCCCATATGATGTTCTATTTTTTGCATATATAACGTGTATTTTCAGGAATTTAAAGGTTTTTAGCTGTTAAATAGTTAGTTTCTTGTTAATTTCTACTTGAGCTTAGTAAGATGAGAATGCGTCAACAGTTTGCTAAGCGATTTACACTTCCCCCCCCCCCCTCTTCTCCTCAAACAAGACTTTTACACAATTGTTAAACCTAAAAAATTCATATCTTTTTGGGTTTGCATTATATCAAAAACTTTTATAAATGATATTTGTTTGTTTTTTCTTGTACTTTAAGAAAAAAAATAGAGAAAAATTTTTTTTTAATTTTTTTTTTTTTTTGAAGTTTGAAAATGTTTTATTTTTGACATTTTTGGTCCAAAATAGCTGGCTAACGAACTCGATCTGTATTTTTGGTCACTTAAAACGCATAACAAATTTCAAATTGATAGATGAATTTTTACTCAAGTTAATGGATTTCAAAAATTTTTACAGACAGACAGACAGACAGACAGACAGACATACAGACAGACACTTTCGTAAAACCCATTTTTTCGGAATCAGGAGGTCTCAAAACGTCGAGAAATGTAGGTTTTAGCAAAAGTTCGAAATCGCACAAATTTAATACCTTCTCATTTAGGATGAGAATGTAAAAATGAATTTATTCAAAATTTCCAAAATTTTTTAAAAAAGTCAATATTTTTTGATGCAGTTTTATTAGTTCTGATCAATAAAAACAAATAGGAAGAAAAAACCAGGAGTTTTTTTTATTTTTTTGAAAAATAATAGTGTTTCTGTATATGATTTTCCCATATGATGTTCTATTTTTTGCATATATAACGTGTATTTTCAGGATTTTAAAGGTTTTTAGCTGTTAAATAGTTAGTTTCTTGTTAATTTCTACTTGAGTTTAGTAAGATGAGAATGCGTCAACAGTTTGCTAACCGATTTACACTTCCCCCCCCCCCCTCTTCTCCTCAAACAAGACTTTTACACAATTGTTAAACCTAAAAAATTCATATCTTTTTGGGTTTGCATTATATCAAAAACTTTTATAAATGAAATTTGTTTGTTTTTTCTTGTACTTTAAGAAAAAAAATAGAGAAAAATTTTTTTTTAATTTTTTTTTTTTTTTGAAGTTTGAAAATGTTTTATTTTTGACATTTTTGGTCCAAAATAGCTGGCTCACGAACTCGATCTGTATTTTTGGTCACTTAAAACGCATACAAACTTTCAAATTGATAGATAAATTTTTACTCAAGTTAATGGATTTCAAAAATTTTTACACAGACAGACAGACAGACAGACAGACATACAGACAGACACTTTCGTAAAACCCATTTTTTCGGAATCAGGAGGTCTCAAAACGTCGAGAAATGTAGGTTTTAGCAAAAGTTCAAAATCGCACAAATTTAATACCTTCTCATTTAGGATGAGAATGTAAAAATGAATTTATTCAAAATTTCCAAAATTTTTTAAAAAAGTCAATATTTTTTGATGCAGTTTTATTAGTTGTGATCAATAAAGTAAATAGGAAGAAAAAACCGGGAGTTTTTTTATTTTTTTGAAAAATAATAGTGTTTCTGTATATAATTTTCCCATATTATGTTCTATTTTTTGCATATATAACGTGTATTTTGAGGATTTTAAAGGTTTTTAGCTGTTAAATAGTTAGTTTCTTGTTAATTTCTACTTGAGTTTAGTAAGATGAGAATGCGTCAACAGTTTGCTAACCGATTTACACTTCCCCCCCCCCCTCTTCTCCTCAAACAAGACTTTTACACAATTGTTAAACCTAAAAAATTCATATCTTTTTGGGTTTGCATTAAATCAAAAACTTTTATAAATGAAATTTGTTTGTTTTTTCTTGTACTTTAAGAAAAAAAATAGAGAAAAATTTTTTTTTAATTTTTTTTTTTTTGAAGTTTGAAAATGTTTTATTTTTGACATTTTTGGTCCAAAATAGCTGGCTCACGAACTCGATCTGTATTTTTGGTCACTTAAAACGCATACAAACTTTCAAATTGATAGATAAATTTTTACTCAAGTTAATGGATTTCAAAAATTTTTACACAGACAGACAGACAGACAGACAGACATACAGACAGACACTTTCGTAAAACCCATTTTTTTGGAATCAGAAGGTCTCAAAACGTCGAGAAATGTAGGTTTTAGCAAAAGTTCAAAATCGCACAAATTTAATACCTTCTCATTTAGGATGAGAATGTAAAAATGAATTTATTCAAAATTTCCAAAATTTTTTAAAAAGTCAATATTTTTTGATGCAGTTTTATTAGTTCTGATCAATAAAAACAAATAGGAAGAAAAAACCAGTAGTTTTTTTTTTTTTTTTGAAAAATAATAGTGTTTCTGTATATGATTTTCCCATATGATGTTCTATTTTTTGCATATATAACGTGTATTTTCAGGATTTTAAAGGTTTTTAGCTGTTAAATAGTTAGGTTCTTGTTAATTTCTACTTGAGTTTAGTAAGATGAGAATGCGTCAACAGTTTGCTAACCGATTTACACTTCCCCCCCCCCCTCTTCTCCTCAAACAAGACTTTTACACAATTGTTAAACCTAAAAAATTCATATCTTTTTGGGTTTGCATTATATCAAAAACTTTTATAAATGAAATTTGTTTGTTTTTTCTTGTACTTTAAGAAAAAAAATAGAGAAAAATTTTTTTTGAATTTTTTTTTTTTTGAAGTTTGAAAATGTTTTATTTTTTACATTTTTGGTCCAAAATAGCTGGCTAACGAACTCGATCTGTATTTTTGGTCACTTAAAACGCATACCAAATTTCAAATTGATAGATGAATTTTTACTCAAGTTAATGGATTTCAAAAATTTTGACACAGACAGACAGACAGACAGACAGACATACAGACAGACACTTTTGTAAAACCCATTTTTTCGGAATCAGGAGGTCTCAAAACGTCGAGAAATGTAGGTTTTAGCAAAAGTTCAAAATCGCACAAATTTAATACCTTCTCATTTAGGATGAGAATGTAAAAATGAATTTATTCAAAATTTCCAAAATTTTTTAAAAAAGTCAATATTTTCTGATGCAGTTTTATTAGTTGTGATCAATGAAAGTAAATAGGAAGAAAAAACCGGGAGTTTTTTTATTTTTTTGAAAAATAATAGTGTTTCTGTATATGATTTTCCCATATTATGTTCTATTTTTTGCATATATAACGTGTATTTTGAGGATTTTAAAGGTTTTTAGCAGTTAAATAGTTAGTTTCTTGTTAATTTCTACTTGAATTTAGTAAGATGAGAATGCGTCAACAGTTTGCTAACCGATTTACAATTCCCCCCCCCCCTTCTTCTCCTCAAACAAGACTTTCACACAATTGTAAAACTTAAAAAATTCATATCTTTTTGGGTTTGCATTATATCAAAAACTTTTATAAATGAAATTTGTTTGTTTTTTCTTGTACTTTAAGAAAAAAAAAGAGAAAAATTTTTTTTAATTTTTTTTTTTTTTTGAAGTTTGAAAATGTTTTATTTTTGACATTTTTGGTCCAAAATAGCTGGCTAACGAACTCGATCTGTATTTTTGGTCACTTAAAACGCATACCAAATTTCAAATTGATAGATGAATTTATACTCAAGTTAATGGATTTCAAATATTTTTACACAGACAGACAGACAGACAGACAGACAGACATACATACAGACAGACACTTTCGTAAAACCCATTTTTTCGGAATCAGGAGGTCTCAAAACGTCGAGAAATGTAGGTTTTAGCAAAACTTCAAAATCGCACAAATTTAATACCTTCTCATTTAGGATGAGAATGTAAAAATGAATTTATTCAAAATTTCCAAAATTTTTTAAAAAAGTCAATATTTTTTTATGCAGTTTTATTAGTTGTGATCAATGAAAGTAAATAGGAAGAAAAAACCGGGAGTTTTTTTTATTTTTTTGAAAAATAATAGTGTTTCTGTATATGATTTTCCCATATTATGTTCTATTTTTTGCATATATAACGTGTATTTTGAGGATTTTAAAGGTTTTTAACAGTTAAATAGTTAGTTTCTTGTTAATTTCTAATTGAGCTTAGTAAGATGAGAATGCGTCAACAGTTTGCTAAGCGATTTACACTTCCCCCCCCACCCCTCTTCTCCTCAAACAAGACTTTTACACAATTGTTAAACCTAAAAAATTTATATCTTTTTGGGTTTGCATTATATCAAAAACTTTTATAAATGAAATTTGTTTGTTTTTTCTTGTACTTTAAGAAAAAAAATAGAGAAAAATTTTTTTTTTAATTTTTTTTTTTTTTGAAGTTTGAAAATGTTTTATTTTTGACATTTTTGGTCCAAAATAGCTGGCTAACGAACTCGATCTGTATTTTTGGTCACTTAAAACGCATACCAAATTTCAAATTGATAGATGAATTTTTACTCAAGTTAATGGATTTCAAAAATTTTGACACAGACAGACAGACAGACAGACAGACATACAGACAGACACTTTTGTAAAACCCATTTTTTCGGAATCAGGAGGTCTCAAAACGTCGAGAAATGTAGGTTTTAGCAAAAGTTCAAAATCGCACAAATTTAATACCTTCTCATTTAGGATGAGAATGTAAAAATGAATTTATTCAAAATTTCCAAAATTTTTTAAAAAAGTCAATATTTTCTGATGCAGTTTTATTAGTTGTGATCAATGAAAGTAAATAGGAAGAAAAAACCGGGAGTTTTTTTATTTTTTTGAAAAATAATAGTGTTTCTGTATATGATTTTCCCATATTATGTTCTATTTTTTGCATATATAACGTGTATTTTGAGGATTTTAAAGGTTTTTAGCAGTTAAATAGTTAGTTTCTTGTTAATTTCTACTTGAATTTAGTAAGATGAGAATGCGTCAACAGTTTGCTAACCGATTTACAATTCCCCCCCCCCCTTCTTCTCCTCAAACAAGACTTTCACACAATTGTAAAACTTAAAAAATTCATATCTTTTTGGGTTTGCATTATATCAAAAACTTTTATAAATGAAATTTGTTTGTTTTTTCTTGTACTTTAAGAAAAAAAAAGAGAAAAATTTTTTTTAATTTTTTTTTTTTTTGAAGTTTGAAAATGTTTTATTTTTGACATTTTTGGTCCAAAATAGCTGGCTAACGAACTCGATCTGTATTTTTGGTCACTTAAAACGCATACCAAATTTCAAATTGATAGATGAATTTATACTCAAGTTAATGGATTTCAAATATTTTTACACAGACAGACAGACAGACAGACAGACAGACATACATACAGACAGACACTTTCGTAAAACCCATTTTTTCGGAATCAGGAGGTCTCAAAACGTCGAGAAATGTAGGTTTTAGCAAAACTTCAAAATCGCACAAATTTAATACCTTCTCATTTAGGATGAGAATGTAAAAATGAATTTATTCAAAATTTCCAAAATTTTTTAAAAAAGTCAATATTTTTTTATGCAGTTTTATTAGTTGTGATCAATGAAAGTAAATAGGAAGAAAAAACCGGGAGTTTTTTTATTTTTTTGAAAAATAATAGTGTTTCTGTATATGATTTTCCCATATTATGTTCTATTTTTTGCATATATAACGTGTATTTTGAGGATTTTAAAGGTTTTTAACAGTTAAATAGTTAGTTTCTTGTTAATTTCTAATTGAGCTTAGTAAGATGAGAATGCGTCAACAGTTTGCTAAGCGATTTACACTTCCCCCCCCACCCCTCTTCTCCTCAAACAAGACTTTTACACAATTGTTAAACCTAAAAAATTTATATCTTTTTGGGTTTGCATTATATCAAAAACTTTTATAAATGAAATTTGTTTGTTTTTTCTTGTACTTTAAGAAAAAAAATAGAGAAAAATTTTTTTTGAATTTTTTTTTTTTTTTGAAGTTTGAAAATGTTTTATTTTTGACATTTTTGGTCCAAAATAGCTGGCTCACGAACTCGATCTGTATTTTTGGTCACTTAAAACGCATACAAAATTTCAAATTGATAGATAAATTTTTACTCAAGTTAATGGATTTCAAAAATTAATACACAGACAGACAGACAGACAGACAGGCATACAGACAGACACTTTCGTAAAACCCATTTTTTTGGAATCAGAAGGTCTCAAAACGTCGAGAAATGTAGGTTTTAGCAAAAGTTCAAAATCGCACAAATTTAATACCTTCTCATTTAGGATGCGAATGTAAAAATGAATTTATTCAAAATTTCCAAAATTTTTTAAAAAAGTCAATATTTTTTGATGCAGTTTTATTAGTTCTGATCAATAAAAACAAATAGGAAGAAAAAACCAGGAGTTTTTTTTTTTTTTTTGAAAAATAATAGTGTTTCTGTATATGATTTTCCCATATGATGTTCTATTTTTTGCATATATAACGTGTATTTTCATGATTTTAAAGGTTTTTAGCTGTTAAATAGTTAGTTTCTTGTTAATTTCTACTTGAGTTTAGTAAGATGAGAATGCGTCAACAGTTTGCTAACCGATTTACACTTCCCCCTCCCCCCCCTCTTCTCCTCAAACAAGACTTTTACACAATTGTTAAACCTTAAAAAATTCATATCTTTTTGGGTTTGCATTATATCAAAAACTTTTATAAATGAAATTTGTTTGTTTTTTCTTGTACTTTAAGAAAAAAAATAGAGAAAAATTTTTTTTGAATTTTTTTTTTTTTTTGAAGTTTGAAAATGTTTTATTTTTGACATTTTTGGTCCAAAATAGCTGACTCACGAACTCGATCTGTATTTTTGGTCACTTAAAACGCATACCAAATTTCAAATTGATAGATAAATTTTTACTCAAGTTAATGGATTTCAAAAATTTTTACACAGACAGACAGACAGACAGACAGACATACAGACAGACACTTTCGTAAAACCCATTTTTTCGGAATCAGGAGGTCTCAAAACGTCGAGAAATGTAGGTTTCAGCAAAAGTTCAAAATCGCACAAATTTAATACCTTCTCATTTAGGATGAGAATGTAAAAATGAATTTATTCAAAATTTCCAAAATTTTTTAAAAAAGTCAATATTTTTTTATGCAGTTTTATTAGTTGTGATCAATAAAAGTAAATAGGAAGAAAAAACCGGTAGTTTTTTTTATTTTTTTGAAAAATAATAGTGTTTCTGTATATGATTTTCCCATATGATGTTCTATTTTTTGCATATATAACGTGTATTTTCAGGAATTTAAAGGTTTTTAGATGTTAAATAGTTAGTTTCTTGTTAATTTCTACTTGAGCTTAGTAAGATGAGAATGCGTCAACAGTTTGCTAAGCGATTTACACTTCCCCCCCCCCCCCCCTCTTCTCCTCAAACAAGACTTTTACACAATTGTTAAACCTAAAAAATTCATATCTTTTTGGGTTTGCATTATATCAAAAACTTTTATAAATGATATTTGTTTGTTTTTTCTTGTACTTTAAGAAAAAAAATAGAGAAAAATTTTTTTTTAATTTTTTTTTTTTTTTGAAGTTTGAAAATGTTTTATTTTTGACATTTTTGGTCCAAAATAGCTGGCTAACGAACTCGATCTGTATTTTTGGTCACTTAAAACGCATAACAAATTTCAAATTGATAGATGAATTTTTACTCAAGTTAATGGATTTCAAAAATTTTTACAGACAGACAGACAGACAGACAGACAGACATACAGACAGACACTTTCGTAAAACCCATTTTTTCGGAATCAGGAGGTCTCAAAACGTCGAGAAATGTAGGTTTTAGCAAAAGTTCGAAATCGCACAAATTTAATACCTTCTCATTTAGGATGAGAATGTAAAAATGAATTTATTCAAAATTTCCAAAATTTTTTAAAAAAGTCAATATTTTTTGATGCAGTTTTATTAGTTCTGATCAATAAAAACAAATAGGAAGAAAAAACCAGGAGTTTTTTTTATTTTTTTGAAAAATAATAGTGTTTCTGTATATGATTTTCCCATATGATGTTCTATTTTTTGCATATATAACGTGTATTTTCAGGATTTTAAAGGTTTTTAGCTGTTAAATAGTTAGTTTCTTGTTAATTTCTACTTGAGTTTAGTAAGATGAGAATGCGTCAACAGTTTGCTAACCGATTTACACTTCCCCCCCCCCTCTTCTCCTCAAACAAGACTTTTACACAATTGTTAAACCTAAAAAATTCATATCTTTTTGGGTTTGCATTATATCAAAAACTTTTATAAATGAAATTTGTTTGTTTTTTCTTGTACTTTAAGAAAAAAAATAGAGAAAAATTTTTTTTTAATTTTTTTTTTTTTTTGAAGTTTGAAAATGTTTTATTTTTGACATTTTTGGTCCAAAATAGCTGGCTCACGAACTCGATCTGTATTTTTGGTCACTTAAAACGCATACAAACTTTCAAATTGATAGATAAATTTTTACTCAAGTTAATGGATTTCAAAAATTTTTACACAGACAGACAGACAGACAGACAGACATACAGACAGACACTTTCGTAAAACCCATTTTTTCGGAATCAGGAGGTCTCAAAACGTCGAGAAATGTAGGTTTTAGCAAAAGTTCAAAATCGCACAAATTTAATACCTTCTCATTTAGGATGAGAATGTAAAAATGAATTTATTCAAAATTTCCAAAATTTTTTAAAAAAGTCAATATTTTTTGATGCAGTTTTATTAGTTGTGATCAATAAAGTAAATAGGAAGAAAAAACCGGGAGTTTTTTTATTTTTTTGAAAAATAATAGTGTTTCTGTATATAATTTTCCCATATTATGTTCTATTTTTTGCATATATAACGTGTATTTTGAGGATTTTAAAGGTTTTTAGCTGTTAAATAGTTAGTTTCTTGTTAATTTCTACTTGAGTTTAGTAAGATGAGAATGCGTCAACAGTTTGCTAACCGATTTACACTTCCCCCCCCCCCTCTTCTCCTCAAACAAGACTTTTACACAATTGTTAAACCTAAAAAATTCATATCTTTTTGGGTTTGCATTAAATCAAAAACTTTTATAAATGAAATTTGTTTGTTTTTTCTTGTACTTTAAGAAAAAAAATAGAGAAAAATTTTTTTTTAATTTTTTTTTTTTTTGAAGTTTGAAAATGTTTTATTTTTGACATTTTTGGTCCAAAATAGCTGGCTCACGAACTCGATCTGTATTTTTGGTCACTTAAAACGCATACAAACTTTCAAATTGATAGATAAATTTTTACTCAAGTTAATGGATTTCAAAAATTTTTACACAGACAGACAGACAGACAGACAGACATACAGACAGACACTTTCGTAAAACCCATTTTTTTGGAATCAGAAGGTCTCAAAACGTCGAGAAATGTAGGTTTTAGCAAAAGTTCAAAATCGCACAAATTTAATACCTTCTCATTTAGGATGAGAATGTAAAAATGAATTTATTCAAAATTTCCAAAATTTTTTAAAAAAGTCAATATTTTTTGATGCAGTTTTATTAGTTCTGATCAATAAAAACAAATAGGAAGAAAAAACCAGTAGTTTTTTTTTTTTTTTGAAAAATAATAGTGTTTCTGTATATGATTTTCCCATATGATGTTCTATTTTTTGCATATATAACGTGTATTTTCAGGATTTTAAAGGTTTTTAGCTGTTAAATAGTTAGGTTCTTGTTAATTTCTACTTGAGTTTAGTAAGATGAGAATGCGTCAACAGTTTGCTAACCGATTTACACTTCCCCCCCCCCCTCTTCTCCTCAAACAAGACTTTTACACAATTGTTAAACCTAAAAAATTCATATCTTTTTGGGTTTGCATTATATCAAAAACTTTTATAAATGAAATTTGTTTGTTTTTTCTTGTACTTTAAGAAAAAAAATAGAGAAAAATTTTTTTTGAATTTTTTTTTTTTTGAAGTTTGAAAATGTTTTATTTTTTACATTTTTGGTCCAAAATAGCTGGCTAACAAACTCGATCTGTATTTTTGGTCACTTAAAACGCATACTAAATTTCAAATTGATAGATGAATTTATACTCAAGTTAATGGATTTCAAAAATTTTTACACAGACTGACAGACAGACAGACAGACAGACATACATACAGACAGACACTTTCGTAAAACCCATTTTTTCGGAATCAGGAGGTCTCAAAACGTCGAGAAATGTAATTTTTAGCAAAAGTTCAAAATCGCACAAATTTAATACCTTCTCATTTAGGATGAGAATGTAAAAATGAATTTATTCAAAATTTCCAAAATTTTTTAAAAAAGTCAATATTTTTTGATGCAGTTTTATTAGTTGTGATCAATGAAAGTAAATAGGAAGAAAAAACCGGGAGTTTTTTTTTTTTTTTTTAAAAATATTAGTGTTTCTGTATATGATTTTCCCATATGATGTTCTATTTTTTGCATATATAACGTGTATTTTGAGGATTTTAAAGGTTTTTAGCTGTTAAATAGTTAGTTTCTTGTTAATTTCTACTTGAGCTTAGTAAGATGAGAATGCGTCAACAGTTTGCTAAGCGATTTACACTCCCCCCCCCACCCCTCTTCTCCTCAAACAAGACTTTTACACAATTTTTAAACCTAAAAAATTCATATCTTTTTGGGTTTGCATTATATCAAAAACTTTTATAAATGAAATTTGTTTGTTTTTTCTTGTACTTTAAGAAAAAAAATAGAGAAAAATTTTTTTTTAATTTTTTTTTTTTTTTGAAGTTTGAAAATGTTTTATTTTTGACATTTTTGGTCCAAAATAGCTGGCTCACGAACTCGATCTGTATTTTTGGTCACTTAAAACGCATACAAAATTTCAAATTGATAGATAAATTTTTACTCAAGTTAATGGATTTCAAAAATTTTTACACAGACAGACAGACAGACAGACAGACAGACATACAGACAGACACTTTCGTAAAACCCATTTTTTCGGAATCAGGAGGTCTCAAAACGTCGAGAAATGTAGGTTTTAGCAAAAGTTCAAAATCGCACAAATTTAATACCTTCTCATTTAGGATGAGAATGTAAAAATGAATTTATTCAAAATTTCCAAAATTTTTTAAAAAAGTCAATATTTTTTGATGCAGTTTTATTAGTTCTGATCAATAAAAACAAATAGGAAGAAAAAACCAGGAGTTTTTTTTTTTTTTTTGAAAAATAATAGTGTTTCTGTATATGATTTTCCCATATGATGTTCTATTTTTTGCATATATAACGTGTATTTTCATGATTTTAAAGGTTTTTAGCTGTTAAATAGTTAGTTTTTTTGTTAATTTCTACTTGAGTTTAGTAAGATGAGAATGCGTCAACAGTGTGCTAACCGATTTACACTTCCCCCTCCCCCCCCCTCTTCTCGTCAAACAAGACTTTTACACAATTGTTAAACCTAAAAAATTCATATCTTTTTGGGTTTGCATTATATCAAAAACTTTTATAAATGAAATTTGTTTGTTTTTTCTTGTACTTTAAGAAAAAAAATAAAGAAACATTTTTTTTGAATTTTTTTTTTTTTTGAAGTTTGAAAATGTTTTATTTTTGACATTTTTGGTCCAAAATAGCTGGCTCACGAACTCGATCTGTATTTTTGGTCACTTAAAACGCATACCAAATTTCAAATTGATAGATGAATTTTTACTCAAGTTAATGGATTTCAAAAATTTTTACAGACAGACAGACAGACAGACAGACAGACATACAGACAGACACTTTCGTAAAACCCATTTTTTCGGAATCAGGAGGTCTCAAAACGTCGAGAAATGTAGGTTTTAGCAAAAGTTCGAAATCGCACAAATTTAATACCTTCTCATTTAGGATGAGAATGTAAAAATGAATTTATTCAAAATTTCCAAAATTTTTTAAAAAAGTCAATATTTTTTGATGCAGTTTTATTAGTTCTGATCAATAAAAACAAATAGGAAGAAAAAACCAGGAGTTTTTTTTATTTTTTTGAAAAATAATAGTGTTTCTGTATATGATTTTCCCATATGATGTTCTATTTTTTGCATATATAACGTGTATTTTCAGGATTTTAAAGGTTTTTAGCTGTTAAATAGTTAGTTTCTTGTTAATTTCTACTTGAGTTTAGTAAGATGAGAATGCGTCAACAGTTTGCTAACCGATTTACACTTCCCCCCCCCCTCTTCTCCTCAAACAAGACTTTTACACAATTGTTAAACCTAAAAAATTCATATCTTTTTGGGTTTGCATTATATCAAAAACTTTTATAAATGAAATTTGTTTGTTTTTTCTTGTACTTTAAGAAAAAAAATAGAGAAAAATTTTTTTTTAATTTTTTTTTTTTTTTGAAGTTTGAAAATGTTTTATTTTTGACATTTTTGGTCCAAAATAGCTGGCTAACGAACTCGATCTGTATTTTTGGTCACTTAAAACGCATACCAAATTTCAAATTGATAGATGAATTTTTACTCAAGTTAATGGATTTCAAAAATTTTTACAGACAGACAGACAGACAGACAGACAGACAGACATACAGACAGACACTTTCGTAAAACCCATTTTTTCGGAATCAGGAGGTCTCAAAACGTCGAGAAATGTAGGTTTTAGCAAAAGTTCGAAATCGCACAAATTTAATACCTTCTCATTTAGGATGAGAATGTAAAAATGAATTTATTCAAAATTTCCAAAATTTTTTAAAAAAGTCAATATTTTTTGATGCAGTTTTATTAGTTCTGATCAATAAAAACAAATAGGAAGAAAAAACCAGGAGTTTTTTTTATTTTTTTGAAAAATAATAGTGTTTCTGTATATGATTTTCCCATATGATGTTCTATTTTTTGCATATATAACGTGTATTTTCAGGATTTTAAAGGTTTTTAGCTGTTAAATAGTTAGTTTCTTGTTAATTTCTACTTGAGTTTAGTAAGATGAGAATGCGTCAACAGTTTGCTAACCGATTTACACTTCCCCCCCCCCCCTCTTCTCCTCAAACAAGACTTTTACACAATTGTTAAACCTAAAAAATTCATATCTTTTTGGGTTTGCATTATATCAAAAACTTTTATAAATGAAATTTGTTTGTTTTTTCTTGTACTTTAAGAAAAAAAATAGAGAAAAATTTTTTTTTAATTTTTTTTTTTTTTTGAAGTTTGAAAATGTTTTATTTTTGACATTTTTGGTCCAAAATAGCTGGCTCACGAACTCGATCTGTATTTTTGGTCACTTAAAACGCATACAAACTTTCAAATTGATAGATAAATTTTTACTCAAGTTAATGGATTTCAAAAATTTTTACACAGACAGACAGACAGACAGACAGACATACAGACAGACACTTTCGTAAAACCCATTTTTTTGGAATCAGAAGGTCTCAAAACGTCGAGAAATGTAGGTTTTAGCAAAAGTTCAAAATCGCACAAATTTAATACCTTCTCATTTAGGATGAGAATGTAAAAATGAATTTATTCAAAATTTCCAAAATTTTTTAAAAAAGTCAATATTTTTTGATGCAGTTTTATTAGTTCTGATCAATAAAAACAAATAGGAAGAAAAAACCAGGAGTTTTTTTTTTTTTTTTGAAAAATAATAGTGTTTCTGTATATGATTTTCCCATATGATGTTCTATTTTTTGCATATATAACGTGTATTTTCATGATTTTAAAGGTTTTTAGCTGTTAAATAGTTAGTTTTTTTGTTAATTTCTACTTGAGTTTAGTAAGATGAGAATGCGTCAACAGTGTGCTAACCGATTTACACTTCCCCCTCCCCCCCCCTCTTCTCGTCAAACAAGACTTTTACACAATTGTTAAACCTAAAAAATTCATATCTTTTTGGGTTTGCATTATATCAAAAACTTTTATAAATGAAATTTGTTTGTTTTTTCTTGTACTTTAAGAAAAAAAATAAAGAAACATTTTTTTTGAATTTTTTTTTTTTTTGAAGTTTGAAAATGTTTTATTTTTGACATTTTTGGTCCAAAATAGCTGGCTCACGAACTCGATCTGTATTTTTGGTCACTTAAAACGCATACCAAATTTCAAATTGATAGATAAATTTTTACTCAAGTTAATGGATTTCAAAAATTTTTACACAGACAGACAGACAGACAGACAGACATACAGACAGACACTTTCGTAAAACCCATTTTTTTGGAATCAGAAGGTCTCAAAACGTCGAGAAATGTAGGTTTTAGCAAAAGTTCAAAATCGCACAAATTTAATACCTTCTCATTTAGGATGCGAATGTAAAAATGAATTTATTCAAAATTTCCAAAATTTTTTAAAAAAGTCAATATTTTTTGATGCAGTTTTATTAGTTCTGATCAATAAAAACAAATAGGAAGAAAAAACCAGGAGTTTTTTTTTTTTTTTTGAAAAATAATAGTGTTTCTGTATATGATTTTCCCATATGATGTTCTATTTTTTGCATATATAACGTGTATTTTCATGATTTTAAAGGTTTTTAGCTGTTAAATAGTTAGTTTTTTTGTTAATTTCTACTTGAGTTTAGTAAGATGAGAATGCGTCAACAGTGTGCTAACCGATTTACACTTCCCCCTCCCCCCCCCCCTCTTCTCGTCAAACAAGACTTTTACACAATTGTTAAACCTAAAAAATTCATATCTTTTTGGGTTTGCATTATATCAAAAACTTTTATAAATGAAATTTGTTTGTTTTTTCTTGTACTTTAAGAAAAAAAATAAAGAAACATTTTTTTTGAATTTTTTTTTTTTTTTGAAGTTTGAAAATGTTTTATTTTTGACATTTTTGGTCCAAAATAGCTGGCTCACGAACTCGATCTGTATTTTTGGTCACTTAAAACGCATACCAAATTTCAAATTGATAGATAAATTTTTACTCAAGTTAATGGATTTCAAAAATTTTTACACAGACAGACAGACAGACAGACAGACATACAGACAGACACTTTCGTAAAACCCATTTTTTTGGAATCAGAAGGTCTCAAAACGTCGAGAAATGTAGGTTTTAGCAAAAGTTCAAAATCGCACAAATTTAATACCTTCTCATTTAGGATGCGAATGTAAAAATGAATTTATTCAAAATTTCCAAAATTTTTTAAAAAAGTCAATATTTTTTGATGCAGTTTTATTAGTTCTGATCAATAAAAACAAATAGGAAGAAAAAACCAGGAGTTTTTTTTTTTTTTTTGAAAAATAATAGTGTTTCTGTATATGATTTTCCCATATGATGTTCTATTTTTTGCATATATAACGTGTATTTTCATGATTTTAAAGGTTTTTAGCTGTTAAATAGTTAGTTTTTTTGTTAATTTCTACTTGAGTTTAGTAAGATGAGAATGCGTCAACAGTGTGCTAACCGATTTACACTTCCCCCTCCCCCCCCCCCTCTTCTCGTCAAACAAGACTTTTACACAATTGTTAAACCTAAAAAATTCATATCTTTTTGGGTTTGCATTATATCAAAAACTTTTATAAATGAAATTTGTTTGTTTTTTCTTGTACTTTAAGAAAAAAAATAAAGAAACATTTTTTTTGAATTTTTTTTTTTTTTTGAAGTTTGAAAATGTTTTATTTTTGACATTTTTGGTCCAAAATAGCTGGCTCACGAACTCGATCTGTATTTTTGGTCACTTAAAACGCATACCAAATTTCAAATTGATAGATAAATTTTTACTCAAGTTAATGGATTTCAAAAATTTTTACACAGACAGACAGACAGACAGACAGACAGACATACAGACAGACACTTTCGTAAAACCCATTTTTTCGGAATCAGGAGGTCTCAAAACGTCGAGAAATGTAGGTTTTAGCAAAAGTTCAAAATCGCACAAATTTAATACCTTCTCATTTAGGATGAGAATGTAAAAATGAATTTATTCAAAATTTCCAAAATTTTTTAAAAAAGTCAATATTTTTTGATGCAGTTCTATTAGTTGTGATCAATGAAAGTAAATAGGAAGAAAAAACCGGGAGTTTTTTTTTTTTTTTTTAAAAATAATAGTGTTTCTGTATATGATTTTCCCATATGATGTTCTATTTTTTGCATATATAACGTGTATTTTGAGGATTTTAAAGGTTTTTAGCTGTTAAATAGTTAGTTTCTTGTTAATTTCTACTTGAGTTTAGTAAGATGAGAATGCGTCAACAGTTTGCTAACCGATTTACACTTCCCCCCCCCCCTCTTCTCCTCAAACAAGACTTTTACACAATTGTTAAACCTAAAAAATTCATATCTTTTTGGGTTTGCATTATATCCAAAACTTTTATAAATGAAATTTGTTTGTTTTTTCTTGTACTTTAAGAAAAAAAATAGAGAAAAATTTTTTTTGAATTTTTTTTTTTTTATGAAGTTTGAAAATGTTTTATTTTTGACATTTTTGGTCCAAAATAGCTGGCTAGCAAACTCGCTCTGTAATTTTGGTCACTTAAAACGCATACCAAATTTCAAATTGATAGATGAATTTATACTCAAGTTAATGGATTTCAAATATTTTTACACAGACAGACAGCCAGACAGACAGACAGACATACATACAGACAGACACTTTCGTAAAACCCATTTTTTCGGAATCAGGAGGTCTCAAAACGTCGAGAAATGTAGGTTTTAGCAAAACTTCAAAATCGCACAAATTTAATACCTTCTCATTTAGGATGAGAATGTAAAAATGAATTTATTCAAAATTTCCAAAATTTTTTTAAAAAGTCAATATTTTTTTATGCAGTTTTATTAGTTGTGATCAATGAAAGTAAATAGGAAAAAAAAACCGGGAGTTTTTTTATTTTTTTGAAAATAATAGTGTTTCTGTATATGATTTTCCCATATTATGTTCTATTTTTTGCATATATAACGTGTATTTTGAGGATTTTAAAGGTTTTTAGCAGTTAAATAGTTAGTTTCTTGTTAATTTCTACTTAAGTTTAGTAAGATGATAATGCGTCAACAGTTTGCTAACAGATTTACACTTCCCCCCCCCCACCCCTCTTCTCCTCAAACAAGACTTTTACACAATTGTTAAACCTAAAAAATTCATATCTTTTTGGGTTTGCATTATATCAAAAACTTTTATAAATGAAATTTGTTTGTTTTTTCTTGTACTTTAAGAAAAAAAATAGAGAAAAATTTTTTTTGAATTTTTTTTTTTTTTTGAAGTTTGAAAATGTTTTATTTTTGACATTTTTGGTCCAAAATAGCTGGCTTACAAACTCGATCTGTATTTTTGGTCACTTAAAACGCATACAAAATTTCAAATTGATAGATAAATTTTTACTCAAGTTAATGGATTTCAAAAATTTTTACACAGACAGACAGACAGACAGACAGACAGACATACAGACAGACACTTTCGTAAAACCCATTTTTTTGGAATCAGGAGGTCTCAAAACGTCGAGAAATGTAGGTTTTAGCAAAAGTTTTAGCAAAACCTTCTCATTTAGGATGAGAATGTAAAAATGAATTTATTCAAAATTTCCAAAATTTTTTAAAAAAGTCAATATTTTTTGATGCAGTTTTATTAGTTCTGATCAATAAAAACAAATAGGAAGAAAAAACCAGGAGTTTTTTTTTTTTTTTTGAAAAATAATAGTGTTTCTGTATATGATTTTCCCATATGATGTTCTATTTTTTGCATATATAACGTGTATTTTCAGGATTTTAAAGGTTTTTAGCTGTTAAATAGTTAGTTTCTTGTTAATTTCTACTTGAGTTTAGTAAGATGAGAATGCGTCAACAGTTTGCTAACCGATTTACACTTCCCCCCCCCCTCTTCTCCTCAAACAAGACTTTTACACAATTGTTAAACCTAAAAAATTCATATCTTTTTGGGTTTGCATTATATCAAAAACTTTTATAAATGAAATTTGTTTGTTTTTTCTTGTACTTTAAGAAAAAAAATAAAGAAACATTTTTTTTGAATTTTTTTTTTTTTTTGAAGTTTGAAAATGTTTTATTTTTGACATTTTTGGTCCAAAATAGCTGGCTCACGAACTCGATCTGTATTTTTGGTCACTTAAAACGCATACCAAATTTCAAATTGATAGATAAATTTTTACTCAAGTTAATGGATTTCAAAAATTTTTACACAGACAGACAGACAGACAGACAGACAGACAGACAGACATACAGACAGACACTTTCGTAAAACCCATTTTTTCGGAATCAGGAGGTCTCAAAACGTCGAGAAATGTAGGTTTTAGCAAAAGTTCAAAATCGCACAAATTTAATACCTTCTCATTTAGGATGAGAATGTAAAAATGAATTTATTCAAAATTTCCAAAATTTTTTAAAAAAGTCAATATTTTTTGATGCAGTTTTATTAGTTGTGATCAATGAAAGTAAATAGGACGAAAAAACCGGGAGTTTTTTTTTTTTTTTTTTAAAATAATAGTGTTTCTGTATATGATTTTCCCATATGATGTTCTATTTTTTGCATATAAGTAGTAAGGGCCCATTATGGCCAGACATTCGTGACGTCACAGAGTGACGTCACTGGCGCCAGAGTGAGAGAGAAAGAGATAGTGGGGGTAAAGGGAGTGAGAGAGACAGAGGGGAGGTGCGGGGGGAAGGGGCGGGTATTTTATAGCCAGACATTCGTGACGTCACAGGGTGGGGGGTAAGGGGAGGGGATAGTGGAATTATGGGATGATTTTTGTGACGTCACAGGTTGTAGTGTGTAAGAGTGGGAGAGAGAGAGGGGGTTAGTGTGAAAAGAGAGATGTCGATAGTTATAGCCAGACATTTGTGACGTCACAGGTTGTGGTGATCGAGGGTGAGGGGTAAGGGGTGGGATGGTGAAATTATAGGAAAAGTTTCGTGACGTCACAGGTGTAATGTGTAAGAGAGAGAGAGAAAGAATGGAGTGGTGGTAATGAAAGAATGAGTTGTCGTGTAGGGGATATCCAATCAGATTGCGTCCTATAAGTGACCACAATGGACACTATTATAATAATTTTAGTGGGTGGTAGTAGTCGAATATTGGAGCCAATGAGATGATGTCCTATATATAACAAGAATACAGGTTATTAGAGGAAGGTTTGAAAAGTGCGATAATGAATTCAGAATGGAAATTTGGGTGAAGGTATTGTTGTGCTCGGTCCCAGCATCTGGGACTAGAATAGAGAGTGGTAAACAGATGGAGAGAGGTAGAGGGGGGTAGTGAAGAAGAGAAGCATGAAAAACGCGTCTGAATGACTAGCTGGCAAAACAAGGGAGAGCGAGTGATGCGGCAGTGAGTTAGAGGGGCAGGGGGAGAGAAGAATAGGAAAGGAACAAGCTTGCCAGGTATGCAAGTGTTTCCCTAAAATAAGAAATATGCAAAGAGCTGAGAAACTAGAAACTTGAAATATTCTACGAGTTGGAAAAAAAAAATTCGTCCAATATTGAAATTTTTTATTTGAATTTAATTTAAAACATTTATAATTATTTAAAATAATTATGAAAAATACTCAATAAATTAATAAAATAATTTATATTAAAAAAAAAAAAAAATTACCTACCTCAAGATTCGATCCCTCGACTTCTGAGTTGGCAGTCCGATGTGCTAGCCACCTGACCACTATGGCTGTGTAGAGACTTAATAGACAGATTTAGTGAGTAAAACTATTATTTTTTTTTTAGTGTCTGAATTTTCTCAAAACTTATATTCTGAAATATTTTTAAATTTATTTCTTTTACGAAATATTAAACTATCTTAACTTAATATGAGGTTAGGTGAAATAAAATACTGTTTTTAAAGTTACGATATTTATTTGTCCTTTTTAAAAAAAAAAAAAATTACATTCTAACATAACCAAACTATATGAACTAATTAATAACATAAGATAGGTTGAGTGACGAGAGAACTATAATTAATTATTACGTGTACATTTATTAAGATATTTTAGAATGACCACAGAGAGACGTAAAAACATTTCAAACAACATGTTCACAAGCGACGCAGCATATTTTCGAGTTTATTCTATACATTTAACAAGTATTTCGAGACGAGCACGATTGGACACAGCGATGAAGGTGAATATTATTACTGTGAGAGTGAAAATAATATCCACCTTGGAAACTGTGTAATTTTTTTTTAAACATATTATTACAATTATTATTATTATTATTAACCTTTTTTAAAAGTTGTCTATAAAAACAATAAACAATAGAATCATTTTTCACAAAATTTGTGGTAAAAAGTTTAATGAAATCACACAAACTGACACCACTGCACATATAAAAGAGAAACATAATGCAAAACTGACCACATACATCAGAAGAGAAACTTTGTAATTGTTCTGTGTTCCACTGGTATACGGTGCAGTTTCGACGCAAACAATCAACATGTTCAGGAATACGAGGCGGAAAACCGTAGCTGTCGAAGAAGGTTCCTCGGCCATGTTTATCGATAAAGATGGCGATCCAGTGCGTTCCAGGTTTTCGATATCCATCAGTATTAACAATAATAGAGACCGGTTTCATCATGACCCTCGGAATCCGATCCGCTGGAAACACCCCAATTGTGCTTCGTGGAATTTGATGAAGCACTTGCAAAATCTGAAGACTGTTCATTTTTGACTTTTAAAAATGGGCTTTCAAGTGGTGGAAAATTTTCCAGTATTTTATTTACCTCGACTGAGGTGGGTGATTTCATTTCTATACCAGCTGTTATAATTCCTGCTGCTTTTAATTTTTCTTTTAAAAGACTTTCATCATCAAAGTTGACATTTTTTTTTTTTTTATTAATTAGTGAAAAGAAATTTTTTTTTTCTTTTAGCGATGTTTTTGGTGTATCGATGCCACCGTATTCAGCCACATCAGTACCAATTGGTGGTAATATTAAAACTGGATCAGATTTTTGCTGTAGTAACCATTTTTTCACTTTATAGGCATTGTTCACAGCACAAACAAAAGTTTTTTCTTTTTTAAATCCGTGATGTAGGCAGAATTCACTAGTTTGTTCAAGATTCTTGAAACCTGGACATGTAAATAATTCCAAGTTAATAATCTGACGACTCATAATGTCCTGTAGTAGTTTTGCTTTTTCTTGCCCTCGAGTATAAATTTTTCCCGCTGTTCTTGCAACATTGCGCAAGTTTGCGTGTAAAAATTTAAGTGGCACGTCTCCTTCGAACCATTCAATACCATGGAAGGAGCAAGTTAACCAGTTATTTTGTTGTTTCGCACCGGGTGATAATTCGGTAAATGGAAATGGTGGTGATGATATCCAATGACCAACAAAGTTATCATTTAATGCAACAACAGCCACTTCTTTCTCCATAAATTCTCCATTAGCACCACGAAAACCCTGGATATCAATAACGAAATCCATCACTTAACAATAATATTGTAATTTAATGCACAGGCATTGTCCACACTACTCCGCAGACAAGAAAGAAATGAACTTCTTTCTACTGGCTTATATACATTTTAATGAGTGATGCAATAGCTGATAAACTGATGTAATAGAGATAAGAGAAAATTTCCAAATTTAGAAATACCATATGTTACTCTAAGCACCAAAGTCAACAATAACCTGTCGCGACGAGTCTATTTCTAATACATTATCATACTCTGCATATACAATGCAGTTTATAGTATTTTCCAATGGTTCCTCAAAACGAACTTCAATTCTCACACTACCGTTTTTCACAAGATTCCAATGTGAATAACAATTTGCAGATAGATCAGGCGTTAAATCGAAAGCAAAAAGACAAAATCCTTCACTGTAATCAGAACGATCAATGTCATTACCCTCATTCAGAAAATGTATTCCTGTACCAGTAAACAGACTTTGATAAGCCTCGACAAATAGTTTTTTTTTACTAAAATCAGGTTGTAGAGGTTTGGATGGTAGTTGCATACCATCAACATACAGTGAGAGAAAATTAATTTTATAATTTTTAAAATTAAATGGATTAAGTTTTGTGTTTCCATTAAAGGCTTTGTTATCAACAAATCCTATTATTACTCTTTTTGGTAGTTGACCAAGGATAACGTTATCAAGGGTGTCACCATGTACACCATTGTGTAATGTAAAAGATTTTACCTCTACTCGTGTGATTGGATACTTTGCCGTACCATGAGAAAGTGCTTTTGTATGTGCCAGTAAAATACCAGGACTTATTTTTGCACGACGTACAAGAAGAGATGCTTCGGTAATGTGAATGTTACATCGGTTAGTTGGATCCATCAGGACAAAAGAATTTTTGTTACGCACTAAACGAAGACGCATTTCCACTCCATTTAAAAGAAACTTATTTTGGTTAAATATGTCACAATGCAAATGACCAATCAAATCGATTGACCCATCATGAGATAAATATTTTCTTCGTTTTTCAAGACCTGTGTCAGTACTATCTATATCATCCATTTTCTCCGCAGTGTCTACAATCCACAGAGATGAGGTTAGGTGGCTATTTTTTGCTTGTGGGCCGTAATTAAGCAGGGTCTCCAGGTAAGCTCTGTATGCATATGCATTGTTTTGTGGTGAGATAAGTTTTTGGTTAAAATATACATCAACCTGATTAAATAATGAGTGTATTAAATTATTTACAACACCAACTTTTTTTAGTGTGTCATTAGGTAACTCGGCAGTATTATTCCCTTTTAAATCAACACGTATGCTTAGCATAGTGTGCGCAAGATCTATGTATTCTTCTCCATGACCAGGTATAACAAATTCTATAGGGGAGTCGTCGCTTAACGAAGAAACTGGTTTATAGTGAATCCATTGTGAGGTCTCGATAGATGTTTGTGTAGGTGGTAGTGAGAATAGGTCAAGCTCTGTTTTCAAACATTCACAAGAGTGAGAGTGTAGAAAAGACATTTTTTTTACTTTATTTATTTATTATCAAATATGTCAATAAATTTTCGATTTTTTACTTTTTGTGTTTTAGGCTTCTTTCCTTTTTTTCTTACTACCCGTTTCTTATTTTTTTTTGTAGTTTTTTTAATTTTTTTCTTTTTTAGAGTTTTTCTTTTTGTTGTTTTTTTTTTATTTTTCTTAGTACTAGTCTTTTTCCTGCTTACTTTTCTTTTTCTTTTAACAGCTACTTTACGCTTGGTCTTTACCTCTCCGAGTACATTATTCAACTGAGCTCTCAATTTTTTTGTATTAATTTTATAACCAGAACCATTCATGAGATTTTCAATTTTATCAAAAGCTTTTCTTTTTAAATTTTCACGACTTTCATTAAAGCGTGTTTTTATTGCTTGTTTAAATGGTATATTACTCTCAACATCATCAAGCGTGTTAAGACCTGCATGCAATGCTTCTCTACCAACAACACGTGCACCTCGTGTCAATACTGGTAATACACGACGAAAAAGCCCACCAAGAAAACTGCCAATGCCGTGACCTCTCTGATATGGAGATCCGACATAAATTTTTGATATTCCCCCCTTTCCAACCTGCGTGGTGTAATATTCGATATAATGAGACATTTTACTTAATCAATTTTTTTGAAATGTAGTGTCACTGTCAGAGTTCCAAACTCGAATGGTATGGGCAAGCCAACATGATCTCTTATATCAATTTCTATTGTGCGGAATTGTGTGCGAATAAGTGGAATATAATTCGGAGATGATAATTGAGTAACTTGTGTAGAAGCGAAAATATAATTTCGAGTATCAACAGGAATAATTCGTAAGAGAGGTGTCTGCACGTCACCTGTTATTCGAGGCTCGCATACGTCACAATAGACAAACATCTTCTCCGGTAGTCCACGTGCCATGCTGACAGGGTGTTTAGCATAATAGGAACTGCTGGGTAATATTTTCTCAGGTGAGAAACCGAGAATACGAGATACCTTTTCACTAATAACTAGAAAATGCTGTCCATCCAATTTACATTCATTTTTACATATTCTTTCAACTTTGACATATCCATTTCCATCGTCTTCAAAAGACAACATTATATGCTTTTGTCCAATTTCCGTCTGGTTTATCGCTGCTATTAGGTCTTTAACTTTATTGTACACACCTGGCCTAAAAATAGAGACTACAGGTTGACACCATGCACCAGTAAGCACACCAGCTGAATTGTATTCATCTCTAATAGTGTTATCAGCAATTTCATTTGTCTCAGTGTTACTTTTCAAAAGAAAGGGTAGTTTATATTTTTCAAGTAAATTTTCTCCATCTATTGTTAATTCTTTTTTATTTTTTTTATTAATAAAATTTTTTGCCTCATTGTCAGCGTTTGATACCAGTGACATTAGTGCAATACGGTTTTCAATTTTATCTGAATTTTCATCTCTTATATGTAAAAATGTGCGAGGAAATTGTATTTCTGTAAGTGCAATAGCCCATCGACCATTAAGTCTAATTTCATGAGGAAGTTGAGTAATAAAATGTGTAGTTGTGTTATGAGGGAAATATTTCATACTGCTATTACTAGGTAAGATTAAATAAAATTGATCTGATTCCATTATTGTACATCAATTTTATTTATTCGTTTATTTTTTCATTAAATCAGAAGCAGGTATCCACGAATTAAATTTACTAGGATATCCCTGCCACTTTACAAGTAATTGTTTTTTTGTACCTTTACCCTTGCTTCGAATTATTTTTTCAATAATGAATTCAGTATCTCTAAGAATATTTTCTCTCTTAACGACTGAAAGTTCTCGTTCATAGAAATGTCCTTCTATAACCTCCCCCGCCAAGTCATTCAGCTCATAGACAACAGGTGAGTGGTCTCTTTCTTTAAAAACACGCTTTATGACGAAAATTTCTTCCGTCCAACCTGCTTCATAACCTTTCTCAAACACACCTCTCTCTCTACTGATTCGTACATAATCGCCAGGTTTGTATTTAGCTTTTTTCTCACCGTGTAATAAATTTTTATCATATTTTTTAACAATATTTAAATACGCTGCTCTTGCATTTTTTAAAGTCACTGCAGATGGACGCATTTTTGTAGCTGAATGTCGTGCATTATTATACGCATGTACAATTTGTTGTAAAACATCTATGTATCGATGTGTATTGAGATACGTAAAATATCTCCACATACGTTCTTTAAGTGTACGATTAAATCTTTCAACTATGGCTGCTTTATGGTTTGGATCGCGTACAGGGCGAAACCTTATTTCGTGTTTTAATAAACATTGTTGAAACTCTTTAGCTAAAAATTCTTTTCCTCTATCACTTTGCACACATTGAGGAATTCTCTTTCTCTCGTTTTTATCGAGTATACGTTCAAATGCATTTTTCACCTCATTTCCAGATTTATTTTTCAATGGTTCTACCCATGCGTATTTACTCAACACGTCAATTACTACAAGTAAATATACATAATTATCGTTATAATCTTTCAAATTTTTTAAATCAACCAAGTCAACTTCCCAAAGATCATCAATATTTGTAATATTATAAAAAGCACGTTGAAATTTTCGACGTGTAGGGATATGTAAATTATACACATCTTGACTTTTTAACCAATCAATTACATTTTTTCTTGACACTTTACCACGCACTGCATTTACTAGTTTTTCAATTCCAGAAAAAGAAGCCTCATGTAATGGATTGTAATAAATTTCTTCTAAAATTTTCATGGTTTAAGTAAGAGAGAAAACCATTTACCTTTTTCTTCTTTTTTTAAATTTTGCCTGATACGATTTCGACTCCTACTCCTGTGTCGTTGTGAGCTGTGATTATTATTATTATTCTTATAGTCATTATCAGTTGAGGATGATGAATCTTCATCTTCTGTTAAAAGCGGATGCTGTGGAACAGAATTTCGAGTTGTCACTTTCTGTAAATGAATATTTGAAGAACCTGTCATTACAGTTTTTTTCCAGTATTCCCCATTTGTCACAATTTCACGTGAAATACCGATCTCATGAAGGAAAGAGGCAAACTGATGTCTTCCCACAGGATTCACACTTTTTCTATATCTTAATGCATCGTTTATCAAGTCAACAATATTAGATTTTGCTAATTCTTTACCATCAATAAAAACAGTCCCGCGTTCGTTCCATCTGAAACGGTTACGTAAATCGGGTTTACTAAGACGTTGTAATAGTGATGCTCCTTTGAGGTTAAAAGTTTTGGGTACAGTAGCAAGAATATCAGCAATATTAATTGAATCTTCAGTATTATCATTATCATTATTATCATCTATATTACTTTTATCATCGTCAGAATTTTTTACATTTTTTTTACTTGTACTTTCTGATTTCGTTTTAAAATTTTTGTAAAAAAGATATTTTTGCAATACTTGTTGGTACATATTCCATTTCTCACGTTCATCTTTAAAAAATGGTGAGTTTAAAATTTGACTCATTTCACTGTCAAGTCGACTCGTAACATTTCCAGGTGTTTGGATACTGTTAGACGGTGTTTGAAATACATTATCAGCAAAAATATTTTCAGTGTGATTTTTTGTTTTCATATTAGCCCCGGTATTAGAATTATTTGTAAAAGTATGAAAATTACTAGTATTAGTTAAAGAAGAAGATTGTTGTTGTTGTATTTTTTCAATTTGTTCGCTAGGAACTAATACCATTTTTCTTGCGTGTTCCATAACCTAAAATTCTGATATTCATCATGCAAATAGGTTTGATAGAACACTACCAATAATTGGTGCAAGTAGTAATGGTAAAAACCCACTCCCTTTTTGTAAAATAAAATGTTTTTTCTTTTTCCAATTTCCCGATGGTTCTGCTAATTTTCGTAATTTTTTTCTGTGTTTTTTCAATTTTTGTTTTTCAGACGATTTTAACGGTATATTTCCAGCTAGAATATTTAACGCACACTCACAAATACACTTGATTAATTTATGATTGGCTGATGATAAAATTGCTCGTTTTTGACTAGTATCAAGATGATATATTGCATTTAATGCGGCAGCGTTTTTCACGCCAATACACTTACATACACTCGACGCCATTACAATCTTACAACTGGTACCTGATCATTTGTATCAAGTCTTTTTATACTTTTTATTGGCAAATAAACGTAAGAAAAATCGTCTGAAGGAAATATATTGGTTCTGAAACGACAATTATCAGGTGTCGACTGTTTAAGGTCAAGAAAAAGATAACCATGCGGTTTTGAGGTTGCATCGTGATAAGCCTCTTGTAAAAAGCGTGGATTCTCAGGGTAAATTTGGCGAGCAAGATGTTGAAACTGTGCGCGATCCCTAGGATTTTTAAAGACAATAATATAATTTGCATTCAGCGAGATATCTCTTTGTCCATGACCCTGATGAAACAGATTTTGAGAGATAAAAACTACACTGAGATTTTTGTGGTGACTACCTTTAGTGAAGAGATCGACAATTGTATTATTTGACGATTCTCGCATAAGATCGTCAATAATTATTAATTTTGGACACTCATTATCACTCGAGTAATCAACTGGTTGTGGTAATCCTTCTTTAAATTCTATTTTTTTACCATATTCAGAGTACCCATGTTGCCATTCTGAATAATAAAACAGTATACGAGTAAAATGTACATTACACATACTATGAATATTTTTTAAAAATTTTTTTACAAAAAATGTCTTTCCACAACCAGTTGGACCACAAATCATTGATGTAAACGGGTGTTTCCATCTCGTATCCATCTTTCTTACTAAGTAGATAATTAATTTGATACTCCTTTTAAGAAATTATTTCTAAACAAAAGTAATTAATGATATGCTAGCGCATGCGCGTATATGTAGTTCGGAACCACATCAGCTGATTTTGGTTCCGCACGCACACCAGGCTTGATAAGCTTATTTAAGCCTGGTTTGTACGCCGAATTCATGCTTATTTTCGGCGTCATGCGCATCTCGCCTTTTATCAGCTTGTCAAGGCGAGACCGCGACGCGCCGCGACGCCCGCCGACGCCGACGCCCGCTGCTACGCTTACCTTTTTCCATCTTTTTCTTCTTCTTTTTTTTTTCCTTCCACACTTTGTTTTTAATTTAACGATTTATCAAAGTTTAAAGAAGTATTTCAGAATTATTGTTTTTGTTAAACATTGAAATGTTACAGTAGTGAGAGAAAATTAATAAGTTTAAATCAAAATAGTTCTAGATAGCATTTTTATTATTATTATTTTATTACTTTTGATAGACTTTTAACTAGGTGAAAAGGTTTACAAGAAAAAACACACGACTCACATGTATATATTCGTTATATTGAATAATAATTTTATTTCATTTAAATTGTGTACAATAACATAAATTGTGTAAGGTTAAAATTGTTTATGATAATAATAATTTTACAATAACATATTATCTGAACAAAATGACGAAAAATAGTTTTTAAGAGTCATTCGCTTCTTTTTTTTTTTTTTTTTCTCGTAACTTCTGACCTATAGCTAGAGACAGAAACGATGTTAAAATACACGAAATTTCGCAAAACACAATTTCAAAGTAACGGTTTACAAACTCAAGTGGTAACTGTTCTTTAACTTTTTCTTTAAAAAATGGAAATTTTACATTCAATAACTGGGTTATAAATTCACTAGATGGTTTCACAATATTTTGCGAATCCAAATAAGAAGACATCTCACTAATAAAAATGTCTTTACACAGTTTAACGTCGTCAGCAATTCTTCGCAACTGTTTTACACGCTCGTCGATACATATAACCAACTTGGTTAACCCTTCAAATGTAGCCATTTGCATCACAATGTTGTTGGAAAAATGATACTCCTTCTTCCCATTCGTGATGTCCAGCAGTGAGTTTTCATCATAATCATTACCAGTAGATTTACCAATTAAAATTGCTCGTGTATTATACGAAGTGGTGAAAATTAATACACATCTGCCAATTCTAACAGCTTCTGGACGAGGATCACCACCACATGATGTATAATTACTTCTTCCATCCAGATATGCACAAATTATATCAAATTTTTGTTGTAGATCCAACCATTCTTCAAAATGTAACGAAATTCCACGAGATCGTTTATCGGTGAAATGAATGGCTGGTAAAAAATCTCCTCCATCTTGTATTTCAAGACCAACAGATATTTTTTTTGAACAAGAGTTATTCAAGTCATAACTCGTAACAAAAATCATAGGATGAAGTGGTAAAGGTTTAAATTTCTTTTGCGATCTCACACCACTATTGCAGTTGGATGTTGAAAATGCCATTTCTTCAGGATATTTACGTTTTTTTTGCACTCCCGAATAATTTACACTTAGATCAACTGGTGCTTGTGTATCGTCACTATCAAAATCATATGTGGCAGCAGACACGATTTTTGAGAAAACACCCGCCATGGTGACTATAGAGATACAAATTTCAGAATAACATGAGTGTAAGATCATACCACTTCTTTTATAGATGTTGTGTGAAACAAGTCCGAGCATGTTATACTCATAACAGGTGTTAGATATACCAATTATCATAATCATAATAGAGAGAATTTGACTATCCGGTTATGATACGTTATCTTTAAAATCATGTTAATACAAGTTTAAACTCTTATTATTATTTTTCAAAATTGAAATTGTTAATAAAACATATACTTTTAAATTCTTTAGAAAACAGCGTGTAATAATAAAAATATAGGATAAAAGAAAAATTTAACCTGAAAGTGCATTAAATACGTCTTGAGTAAACGCAAATTAAAATGTTTTATTATTATTATTATTATTATTTTTATTTATTTAATCAGGATGTTAAATTCTCTTATTTTATACTGACAATTTTTAACATTTTCAAAACTTATTTTTTTTTTCAGAAAAATATAAGATATAAACTGTATTCAGCAAGATATTAAACTCTAGTTTGAATATTGTAATTTCGTTAATAGAAAAGCGAATATTGTAGGAAACAGATCATTTAGGGTCTATGTAAATGAATAGGTAGCCTGTATTGTACACTAACAAACCCCTGTAGCGCAAGTCGCGACCAAGTGTAAACATCAACCGAGTAAGATAAAAGTTCTGCCAGACATACTTTCACTTTTGTCATCATAAAAATTTAAATAAGAGTATGTTTTTCAGAATATATGAAGGGTATGTTTTTACAATATATGCAACACTTCTTTGGTAATAAAGAAACAGTTTTTAGCATATCCCACTCTTTTTCTGAGCAGTTTCTTATAAATTTGAAAACGCCCATTTTTCTGCTGATTAAAAAGTCTTTTGGCTAGTCCAACCTTCTCCTATGGGGTGGTGGAAATATGAAAATTTATAAAACTGAAACTCAATGTGAGAAAAGCACAGTTTCCGTTGAGACATCGAGCTAGAACATCTCAAAAAAAAATTAACTACACAAATTCGCTATGAATACCCAAAAAGTTTCCGAACAAACCGGCGCGATGAACGAAGCGATTTCCGAGTTTCGGAAATTCATCGATATTTTAGAGACGGGCTTAAACGCGGGTGATTTTTCGAAAGAAAAACTCCAACTTTTAACGTGTCAAACGTTAAATTTTATGAGCACGAAGGGATTAAATTCCGTGAAACCTTTGGTCGCAAATGACCAGTGGTTAAAAATGCACGTAGAGAGTTTAATAAATTCTCAAACAAAAATTGAAGAACAGTTTGGGAAAAGAAATGGCATTTCTGGTAAGTAAAACTTAAATAAAATTAATAAATACCTAATAAATAAAAATTGATATTTTATTAATGATTAATTTTATTTTTCAGTTATCACTCGTGTTCAAGATGAAGTAATTAATCAAGTTGAAGAAATGGTACCTTTACCATTACCAAGTACAACATTATCACCACCACCGCCACCGTCACCACAAACAACAACAACAACAACAACAACAACAACAACAACAACACCACTACCTCAGCAAATACCGTTACCACCACCTGATTCGCAACACTCTTCACTTTCCTTATTTTCTACACCGGAATCACCACCACTAGCAACTTCGACTCCTATAACATCAAGACTATCAATCCTAAGAAATATCTCACCTTTTGATTTAGTTGGAAGGTACAATATATGTACTCAACTTCCAGAATATTTCACCGATGAAGATGAGGGGGATACATTTGAGGATGAGAGGCAGCGCGAGTTGAGGTTGGAGGAAAGTGAAGAAGAGGAAGAGGTAGTTTTGGATAGAGTGTCAGTTGCAAGTGATAGTAATAGTAATGTGTACAGTGAAAGATCGTTTGACAGAAACAGTGACACGAACCCGATCGAAATTGTAGATCTGGTTAGTAGTGACAGTGAAAGTGGTAATTCGGCTGTCAATCGGACCCCGATTGACCTCTCACACTGGATTAGAGAGATAACCCGACCTCAAGATGGTGAACGCGAGTTTGTTAATGGTGATCTTGACCTTCTATCAAACAATGGTGAGTACATTTTTATTTGTAAAAAAAAAAGAGTATAAATGACAGAGTAGACAAATTTTAATTTTTAATAATATTTAATTTATTACTAGTGTAATATAATTGTATTTTTTCATTATCGGATTTGAAATTTTAATATATATTTTTATAACATGATATTAATCCAATTAGTGTTTTATTAATTTTCGAAAAATTAACTCAAAATCTGAATTTATATTCATTTCTAAAATTTTTTTATTTAAGCTACTTATCATCATTTTAGTTTTGACAATACTTTTAATTCACATATAATTAAAAAGTTAACCTGATCAATACACACTCGGTAATAATAAATATAATAAAATTTTATCAATAAGAATTAAAATAATGAAAGAAAAAAAAGCTAAGAAATATTTTTTAATACTATTAGTATTTTTATAACGGTGTTAATCTGTATCTCTGTCTGTGTGTGTGTGTCTGTATATAGAAATCGTGACTGTCCAAAAAGGGTATGGAGTAGATGCGCAGAATGACGCAACACCTGGGCCATCTCGCGCAAGTGAAATTAATAATAGAGATGGTGATTTTAATGACTCGCCTAAATTTCAAATTATAGAAAAAACTAGTTGTTTCAATCAGAAATTTAAATTACGTGGTGACGATTATTTAATTAAATTCGCAAAATTACCAGATAAAATAATTAACCCAATCGAATGGGTCGAATCTGCTTTGCGGGGAATTTTCAATTCTATTATTGTAAATTATGACCCCTCGGATTTTGTCGGTATTAAATTTAACTCTGATACTTTTACTAAATCGTGTGGGTTTCTTTCGATTCGAGAAGTTAGAGATTTTAATTTCGAGGATTTCTGGGGAATTTTTTTTTCAGTAGTCCAAAGTGCCGAACAGTTTACTTTTGACGATAGCTTTAGGTTAAACGTTCAATGTATACAAAACATTAATGGTGGTGCGTGGAATGAGTTTTCTGAAAAAAATGTGAAAAAAAGGTCCATATTAACTATAAAAAATAATGATTTTTCATGTCTTCCACGTGCAATTGTTTCTGGAATAATATACGCTGTACGTGGTAATATTCGCGAGGGCCCGGTACACCAAAAGTGGCTAGATGTAAGAAAAGATACCCGGAAGCTTCAGACAAATTTGGCTGTCATGTTAATGAGAAACTCTAATGTTAATAATACTCAAGGTGGTTGTGGTATTAATGAGTTAATTAAATTTCAACAATATTTGGTTCAAGAGAGTGTAGTTTTAAGAGTTTTTGACTCAAAAGAATTTTCCCGTGGGGGTGAGCCCGCTTTTGATGGAATTAAATATTTTATTGAAAGAGGGGAGAACCCGACATTTTCTGTTCATCTACTGCATAATAGTATTAATCGTCATTACGATACAATTTTAAGTTTAACGGGTGCTGCAGTGAGTAGAGGATTTTGCATTCCCTGTAACCAGAGTTACAGAAGAGAATGCGAACACAGATGTTCTCACAAATGTCACGCATGTTTTTCACAACCACCTTGCTTAAAGACTAATTGCGATCAAACGAGTAGGCGTAAATGTGATTCGTGTTTACGTCGATTTTTTAATGACGCATGTTTTAATCGACATTTACACCCAGATTCCTATTCACTTAATAAATCTATATGTGCAACATTGCGAATTTGTAACTCGTGTTCACGTTTGGTTAATCTTAGTAAAACGAAAGAACATGTTTGTGGTCTTTCTTATTGTCAGGTTTGCAAATGTGATCGCGAATTTAATCACAATTGTTTTATGACGGTGGCAAAGGAGAGTGATTCAAATAAAATTAATTCCGATGGTACACATAAATTCCCTGTTATTTTTACATTTTTTGACTTTGAAACTCAGCAAAATCAGACTGTAGAAGGGACCGAGTCTGTTAATGTACACAAACCAAACCTTTGCGTTGCTCAGCAGGTGTGCACCTTTTGTGTTGACAACCAAGACATCTCACAAGTGTGTCAGGAGTGTGGTATACGTGAATATATTTTCGACGGTGAAGACCCTGTACATGATTTTGTTGAGCTTGTTCTACGACCAGTTGAAAAATTTAAAAAAATCATTTGTATAGCACATAATGCTCGAGGATATGATTCTCAATTCATCCTCGCTTATCTTGCAAAGCATCATACTCTTAAAAGTAGTGATCCCATTCTTTTGCAAAACGGTACAAAAATTACTACGATGCAAGTAAATAAAACTATTTTTATCGATAGTTTGAATTACTTACATCTTCCCTTATCAGCGTTGCCATCTGCATTTGGTTTAAAAGGAGTGGGGGAAAAAAAGGGGGTATTTCCTCATTTGTTTAATATCCCTGAGAATAAAAATTATATTGGCAATTTACCTGATAAAAAATTCTATTCCCCTGATACAATGAGTGAAAAGGCACGAGTAGAATTTTTAAGATGGTATGCTGAAAAAAGTGCAGATCGTTCATATAAATTTAATCTCAGGGAGGAGTTAATTGATTATTGTAAAAACGATGTGGATATTTTACGATGTGCGTGTTTAGCATTTCGAAAAATATTCCTTGAGTATGGTAGTGTTTGCCCATTCACTAACGCTGTTACTATAGCCTCTGCTTGTAACAGATTTTTTAGATCACACTGTTTGCAAGAAAACAGTATTGCAATTATTCCGAAAGGGGGTTATAGATGGGCCAATAATCAATCTAAAATAGCAATCGAATGGCTTTTGTCTGTTGAGAAAAGGCATGGGATCACTATCACACACGCAGGAAGAAACAGAGAACACAGACTTATTGAAAATATCCTTGTCGATGGATATTATCAAAACGCAGCCAAAACAACTCGTCGTGTGTATCAATTTCACGGGTGCTATTGGCATGGATGTATTAAATGCTATACAATAAATAGGGATCAAAAACTAAATAACACAGAGTTAACAATGGATGACAGGTATGCAAATACACTGGCTGCGTCAGATAAAATTCAAAATTGTGGTTATGAGCTTTCTCAAATGTGGGAATGTGAATTTAATCGTTTAAAAGAAAATGACGAGGAATTAAAAACGTTTTTAAAAAACCACCCTATTTTAAAAAAAAACAGAGTACTAAACCCACGCGACGCATTTTATGGTGGTCGAACTGGCAATACCAAGTCATTTTATAATGTAAAGAATGATGAAATAATTGAGTATAAGGATGTTTGTTCTTTATACCCTTTTATTTGCAAAACTGGAAAGTTCCCAGTAGGACACCCTGAAATTTATATTGGTGAAGATTGTCGAAAATTAACAGGTGATAATAATAATCTCACCAATGTCGAGGGTTTAATACTCTGTTCAATTTTACCTCCTCGTAATTTGTACCACCCTGTGCTACCTGTTCGCCAGCATGGCAAGCTCATGTTTACACTCTGTCGCTCATGCTGTGACTCTCTCGAGCAGGGTCAATGCACTCACGAAGACGAGACACAGCGTGTGCTTGAGGGTACATGGGTCTCTGACGAGATAAAAGAAGCCGTAAAATTAGGCTATCGTATTGTTCAAATTTATGAAATTTGGCAATACAAAACCACTCAATACAACCCGGTTACCCGCGAAGGAGGTTTGTTTGTGTCTTATATAAATAAATTTCTGAAAATAAAACAAGAAGCGGATGGCTGGCCATTGTATTGTACAAATGAAACTTTAAAACAAGAATATTTAGCTCGTTATGAACAGGCAGAAGGAATACGATTAAATCCCGAAAACATTAAAAAAAATCCTGGACTGCGTTCAGTTGCAAAACTATGTCTCAACTCTTTCTGGGGTAAATTTGGACAGCGTGAGAATTTATCTCAGACATCAGTTGTACGTACACGCTCAAAGTTATTAGAAATGATAACTTGTCCGGATATTGAGATTAGCGATATCATACCCGTTAACGAACACTCGCTCTATGTTTGCTGGAAGTACAAAAACGAATCTTGTACTCCTCCACCCAACACAAATGTTGTAATAGCGGCCTACACTACTGCACAAGCCCGTTTAAAATTGTATAGCTATCTTTCTAAACTAGGTAAAAGAGTGTTATATTATGATACAGACTCGTGCATATACGTAAGTCGCAATACACCATTAGAGTACAAACTTCCAGTAGGTACACTTTTGGGCGATCTAACCGACGAAATTGAAAAAGATTATGGTGTTGGTAGTTATATTTCAACTTTCGTCTCTGGAGGTCCAAAATTTTACTGTTATAAAGTTAGAGCAGCTGACGGATCTGAACCCAGTGTTTGCAAGGCTAAGGGTATTACATTAAATTTCAAAAATTCAAAATTAATTAATTTCAACTCGATCCGCGACTTAGTGATTTTGAATGAAAACCCGATATCAGTTTCCTCAAGAGTGATTCGCACCACTCGATTACACGAGGTCGTAACACGTGATGAAACCAAAACATGTAGAGTCGTTAATATGAAACGACGCAGGGTAGATAATTATGATTCTCTGCCTTATGGTTATAAACGACTTCGTGTAGAGCGTTAATTTATTATCTAGTAATTTATTATTTATTAAAAATTATTTATTTTGTTATTAATGTTTATTTATTTGTTATTTTTTTTTTTTTACATAATGTTTATCTAACTAAAATCACCATCTCACTTAGTATTCATCGCTACGAACTCAATAGTTCACTATACTCAAGGTATACTTATATTCTAAATAATAATAATAATAATAATAATAATATAAGAATAATTCTTCTATATATTTAATTTTTACTCTCTGTTTACAGAATGGCACACTTTACCCTCAAATGAACCACAATCCAATAATATAGACAACGAAGGCACGGGTCAAACGCTGAACAAAAGAAGAATAGAAGATCTGAGTAGCATTCATACTCGAAACTATGCTAATTTTAACGTGAGCCATGAGGAAGAAGCACAGAACCAAAATCTACGAGAGAGCTCATCTGTTATTACCTCTACTGCTACAACGGAAATTTATAACCCTGAAAATGAAAGAGAAACTCCGATGGATATTGAGGAAACTGTGTTTCTTCAACACAGCCATGAATGTATTAACATTTCTACCATGATGGACACTGATGTGGACCGAGTTGACGTAGCATGTATCGCAAGTTCACCAGATATGGAATATAATTTTGATGCTGACACTGTAGCATTAGATGTAAATGGTTGTTGGCGTATTTATTAAAAAGTATTATTTTTATTGTATATTTGTAAATATTATTTCCCCCAATGTAATTTCTTAAAAATTATTGCATGTGTGTGTGTGTGTGTGTGTGTGTGTGCGTTCAAATACATCTAAAGAACAAATAAATATTGTAACTTTAGATAAAGTAATTTATTTTACCTAACCTCACATTCAGTTAAGATAGTTAAATGTATAAAGATTAAAAGAATTTAAAAAAATTAAATGATTTAAACTCTATTTTCATAAAAGAAATAAATTTTAAAATATTTCAGAATATAAGTTTTGAGAAAATTTAGACACTAAAAAAAAAATAATAGTTTTACTCACTAAATCTGTCTATTAAGTCTCTACACAGCCTTAGTGGTCAGGTGGCTAGCACATCGGACTGCCAACTCAGAAGTCGAGGGTTCGAATCTTGAGGTAAGTAATTTTTTTTTTTTTTTAATATAAATTATTTTATTAATTTATTGAGTATTTTTCATAATTATTTTAAATAATTATAAATGTTTTAAATTAAATTCAAATAAAAAATTTCAATATTGGACGAATTTTTTTTTTCCAACTCGTAGAATATTTCAAGTTTCTAGTTTCTCAGCTCTTTGCATATTTCTTATTTTAGGGAAACACTTGCATACCTGGCAAGCTTGTTCCTTTCCTATTCTTCTCTCCCCCTGCCCCTCTAACTCACTGCCGCATCACTTGCTCTCCCTTGTTTTGCCAGCTAGTCATTCAGACGCGTTTTTCATGCTTCTCTTCTTCACTACCCCCCTCTACCTCTCTCCATCTGTTTACCACTCTCTATTCTAGTCCCAGATGCTGGGACCGAGCACAACAATACCTTCACCCAAATTTCCATTCTGAATTCATTATCGCACTTTTCAAACCTTCCTCTAATAACCTGTATTCTTGTTGTATATAGGACATCATCTCATTGGCTCCAATATTCGACTACTACCACCCACTAAAATTATTATAATAGTGTCCATTGTGGTCACTTATAGGACGCAATCTGATTGGATATCCCCTACACGACAACTCATTCTTTCATTACCCCCACTCCATTCTTTCTCTCTCTCTCTTACACATTACACCTGTGACGTCACGAAACTTTTCCTATAATTTCACCATCCCACCCCTTACCCCTCACCCTCGATCACCACAACCTGTGACGTCACAAATGTCTGGCTATAACTATCGCCATCTCTCTTTTCACACTAACCCCCTCTCTCTCTCCCACTCTTACACACTACAACCTGTGACGTCACAAAAATCATCCCATAATTCCACTATCCCCTCCCCTTACCCCCCACCCTGTGACGTCACGAATGTCTGGCTATAAAATACCCGCCCCTTCCCCCGCACCTCCCCTCTGTCTCTCTCACTCCCTTTACCCCCACTATCTCTTTCTCTCTCACTCTGGCGCCAGTGACGTCACTCTGTGACGTCACGAATGTCTGGCCATAATGGGCCCTTACTACTCCCTCCTAATACCACTTAGTACCATTTTATATTTTAAAAGGAAAAAGATATGTTTTTTAGAGATTTGGATCCTAATTGGATTTTTTGCTACTTAAAGATAATAAAAAACATTTATAAAATGTATTAGAAAAATTGGTTTGACCATTTAAAACGAGTAATTTGTTTGGAAACAAAAATTTTGAAAAATCGAAAAACAAATAAATTTAATATTTTTTCACATTTGTAGAAACGTAAAATGTTGTTATCTTTGTTCAAAAATGTTTAAAAACTATTTCTGTTACTGAAAAGGTCATAGACGATCTGAATTATTCGTACCGCCTTAGTACCTCTTAGTACCCTCTTAATATCACTTAGTACCATTTTATATTTTAAGAGGAAAAAGATATGTTTTTTAGAGATTTTGATCTGAATTGGATTCTTTGCTACTTAGAGATAATAAAAAAGACTTATAAAATGTATCAAATAAATTGGTTTGACTATTTAGAATAAGAAATATGGTGGGAAACAACAATTTTGAAAAATCGAATAAAAAATAAAATTTTTATTTTTTCGCATTTGTAGAAACGTAAAATGTTTTTATCTTTTTTCAAAATGTTTAAAAATTATTTTTGTTACTTAAAAGGTCATAGACGACCTGAATTATTCGTACCGCCTTAATACCTCTTAGTACCCTCTTAGTACCACTTAGTACCATTTTATATTTTAAGAGGAAAAAGATATGTTTTTTAGAGATTTTGATCTGAATTGGATTTTTTGCTACTTAGAGATAATAAAAAAGACTTATATAATGTATCAAATAAATTGGTCTGACTATTTAGAATGAGAAATATGTTGGGAAACAAAAATTTTGAAAAATCGAATAAAAAATAAAATTTATATTTTTTCACATTTGTAGAAACGTAAAATGTTTTTATCTTTGTTCAAAAATGTTTAAAAATTATTTCTGTTACTTAAAAGGTCATAGACGACCTGAATTATTCGTACCGCCTTAGTACCTCTTAGTACCCTCTTAGTACCACTTAGTACCATTTTATATTTTAAGAGGAAAAAGATATGTTTTTTAGAGATTTTGATCTTAATTGGATTTTTTGCTACTTAGAGATAATAAAAAAGACTTATATAATGTATCAAAAAAATTAGTTTGACCATTTGGAATGAGAAATATGTTTGGAAACAAAAATTTTGAAAAATCGAATAAAAAATAAAATTAAAATTTTTTCACATTTGTAGAAACGTAAAATGTTTTTATCTTTGTTCAAAAATGTTTAAAAATTATTTCTGTTACTTAAAAGGTTATAGACGATCTGAATTATTCGTACCGCCTTAGTACCTATAAGGACCCTCTTAATACCACTTAGTACCATTTTATATTTTAAGAGGAAAAAGATATGTTTTTTAGAGATTTTGATCTTAATTGGATTTTTTGCTACTTAGAGATAGTAAAAAAGACTTATATAATGTATCAAAAAAATTGGTTTGACCATTTAGAACGAGTAATTTGTTTGAAGACAGAAATTTTAGAAAATCGAAAAACAAATAAATTTAATATTTTTTCACATTTGTAGAAACGTAAAATGTTTTAATCTTTGTTCAAAAATGTTTAAAAATTATTTCTGTTACTTAAAAGGTCATAGACGATCTGAATTATTCGTACCGCCTTAGTAACTCTTGGTACCCTCTTAATACCACTTAGTACCATTTTATATTTTAAGAGGAAATAGGTATGTTTTTAAGAGATTTGGATCTTAATTGGATTTTTTGCTACTTAGAGATAATAAAAAACATTTATAAAATGTATTAGAAAAATTGGTTTGACCATTTAAAACGAGTAATTTGTTTAGAACAAAAATTTTGAAAAATCGAAAAACAAATAAATTTAATATTTTTTCACATTTGTAGATACGTAAAATGTTTTTATCTTTGTTCAAAAATGTTTAAAAACTATTTCTGTTACTGAAAAGGTCATAGACGATCTGAATTATTCGTACCGCCTTAGTACCTCTTAGTACCCTCTTAATATCACTTAGTACCATTTTATATTTTAAGAGGAAAAAGATATGTTTTTTAGAGATTTTGATCTGAATTGGATTTTTTGCTAATTAGAGATAATAAAAAAGACTTATATAATGTATCAAAAAAATTGGTTTGACCATTTAGAACGAGTAATTTGTTTGAAAACAGAAATTTTAAAAAATCGAAAAACAAATAAATTTAATATTTTTTCACATTTGTAGAAACGTAAAATGTTTTAATCTTTGTTCAAAAATGTTTAAAAATTATTTCTGTTACTTAAAAGGTCATAGACGATCTGAATTATTCGTACCGCCTTAGTAACTCTTGGTACCCTCTTAATACCACTTAGTACCATTTTATATTTTAAGAGGAAATAGATATGTTTTTAAGAGATTTGGATCTTAATTGGATTTTTTGCTACTTAGAGATAATAAAAAACATTTATAAAATGTATTAGAAAAATTGGTTTGACCATTTAAAACGAGTAATTTGTTTAGAACAAAAATTTTGAAAAATCGAAAAACAAATAAATTTAATATTTTTTCACATTTGTAGAAACGTAAAATGTTTTTATCTTTGTTCAAAAATGTTTAAAAACTATTTCTGTTACTGAAAAGGTCATAGACGATCTGAATTATTCGTACCGCCTTAGTACCTCTTAGTACCCTCTTAATATCACTTAGTACCATTTTATATTTTAAGAGGAAAAAGATATGTTTTTTAGAGATTTTGATCTGAATTGGATTTTTTGCTACTTAGAGATAATAAAAAAGACTTATATAATGTATCAAATAAATTGGTTTGACTATTTAGAATAAGAAATATGTTGGGAAACAACAATTTTGAAAAATCGAATAAAAAATAAAATTTATATTTTTTCGCATTTGTAGAAACGTAAAATGTTTTTATCTTTGTTCAAAAATGTTTAAAAATTATTTTTGTTACTTAAAAGGTCATAGACGACCTGAATTATTCGTACCGCCTTAATACCTCTTAGTACTCTCTTAGTACCACTTAGTACCATTTTATATTTTAAGAGGAAAAAGATATGTTTTTTAGAGATTTTGATCTGAATTGGATTTTTTGCTACTTAGAGATAATAAAAAAGATTTATATAATGTATCAAATAAATTGGTTTGACTATTTAGAATGAGAAATATGTTGGGAAACAAAAATTTTGAAAAATCGAATAAAAAATAAAATTTATATTTTTTCACATTTGTAGAAACGTAAAATGTTTTTATATTTGTTCAAAAATGTTTAAAAATTATTTCTGTTACTTAAAAGGTCATAGACGACCTGAATTATTCGTACCGCCTTAGTACCTCTTAGTACCCTCTTAGTACCACTTAGTACCATTTTATATTTTAAGAGGAAAAAGATATGTTTTTTAGAGATTTTGATCTTAATTGGATTTTTTGCTACTTAGAGATAATAAAAAAGACTTATATAATGTATCAAAAAAATTAGTTTGACCATTTGGAATGAGAAATATGTTTAGAAACAAAAATTTTGAAAAATCGAATAAAAAATAAAATTAAAATTTTTTCACATTTGTAGAAACGTAAAATGTTTTTATCTTTGTTCAAAAATGTTTAAAAATTATTTCTGTTACTTAAAAGGTTATAGACGATCTGAATTATTCGTACCGCCTTAGTACCTCTAAGGACCCTCTTAATACCACTTAGTACCATTTTATATTTTAAGAGAAAAAATATATGTTTTTTTGGAGATTTTGATCTTAATTGGATTTTTGCTACTTAGAGATAATAAAAAAGACTTATATAATGTATCAAATAAATTGGTTTGACTATTTAGATTAAGAAATATGTTGGGAAACAAAAATTTTGAAAAATCGAATAAAAAATAAAATTTATATTTTTTCACATTTGTAGAAACGTAAAATGTTTTTATCTTTGTTCAAAAATGTTTAAAAATTATTTCTGTTACTTAAAAGGTCATAGACGATCTAAATTATTCGTACCGCCTTAGTAACTCTTGGTACCCTCTTAATACCACTTAGTACCATTTTATATTTTAAAAGGAAATAGATATGTTTTTTAGAGATTTTGATCTTAATTGGTTTTTTTGCTACTTAGAGATAATAAAAAACATTTATAAAATATATTAGAAAAATTGGTTTGACCATTTGGAACGAGTAATTTGTTTGAAAACAAAAATTTTGAAAAATCGAAAAACAAATAAATTTAATATTTTTTCACATTTGTAGAAACGTAAAATGTTTTTATCTTTGTTCAAAAATGTTTAAAAATTATTTCTGTTACTTGAAAGGTCATAGACGATCTGTATTATTCGTACCGCCTTAGTACTTCTTAGTACCCTCTTAATACCACTTAGTACCATTTTATATTTTAAAAGGAAAAAGATATGTTTTTTAGAGATTTGGATCCTAATTGGATTTTTTGCTACTTAAAGATAATAGAAAACATTTATAAAATGTATTAGAAAAATTGGTTTGACCATTTAAAACGAGTAATTTGTTTGGAAACAAAAATTTTGAAAAATCGAAAAACAAATAAATTTAATATTTTTTCACATTTGTAGAAACGTAAAATGTTGTTATCTTTGTTCAAAAATGTTTAAAAACTATTTCTGTTACTGAAAAGGTCATAGACGATCTGAATTATTCGTACCGCCTTAGTACCTCTTAGTACCCTCTTAATATCACTTAGTACCATTTTATATTTTAAGAGGAAAAAGATATGTTTTTTAGAGATTTTGATCTGAATTGGATTTTTTGCTACTTAGAGATAATAAAAAAGACTTATATAATGTATCAAATAAATTGGTTTGACTATTTAGAATAAGAAATATGTTGGGAAACAACAATTTTGAAAAATCGAAAAACAAATAAATTTAATATTTTTTCACATTTGTAGAAACGTAAAATGTTTTTATCTTTGTTCAAAAATGTTTAAAAATTATTTCTGTTATTGAAAAGGTCATAGACGATCTGAATTATTCCTACCGCCTTAGTACCTCTTAGTACCCTCCTAATACCACTTAGTACCATTTTATATTTTAAAAGGAAAAAGATATGTTTTTTAGAGATTTGGATCCTAATTGGATTTTTTGCTACTTAAAGATAATAAAAAACATTTATAAAATGTATTAGAAAAATTGGTTTGACCATTTAAAACGAGTAATTTGTTTGGAAACAAAAATTTTGAAAAATCGAAAAACAAATAAATTTAATATTTTTTCACATTTGTAGAAACGTAAAATGTTGTTATCTTTGTTCAAAAATGTTTAAAAACTATTTCTGTTTCTGAAAAGGTCATAGACGATCTTAATTATTCGTACCGCCTTAGTACCTCTTAGTACCCTCTTAATATCACTTAGTACCATTTTATATTTTAAGAGGAAAAAGATATGTTTTTTAGAGATTTTGATCTGAATTGGATTCTTTGCTACTTAGAGATAATAAAAAAGACTTATATAATGTATCAAATAAATTGGTTTGACTATTTAGAATAAGAAATATGGTGGGAAACAACAATTTTGAAAAATCGAATAAAAAATAAAATTTATATTTTTTCGCATTTGTAGAAACGTAAAATGTTTTTATCTTTTTTCAAAAATGTTTAAAAATTATTTTTGTTACTTAAAAGGTCATAGACGATCTGAATTATTCGTACCGCCTTAGTACCTCTAAGGACCCTCTTAATACCACTTAGTACCATTTTATATTTTAAGAGAAAAAATATATGTTTTTTTGGAGATTTTGATCTTAATTGGATTTTTTGCTACTTAGAGATAATAAAAAAGACTTATATAATGTATCAAATAAATTGGTTTGACTATCTAGAATGATAAATATGTTGGGAAACAAAAATTTTGAAAAATCGAATAAAAAATAAAATTAATATTTTTTCACATTTGTAGAAACGTAAAATGTTTTTATCTTTGTTTAAAATGTTTAAAAATTATTTCTGTTACTTAAAAGGTCATAGACGATCTGAATTATTCGTACCGCCTTAGTACCTCTTAGTACCCTCTTAATACCACTTTGTATCATTTTATATTTTATGAGGAAAAAGATATGTTTTTTAGAGATTTAGATCTTAATTGGATTTTTTGCTACTTAGAGATAATAAAAAAGACTTATATAATGTATCAAAAAAATTGGTTTGACCATTTAGAACGAGTAATTTGTTTGAAAACAAAAATTTTAAAAAACCGAAAAACAAATAAATTTAATATTTTTTCATATTTGTAGAAACGTAAAATGTTTTTATCTTTGTTCAAAAATGTTTAAAATTTATTTCTGTTACTTAAAAGGGCATAGACGACCTGAATTATTCGTACCGCCTTAGTACCTGTTAGCAACCTCTTAATACCACTTAGTACCATTTTATATTTTAAGAGGAAAAAGATATGTTTTTTAGAGATTTTGATCTTAATTGGATTTTTTGCTACTTACAGACAATAAAAAACATTTATAAAATGTATTAGAAAAAATGGTTTGACCATTTAGAACGAGTAATTTGTTTGAAAACAAAAATTTTGAAAAATCGAAAAACAAATAAATTTAATATTTTTTCACATTTGTAGAAACGTAAAATGTTTTTATCTTTGTTCAAAAATGTTTAAAAATTATTTCTGTTACTTAAAAGGTCATAGACGATCTGAATTATTCGTACCGCCTTAGTAACTCTTAGTACCCTCTTAATACCACTTAGTACCATTTTATATTTTAAGAGGAAAAAGATATGTTTTTTAGAGATTTAGATCTTAATTGGATTTTTTGCTACTTAGAGATAATAAAAAAGACTTATATAATGTATCAAAAAAATTGGTTTGACCATTTAGAACGAGTAATTTGTTTGAAAACAAAAATTTTAAAAAATCGAAAAACAAATAAATTTAATATTTTTTCACATTTGTAGAAACGTAAAATGTTTTAATCTTTGTTCAAAAATGTTTAAAAATTATTTCTTTTACTTAAAAGGTCATAGACGATCTGAATTATTCGTACCGCCTTAGTAACTCTTGGTACCCTCTTAATACCACTTAGTACCATTTTATATTTTAAGAGGAAATAGATATGTTTTTTAGAGATTTTGATCTTAATTGGTTTTTTTGCTACTTAGAGATAATAAAAAACATTTATAAAATGTATTAGAAAAATTGGTTTGACCATTTGGAACGAGTAATTTGTTTGAAAACAAAAATTTTGAAAAATCGAAAAACAAATAAATTTAATATTTTTTCACATTTGTAGAAACGTAAAATGTTGTTATCTTTGTTCAAAAATGTTTAAAAACTATTTCTGTTACTGAAAAGGTCATAGACGATCTGAATTATTCGTACCGCCTTAGTACCTCTTAGTACCCTCTTAATACCACTTAGTACTATTTTATATTTTAAGAGGAAAAAGATATGTTTTTTAGAGATTTTGATCTGAATTGGATTTTTTGCTACTTAGAGATAATAAAAAAGAATTATATAATGTATCAAATAAATTGGTTTGACTATTTAGAATAAGAAATATGTTGGGAAACAAAAATTTTGAAAAATCGAATAAAAAATAAAATTTATATTTTTTCACATTTGTAGAAACGTAAAATGTTTTTATCTTTGTTCAAAAATGTTTAAAAATTATTTCTGTTACTTAAAAGGTCATAGACGATCTGAATTATTCGTACCGCCTTAGTACCTTTTAGTCCCTCTTAATACCACTTAGTATCATTTTATATTTTATGAGGAAAAAGATATGTTTTTTAGAGATTTAGATCTTAATTGGATTTTTTGCTACTTAGAGATAATAAAAAAGACTTATATAATGTATCAAAAAAATTAGTTTGACCATTTGGAATGAGAAATATGTTTGGAAACAAAAATTTTGAAAAATCGAATAAAAAATAAAATTAAAATTTTTTCACATTTGTAGAAACGTAAAATGTTTTTCTCTTTGTTCAAAAATGTTTAAAAATTATTTCTGTTACTTAAAAGGGCATAGACGACCTGAATTATTCGTACCGCCTTAGTACCTGTTAGCAACCTCTTAATACCACTTAGTACCATTTTATATTTTAAGAGGAAAAAGATATGTTTTTTAGAGATTTTGATCTTAATTGGATTTTTTGCTACTTAGAGATAATAAAAAACATTTATAAAATGTATTAGAAAAAATGGTTTGACCATTTAGAACGAGTAATTTGTTTGAAAACAAAAATTTTGAAAAATCGAAAAACAAATAAATTTAATATTTTTTCACATTTGTAGAAACGTAAAATCTTTTAATCTTGGTTAAAAAATGTTTAAAAATTATTTCTGTTACTTAAAAGGGCATAGACGATCTGAATTATTCGTAACGCCTTAGTACCTCTTAGGACCCTCTTAATACCACTTAGAACCATTTTATATCTTAAAAGGAAAAAGATATGTTTTTTAGAGATTTTGATCTGAATTGGATTTTTTGCTACTTAGAGATAATAAAAAAGACTTATATAATGTATCAAATAAATTGGTTTGACTATTTAGAATGAGAAATATGTTGGGAAACAAAAATTTTGAAAAATCGAATAAAAAATAAAATTAATATTTTTTCACATTTGTAGAAACGTAAAATGTTTTTATCTTTGTTCAAAAATGTTTAAAAATTATTTCTGTTACTTAAAAGGTCATAGACGATCTGAATTATTCGTACCGCCTTAGTAACTCTTAGTACCCTCTTAATACCACTTAGTACCATTTTATATTTTAAGAGGAAAAAGATATGTTTTTTAGAGATTTAGATCTTAATTGGATTTTTTGCTACTTAGAGATAATAAAAAAGACTTATATAATGTATAAAAAAAATTGGTTTGACCATTTAGAACGAGTAATTTGTTTGAAAACAAAAATTTTAAAAAATCGAAAAACAAATAAATTTAATATTTTTTCACATTTGTAGAAACGTAAAATGTTTTAATCTTGGTTAAAAAATGTTTAAAAATTATTTCTGTTACTTAAAAGGGCATAGACGATCTGAATTATTCGTAACGCCTTAGTACCTCTTAGGACCCTCTTAATACCACTTAGAACCATTTTATATCTTAAAAGGAAAAAGATATGTTTTTTAGAGATTTTGATCTGAATTGGATTTTTTGCTACTTAGAGATAATAAAAAAGACTTATATAATGTATCAAATAAATTGGTTTGACTATTTAGAATGAGAAATATGTTGGGAAACAAAAATTTTGAAAAATCGAATAAAAAATAAAATTTATATTTTTTCACATTTGTCGAAACGTAAAATGTTTTTATCTTTGTTCAAAAATGTTTAAAAATTATTTCTGTTACTTAAAAGGTCATAGACGATCTGAATTATTCGTACCGCCTTAGTAACTCTTAGTACCCTCTTAATACCACTTAGTACCATTTTATATTTTAAGAGGAAAAAGATATGTTTTTTAGAGATTTAGATCTTAATTGGATTTTTTGCTACTTAGAGATAATAAAAAAGACTTATATAATGTATCAAAAAAATTGGTTTGACCATTTAGAACGAGTAATTTGTTTGAAAACAAAAATTTTAAAAAATCGAAAAACAAATAAATTTAATATTTTTTCACATTTGTAGAAACGTAAAATGTTTTAATCTTGGTTAAAAAATGTTTAAAAATTATTTCTGTTACTTAAAAGGGCATAGACGATCTGAATTATTCGTAACGCCTTAGTACCTCTTAGGACCCTCTTAATACCACTTAGAACCATTTTATATCTTAAAAGGAAAAAGATATGTTTTTTAGAGATTTTGATCTGAATTGGATTTTTTGCTACTTAGAGATAATAAAAAAGACTTATATAATGTATCAAATAAATTGGTTTGACTATTTAGAATGAGAAATATGTTGGGAAACAAAAATTTTGAAAAATCGAATAAAAAATAAAATTTATATTTTTTCACATTTGTCGAAACGTAAAATGTTTTTATCTTTGTTCAAAAATGTTTAAAAATTATTTCTGTTACTTAAAAGGGCATAGACGATCTGAATTATTCGTACCGCCTTAGTACCTGTTAGCACCCTCTTAATACCACTTAGTACCATTTTATATTTTAAAAGGAAAAAGATATGTTTTTTAGAGATTTGGATCTTAATTGGATTTTTTGCTACTTAGAAATAATAAAAAAGACTTATATAATGTATCAAAAAAATTGGTTTGACTATCAAGAATGATAAATATGTTGGGAAACAAAAATTTTGAAAAATCGAATAAAAAATAAAATTAATATTTTTTCACATTTGTAGAAACGTAAAATGTTTTTATCTTTGTTTAAAAATGTTTAAAAATTATTTCTGTTACTTAAAAGGGCATAGACGATCTGAATTATTCGTACCGCCTTAGTACCTCTTAGGACCCTCTTAATACCACTTAGTTCCATTTTATATTTTAAAAGGAAAAAGATATGTTTTTTAGAGATTTTGATCTTAATTGGATTTTTTGCTACTTAGAGATCATAAAAAAGACTTATATAATGTATCAAATAAATTGGTTTGACTATCTAGAATGATAAATATGTTGGGAAACAAAAATTTTGAAAAATCGAACAAAAAATAAAATTAATATTTTTTCACATTTGTAGAAACGTAAAATGTTTTTATCTTTGTTCAAAAATGTTAAAAAATTATTTCTTTTACTTAAAAGGTCATAGACGATCTGAATTATTCGTACCGCCTTAGTACCTGTTAGCACCCTCTTAATACCACTTAGTACCATTTTATATTTTAAGAGAAAAAATATATGTTTTTTTGGAGATTTTGATCTTAATTGGATTTTTTGCTACTTAGAGATAATAAAAAAGACTTATATAATGTATCAAATAAATTGGTTTGACTATCTAGAATGATTAATATGTTGGGAAACAAAAAGTTTGAAAAATCGAATAAAAAATAAAATTAATATTTTTTCACATTTGTAGAAACGTAAAATGTTTTTATCTTTGTTCAAAAATGTTTAAAAATTATTTCTTTTACTTAAAAGGTCATAGACGATCTGAATTGTTCGTACCGCCTTAGTACCTCTTAGGACCCTCTTAATACCACTTAGTACCATTTTATATTTCAAGAGAAAAAATATATGTTTTTTAGAGATTTTGATCTTAATTGGATTTTTTGCTACTTAGAGATAATAAAAAAGACTTATATAATGTATCAAAAAAATTGGTTTGACTATCAAGAATGATAAATATGTTGTGAAACAAAAATTTTGAAAAATCGAATAAAAAATAAAATTTATATTTTTTCACATTTGTAGAAACGTAAAATGTTTTTATCTTTGTTCAAAAATGTTTAAAAATTATTTCTGTTACTTAAAAGGTCATAGACGATCTGAATTATTCGTACCGCCTTAGTACCTCTTAGTACCCTCTTAATACCACTTAGTTCCATTTTATATTTTAAAAGGAAAAAGATATGTTTTTTAGAGATTTGGATCTGAATTGGATTTTTTGCTACTTAGAGATAATAAAAAAGACTTATATAATGTATCAAATAAATTGGTTTGACTATTTAGAATGAGAAATATGTTGGGAAACAAAAAGTTTGAAAAATCGAATAAGAAATAAAATTAATATTTTTTCACATTTGTAGAAACGTAAAATGTTTTTATCTTTGTTCAAAAATGTTTAAAAATTATTTCTTTTACTTAAAAGGTCATAGACGATCTGAATTGTTCGTACCGACTTAGTACCTCTTAGGACCCTCTTAATACCACTTAGTACCATTTTATATTTTAAGAGAAAAAATATATGTTTTTTAGAGATTTTGATCTTAATTGGATTTTTTGCTACTTAGAGATAATAAAAAAGACTTATATAATGTATCAAATAAATTGGTTTGACTATCTAGAATGATAAATATGTTGGGAAACAAAAATTTTGAAAAATCGAATAAAAAAAAAAATTTATATTTTTTTACATTTGTACAAACGTAAAATGTTTTTATCTTTGTTCAAAAATGTTTAAAAATTATTTCTGTTACTTAAAAGGTCATAGACGATTTGAATTATTCGTACCGTCTTAGTACCTCTTAGTACCCTCTTAATACCACTTAGTTTCATTTTATATTTTAAAAGGAAAAAGATATGTTTTTTAGAGATTTGGATCTGAATTGGATTTTTTGCTACTTAGAGATAATAAAAAAGACTTTTATAATGTATCAAATAAATTGGTTTGACTATTTAGAATGAGAAATATGTTGGGAAACAAACATTTTGAAAAATCGAATAAAAAATAAAATTAATATTTTTTCACATTTGTAGAAACGTAAAATGTTTTTATCTTTGTTTCAAAATGTTTAAAAATTATTTCTGTTACTTAAAAGGGCATAGACGATCTGAATTATTCGTACCGCCTTAGTACCTGTTAGCACCCTCTTAATACCACTTAGTACCATTTTATATTTTAAAAGGAAAAAGATATGTTTTTTAGAGATTTGGATCTGAATTGGATTTTTTGCTACTTAGAGATAATAAAAACCATTTATAAAATGTATTATAAAAATTGGTTTGACCATTTAGAACGAGAAATTTGTTTGCAAACAAAAATTTTGAAAAATCGAAAAAAAAAATAAAATTAATATTTTTTCAAATTTGTAGAAACGTAAAATCTTTTAATCTTCGTTAAAAAATGTTTAAAAATTATTTCTGTTACTTAAAAGGGCATAGACGACCTGAATTATTCGTACCGCCTTAGTACCTCTTAGTACCCTCTTAATACCACTTAGTACCATTTTATATTTTAAAAGGAAAAAGTTATGTTTTTTAGAGATTTGGATCTTAATTGGATTTTTTGCTACTTAGAGATAATAAAAAAGACTTATATACTGTATCAAAAAAATTGGTTTGACTATTTAGAATGAGAAATATGTTGGGAAACAAAAATTTTGAAAAATCGAATAAAAAATAAAATTAATATTTTTTCACATTTGTAGAAACGTAAAATGTTTTTATCTTTGTTTAAAAATGTTTAAAAATTATTTCTGTTACTTAAAAGGGCATAGACGATCTGAATTATTCGTACCGCCTTAGTACCTGTTAGCACCCTCTTAATACCACTTAGTACCATTTTATATTTTAAAAGGAAAAAGATATGTTTTTTAGAGATTTGGATCTGAATTGGATATTTTGCTACTTAGAGATAATAAAAACCATTTATAAAATGTATTATAAAAATTGGTTTGACCATTTAGAACGAGAAATTTGTTTGCAAACAAAAATTTTGAAAAATCGAAAAAAAAAATAAAATTAATATTTTTTCAAATTTGTAGAAACGTAAAATCTTTTAATCTTCGTTAAAAAATGTTTAAAAATTATTTCTGTTACTTAAAAGGGCATAGACGACCTGAATTATTCGTACCGCCTTAATACCTCTTAGTACCCTCTTAGTACCACTTAGTACCATTTTATATTTTAAGAGGAAAAAGATATGTTTTTTAGAGATTTGGATCTTAATTGGATTTTTTGCTACTTAGAGATAATAAAAAAGACTTATATAATGTATCAAAAAAATTGGTTTGACCATTTAGAATGAGAAATATGTTGGGAAACAAAAATTTTGAAAAATCGAAAAACAAATAAATTTAATATTTTTTCACATTTGTGGAAACGTAAAATGTTTTTATCTTTGTTCAAAAATGTTAAAAAATTATTTCTGTTATTGAAAAGGTCATAGACGATCTGAATTATTCGTACCGCCTTAGTACCTCTTAGTACCCTCTTAATACCACTTAGTACCATTTTATATTTTAAGAGGAAAAAGATATGTTTTTTAGAGATTTGGATCTTAATTGGATTTTTTGCTACTTTGAGATAATAAAAAGGACTTATATATTGTATCAAAAAAATTGGTTTGACTATTTAAAATGAGAAATATGTTTGGAAACCAAAATTTTGAAAAATCGAATAAAAAATAAAATTAATATTTTTTCACATTTGTAGAAACGTAAAATGTTTTTATCTTTGTTTAAAAATGTTTAAAAATTATTTCTGTTACTTTAAAGGGCATAGACGATCTGAATTATTCGTACCGCCTTAGTACCTCTTAGGACCCTCTTAATACCACTTAGTACCATTTTATATTTTAAGAGAAAAAATATATGTTTTTTAGAGATTTTGATCTTAATTGGATTTTTTGCTACTTAGAGATTATAAAAAAGACTTATATAATGTATCAAATAAATTGGTTTGACTATCTAGAATGATAAATATGTTGGGAAACAAAAATTTTGAAAAATCGAATAAAAAATAAAATTTATATTTTTTCACATTTGTAGAAACGTAAAATGTTTTTATCTTTGTTTAAAAATGTTTAAAAATTATTTCTGTTACTTAAAAGGGCATAGACGATCTGAATTATTCGTACCGCCTTAGTACCTCTTAGGACCCTCTTAATACCACTTAGTTCCATTTTATATTTTAAGAGGAAAAAGATATGTTTTTCAGAGATTTGGATCTTAATTGTATTTTTTGCTACTTCGACACAAAAAATTAAAATTTTTTTCATTTTGATAAAATAATATTTAATTTTTTTTTACCTATTATTGTATATTTTAAAAGTTATATTTCTTATTATATTTTTTTTATTTAGGCAAATTTGCGTATTTTTGTCTTTTTTTATTTAAGATAGATATATATTAATAAATAATAAATTTGTTTAATAGTGTGATTACAATTTATAATTTTCACACAGTTTCGTTATCTCATTTATAATATATACATCATAATCCAATTTTCCTTTTTTGCTATGTTAAACTTTGTCAATATTTGTACATACGTTGACCGTATTGTATCAGATTTTTATTTGTATGTCAGGATTTCTTCGAAATGATTTACGAGTTGCGCCATCTGTTGGGTGCGGTGTGCAGCAATATGCGTCTTTATCGACTCGCTTGGATGTGGTGACGTTTGTTGCTATGGTTGTCTAGTAACTCTGGTTGTGGTCAGCATGGATTCCGCGCGCCGGCGCAGTGAATCAAATTAATGACAAGTTTTTCTTTTTCTGTTTTTACATTAATTTTTGCTCTATTTTCAGTTTTTATACCATTTATCGATGCAAAATTAAATGCCGATTCCTAATTATAACATTAAACATTGAAACTTATGCTTATTTTAACATAAAACATAAAATTAATTAGGATGGTACTAAGAGGGTACTAAGTGGTACTAAGAGGGTATTAACTAATACCCATTAATACTGGCTGTCTCGCTAGGGCGATGCATTGGCTGGATCAGTCATTTGCTTTTTTTATTGTGTATTTTCCATATATCACAGAATTAGAGATTTCTAATATTGTTTTTAGGCATAAGAATATGTATTCTTTACAATACTAAAATTTTAATCTGATATAAATTCATATTTTAATTTTAAAGATTTTATTACATCTTACTTTTGTTTTTAGAGATAATTTATGCTTGAATCTCATATTAAATATCAAATTTGGATATTAATTTTTTTCTGTGTACCCAATGGGAAATTGCCATCGGTTACCATTGACTAAATAACAGGCTAAGAATGGTTGCCAATTGATTTCCTCTTGTCAAACTATTGTCAGCCACTATTGGACCACCATTGAAATAATCAACAAATAAGTTGGTTAAATTTAGTTTTAAAACTCTATTAACATAGAGTTGTTTACAAATCTCTTGCCAATATTTGGCTAAGAAGATTTCAAAATGTAAAGCCACATTTGGTTTGTATTTTCAACGGTGCACACAGAACGAAGGGTTATTAGTAGAACTGACTGGCACGTGTTGAGTAAAATAAAAGCATGTAAAAATGACGTCAGCATACTTCATGTTGCTTACTAACTACCTCAATGTTTAGTAAGTTGCGTAAATTTGACAGCACATTGCTTTCACTTTACAGTCTATTTAGTCAGTCCAAACCTAAAAATTCTGTTGTGTAGATTTCACTCTCTCCCGCGTAGGATCTACTATTCCCTTCGTTACGTGCAGGATCGGGTCTTATATAGCTGAGCTGAAGCAACTCATTCATAGGAAAGGCTGTCCGATGCACGCCCTGCTGACACATGTCGAAACCATATACGCGTTATAATTCTTTGCGAGCAGACGAGAGGCATAGATGCAACGGGAATCTTTATAATTAAATAAAAGAAAAGGAACATAATAATACCAAATTTCTTAACATTCTTGAATTAGTATCGCTTTCTGAATATTAATAAAAAGTAATATGCTTAATTTTTAACAAATAATTCTAATAAATACCTTCTATAAATATAAGTATTACATTTTTGAAGATTCTATAAAACTCTTAAAGTAGTATCTTAAACCTATAAATTATTGTTCTAAATTTACTGTAACAGATATTCATTTTTTTTAGAAATTATTATAAAATTAATTTATTCTAAAGAAATTAAACAGAATTTAAAATGATAAAACATAAATCTTTAGTATTAAAAATAATATTAAATTCGGATCTTACCTTTCAATTATAATTTACTTAAATTAAACGTTTTAAAGAAGCGAATTGTTTTAAATAATTATTCACAAAAATGAAAATATACACAGACAAAAATTAAATTTTGTTTTCAAATTTTTTTTTTTTTTTTGAAGTTTGAAGAGGAATTAAAAACATTTTTAGTTTTCAGAAATTTAAAGAAAATTAATTACATTCAAGATAATATTAAATTTAAATCATACCTTCAAAAAATTTTGTTCTTAATTTTATCTTTTATAACACAGCGGCTATATTTAAAAAGAATCATTTAAAGAAATAAAATCTTGAACAGCAAAAACTCTAAGCTTACTTTTAAAATAAAAAAAATTAAAGTTAGAGCAATCAAATGTTTTTATTTAAAATTTTTTGATAAATTTAAGAAAAAATTTAATTAAAAAAATTAATAAAACTTTGCTTTTCTAAAACACTTTTATTTAGAATAAGTTTGTCAGGACAATAAAAATGTACGCAGAATTTTTTTTTTTAAATTAAAAAACAAAATCTCTAAATTACAAGGTTAATTTAAACTTAAAAAAAATTAAATAAATATAAAACATTGAAAAATATAATAATTAAAATTTTTCTGAATGTAAGTGATATATTTAAATCATTCAATTACAGAAATGACTCTTTTTCAAAGCAATTGTACAGAATAAATAAAAGTAATGACATAAAAAAAATTAAATTTGTTTTGAAAACAGAGAATGAGATTTCGGCTAGTTTAAAGATAAATAAAATATTTTTAATTCTAAATAAATTAAACAGATTTTGCTATATTAAATAGTATATTAAGCAACAAGGGGTTAAAGGCAGCCATTTGTTTACGCTGATGTTTGTGTACGAGTGACAGTCGAGGGCGAAGCCCGAGACAAATCGAGTACACAAACATCATGGTAAACAAATTGGACTGACTTTAAACCCATGTTGCTTACGATACTTTTTATTCCAAAGGCACAAAAGAGGTGCTTTTAAATGCTTGTAGGTTAGGGTCGAAATGCGTTCGTTTGTTTGACCGTATGAAAATGGCGTCCATTTTTTCCCTAAGGTAAAAAAATGCATGGATCAGCTGTTTATTTTTTCCCTAGGGAAAAAATAGACGCCATTTTCACACGGCCGAACAAATGAATGCGTTTAGACCCTGCCTACAGGCATCTAAAAGCGCCATTTTTGTGCCTGTGGGATAAAATAGTATATTATGCATCAAGGGAGGGAAGTCCGTGTTTTTTTGTCAAGCACAAATGTTCGAAGAACGAGTGTAGCACGAGCGTAGCGAGTGCGAAACGAGTTCGGAGAGCATTGTGCGAGACAAAAAATCGGCCTCCCGAGGTGCATATGCTATTTTCTATCACATATGTACAAAAATCTCGTGTTTCGTTCGCGTTAGCAGGTCAGCACTCGCAGTTTTCAGATTAGTGACGTAAGAGATAAAAAAACTTCCGAACAGTGAAAAAAACTCCCATCGCGCAGGCGCATTGCGGCTCATCACGCTGGGAGTTTTTTTCACTGTTCGGAAGTTTTTTTTACCTCTAACGTTCACTGACCTAAAAACTGTGAGTTCTGCCCCGCTTAAGGCGAACGAAAACACAAGGTTTTCGTGCATGTGTGGTAGAAAATAATATAAACTTGAATCATAATTTTAAATAATCAATTACTTAGATTTGGCTTCTAAATACATAAATTGTCTGTAAAACGAATTATTACGAGTAATAAAAAAATATAAAAGTTTATTTTGAAAATAAAAATAAATAAATAAAGCATAAAAAAATTGTTAATTTAGAATTTAAAAAGAAACAATGCAATTTTTCAGAATAAATAAAATTAATTATATTAAAAATAACATTAAACTTGAATACTAATTACATAATCATTTATCTTAATTCATCTCTTTTGTAAAGTTTTTACAAAATAAATTAATCAGTAATTAAAATTAATTTTTAATTATGTTTACGAAAAATAAATTATTCGGGAAATAAATAATATATGTACAGAAAAATTCAAGTTTTTTTTTAAATAATTTACATTTATTTACTCTTCTTTTTACAGGTTCGAGACTTACATTCTTTCTTAACCTACTTACAACGCACTTAATCTTAATTACAACAATTTAACTTATATCTACTATTTACATATTTACAATTTCTACTATCTAAACCTCGCCAATGCCGGGCTGCCGTTTCCTCTTACCTCTCTTTCTCATCTATTACGACTTTACATTTACAATAAATTAGCTGTCTTTGACTCTCCCGTGATTCTTTTCCCTCTCTCCCTCAGCACACACTCTCTTTCTTCCTTTTTCCACCCTAATCATCCACTTCACTCCTTGCCCATTTCCATCTAGGATCCACATAACTCTCTCCCATACACTCTTCCCTTCCTCATCATTTTCTTTACATCTGTCCAACACGTGTTCCCAGTCTTCCAACTCATAACCACATACCCTACATAGCTTTTGATCCTCCTTCATCCAATACTTACACTCCATCACTCCTTCCCCCATTCTAAACTTTAACACTCTTCCCCATTTCTTTTCCTTCCTCAGATTCCTTAAATAACTTGGCTCCCCCTCCTCTTTTATTCTCTGATACCATTTATTGTATCTTGACTCCACTATCTTTTTCCACCTGTTTTCTCTATCCTTCTCTATCATCGCCCTTTCTATTTCCCCCCAAGTCTGCGAATCATCTCCTTCCTTGCCTCTTTCCTCTCTACTTCCCATCTTGACATTTCCTTGCTACCTCTTTCTTCTCTATCTTTTATCATCCTCCAACATCTTTGCGCTATTCTGCTTCCCTCTCCACTTTAAAACTTCTCCTCCAACCCCCACGCTCTCTTCCTTTGCCTAACTATCATCTTTTCCCTTCCAACCTTCTCTCTTAACATATATCCTGGACATCTATTACTCACCCCCATGGTCCACCTCAGGAACCTTTCATGCATACTTTCCACTCTTTTCTTCTCCGCCCAGCTCCAGATCTCTACACCGTAACACATTACCGACCAAACCAACATATCAAACAGCCACAATCTTCTCCTCCAATCATTCCTAAATCTTCTCTTACCAATCCCCCATACCTGTCCCATGATCTTGCCTGCTCTCTCAATTCTTTTGCTCACATTTAGCTCCCCTCTTCCATTATAACTAAACCTGTATCCAAGGTAACAAAACTCGTCCACCTCCTCCACCACTTTGCCGTTCACTCTAAACTCCTCTTCCATGCCTTCCCTTCTCCCTCTAAATCTCATCACTTTCGTCTTATCAACATTTATACACAAATCTCTTTCACATACATACTTTTCGAACTCCTTTATCATTAACCTCATTCCTTTCTCGTCCTCCGCTAATAAGACCACGTCATCCGCATACGCCAGTGAGTAAAGCCTACTTCTGCCTAACACCACTCCTCCTTTTCCCTTTTTCTCTAACCTTTCCTCTAAGTCCGCAAGCATTATATTAAAAAGCAGAGGGCTCAAAGGGCAGCCCTGTAGTAGACCCCTTCCCACCCAGAACTCTTCTCCAAGCCTTTCTCATATTTTAACTCTCACTCTTGTGTCCGTATAAATTTCCTTTATCTTTTCTATCAACCCTCTCTCTATCCCACTCTCCTTCATGACTCTCCACAAAATGCCTCTATTCACCGAGGGAAACGCTGCCTTAAAATTGACAAACAGCGCCACACATTTACCTTTTTCCGCTCGCCTTTTGTTCGCAATAAAGTTTACTACATAAATATTATCCATAGTTCCCATCCCTCTCCTAAAACCCGTTTGATTATGTGGCACAGACCGCAGACTTTCTACCATTGTTTCCAACCTTTTCCTTAATATTTCCGTGTAAACCTTATATCCAACGGGCATTAGTGTAATCCCTCTATAATCCTCCAACTTTTTTCCCTCTCCCTTCTTCCTTATCGGTACTATCCATCCCGTCTTCCATTCCTCAGGCCACCCTTCCCCCTTCCATACCTTATTCACAATTCTCCACATTTCTTCTTTTACACTCTCCCCTCCAAATTTCAGGCTCTCATTCTCGATCCCATCATTTCCTGCCGCTTTATTCCTTTTTAGTCTATCAATCGCTTTATTTACTTCCTCCTAACTTATCTCTCCTCCTTCTCCTTGCTCCCTTATCTTTCTACTCTCGCCTCTTACCCTTCCTTCCACACCTCCACTCAGCTCTCTAAAGAACCTTGTCCACTCCTCCATTTTTATATTCTCATTAATTTCTTGCCTCCTGCCTCTTTCCCTGGTAATTATCTCCCATTCTCTCCCTTCTCTGACCTCTACTTCCACCTCCTGTTCGTATATCACTCTTTCTAATTCCCTCTTCATCCTCAAAAGCCCTTCGTGCTCCCTATGCCTCGTATTATAATCTCTCTTCTCTATTCTTCCCTGTCTCCACTCTCTAATACTGTCCCTTAACCTTGTTCTACTCCGCTCACATTCCTCGTCCCACCAGCCTGTATTTACTGCTGTCACCTTTCTCTTTTTTGTAACTTCCCGTTTACCCTTATTAATTCTCTTCTTTAGATTCCCTAAAAGCTTGTCTACTCTAACCTCGGTTTCCTTCTCCTTTTCGACTTCCTGCATTCTCTCTTCATACTCTCTTAGTATATTCAAATCCCATTTCCCCATCTTCATTACCCTGACACTCCTCTTTTTATTTCCACTCCTTCCGAACCTTCTCTCTTTTTCTGCCTCCATCTCTACTATCAACGGGAAGTGATCCGAACCCACCTCTCTACCTACTTTCAATCCTCTTATCTTATTCCTACTTCTTTCCTCCGTTATCACGTAATCAATCACCGTCTCACCTTTCTGCACGAACGTAAACTCTCCCTCCTCGTCACCTTTCGTGCACCCATTACAAATTGACTATCCATTGTCTCCTAACAACCTCAGTAGCTTCTTGCCTTCTTCATCTATTTCCGTATGCCTCGACCTTCTACTAAACTCCTCCCTCTTCTCATCCCAAACTGCGCCTCCTAACTGTCCTATCCAAGCGTTCAAATCCCCTCCTGTTACCACCAAGTCCTCTCTCCCTCTTTCCATTCATTCTTCCAACACCGACCAACCTTCTTCCTCTCCTCTTCTCCTATACACCCCTACTACGTACATTCTCTGTTTTCCTAGTACTACCAAACGCACCATGCAGCCCTCTTTCCCTTAATTCTCACCTGTCTCCCCTACTTCCTTAATCTCTTTCCTCACTCCCGATATCATTCCTCCTGCCCACCTACCCACTTTCTTTTCTTTCTTCGCTCCCTGTATCTCCCATCTGAAACCCTTCGGCAGTTTTTTCTTTATTCCTATCCAATCCTTTTCTCCTATCCATGTCTCACTCATCACAATGATATCCCATTTCTCCAAAGTTTTCCAAAACCCTGTATCCTTCCCTTTCAACCCTGCCACGTTCCAAAACACTCTCTTTACTCCTCCTCTTCTCTCTTCTCCTATTCTACCTCCGCTAGATCCCTCCGTTCGCCAGCTCTAAACCCCTGCTCTCCTCTCTCGCTATCCCTTTCCCTGTTCAATCTTCTCCTGATGACATCCGAAACCTTAACTAGCTCCCCCCCTTCTTCCTCTACCATCCATTTTTCTCCGTCCATCCAGAAGCCATCTCTGCCTATCCTTATCTGCTTCCCCTTCCTGTACTCCTCCCACGCGACCTGTTCTAACTGCCTGCTCATTTTTCTTTCCTTTTCCGTCCTATCCATGTCAATCCAAATTCTCCTTCCTTTCAACATCTTTTTCTTCTCTAAAACATGCCTTTTTTCACTTTCACTTCCCAGTTCTACCACCCACACACTTGGTCTATCTCCTTCCCGACCACCAAACCCTCTTAGGTCTTTGATCTCTACCCCCACTTCCAATTCCTTCAGCAACTTTCCTATCTCCTCTCTTTCCCTTTCCCTTTCCACCTTTAACCCCCAAATCACTATATTATTCCTCTTTTTTCGCTTTTCTTCCCCCTCTCTCCACCTCTCCATCTCCTTTATTCTCTCCTCCAGTATCTTCTCTCCACTCCCTCTCTCACCGCAAATATCCTTACCCCCTTTATTCGATTCTACCTTCTCTATCCTTGCTGACATTACTCTTAACTGTTCCCTAACCCCCTCTTCACTTTCTTTCTGCCTTAACACCATTTCTGCGACCTTCTTAACCACCTCTTCTTTTTTCTGCTTCCATCTATTCTCCATGTCTATCCACAAACTCTTAATTCCCCTTAATCTCCTCTTTTACCTCCCTATAATTACGGTCCCTTTCCTCTTCCCTTGCCTTACCTTCCTCCATATCCCTGCAAATCTTCTCCAACTTATCTTTGGTTTCTTTCCTCATTTCCCTTAACCACTCTACGATGCCATTCGAACTTTCCTCTGATTCCCCCCTCTTCCTCTTTTTCTCTTTCCTCTCCTCCCCCTCGTCTCTACTCGAATTCCGACTCTCACTTCCTGAGGAATCATAGCTGACATTTAGCCAGGTTTTCAATCCAGCAGGATTTACACCACCTGCTCCACACAGCCTATCTCTTTTGCTCCGTTTGCCTCGCACTGCCTTACTTAAACCCTGACTGCCTACCAGCGTAGTATCTAGTGACTCGCACGACTCATCGCTGTCGCCTCCCTCCCACTTATCACCTACTGCCGTCTCACTCTCAACGCCTTCCCCCGTCCTCGCGCCCGCCTCTAGCTTGTCGGACTCAACTTCTATTCTCTTTTCACCCTCCTGCTGCCCTCTCTCGCCTTTCGGCGGCGATCTTACTACATACATTTTAAGGTTTTCCTGCCTAACCCCCTCGTTTCTCTAAATTCTTCCTACCCTAAAACCCACTAGCCACACTTTTCTCTACCCTCAGTCACACACCTCAACAACTTTCCTTTTGTTCTAAATACATGAATTGTCTGTAAAACGAATTATTACGAGTAATAAAAAAATATAAAAGTTTATTTTGAAAATAAAAATAAATAAATAAAGCATAGAAAAATTGTTAATTTAAAATTTAAAAAGAAACAATGCAACTTTTCAGAATAAATAAAATTAATTATATTAAAAATAACATTAAACTTGAATACTAATTACATAATCATTTATCTTAATTCATCTCTTTTGTAAAGTTTTGCAAAATAAATTAATCAGTAATTAAAATTAATTTTTAATTATGTTTACGAAAAGTAAATTATTCGGGAAATAAATAATATATATACAGAAAAATTCAAGTTTTTTTTTAAATAAGAAAATCTGTTTTAATTGAAATAATTACTAAATATATTAAAACTTTTTATTGTATTAAAAATAATATTAATTTTGAAACTTAACGACAAATATTCATTTATTCAAATTAAGCTCATCAAAGAAAAATTTTTTTTTAAAAGAAAAATAATTCAGAACATGTATAAGAACAGAAAAAACTTAAGTTTGCTTTTGTGATTTTAATTTTTTCTTTTTATTTTTTAATAAATTTTTTTAAAAGAAATAGTATTTCTAAAAAGAATACGGGAGAGTGGCTATCAATGTACCGGGTTTTTTTTCAAGGTCATAGTACTTATTGAATTTCACCAATTTCAAGCACTTCTTTGCATCAATATAAAACTATAACACTTATCTAGGTAATGCACACATATTTTACACGATTTATTTTGATTAAATAATAAAATTTAGGATTTTTCTAAAGTAACAAGCTTTTTTCATTTTCAACAACCTGGGTACACCATGAACCACCTCTATAAAAATACTAAAAATGTTCAACAATAATAATATTGCAATTTTCACTTTGTAAAAAAACTTATTTTCTATCAAATACTATAAAAAATTGTTACTTAAGACTTTTTAATTGATAATGTATAACATAAATATACCTCAAATTTAAGTTAACTAGCTAAAATGGCATTTTAGTTTTGCTATGTTGAGAAAAGTACTGATAACAATCGCTGTAACATGCTGTACGCATGCCTAGTTTTATAATCAAGCATACCACTCTGGAAATCGAAAATACACTGAAATTCCAGGTGGTTCATTGTTCCCCGTTACATTGAATCAACATGACATTTGCAACAAAAATGGTTTTTTATAACTTAATCCAATATTTCAAAATCTTTATCTCATTAGAATATTGTAGTTAAGGCCCAAAACAAAATAAATCGTAAGTACATTTATTTTTAAATGACCTTATTTCAATTAAAAAACCTGTTTGTATTTTAGGAAAATTTTTTCTTCAGTACATCAAAAACAGTTTTTTCCAGTTTTCTCTGTAAAGAATAAATCCACACGTCTAAAATTCATGGGCGTAGTGTGTTTACGTAAACTTAATTTATATTTAAAATAAGGAGAATTTTTATTTAATTGTTTCTGAGAAAATTGAAATGGTTCATTGAAAAAACTGGTACATTGATGGACACTTTCTCCTATGTATATAAATTCTAAACCTAAATCTAATATTGTTCTCAAATTTAAAATTTTCTATAGGTACTTAATTACAATTTTTAATTTTTTAATTGAGCTTTAAATTTTTTTACATATATGTTATAGGAATTTTTTATTTAAAAATTTTAAAGTTTTAAAGCAATTACTAGTTTTTTTTTGGGCATATTTTTATTATTTAAAATAAATATTATTTAAAAACAATAACGGTTTATAATTTTATAATTAATAATTTTTCCATGCTTTTTTTATTCTTTTTTTTTTCATTTCAAATTAAACTTTCATATTTTTCTGTTCATATTCTTAATTATTCGTAATATGTAATGCGTTTTACGGTCAGTTAAAGTATTTAAAAGACAAGTTTAAGTCATTGATTATTATTCGAAATTATGATTCAAGTTTAGATTCTGTATAATAATTCATTTTGTATGTGGGCGATTTATATATGTAACCCACTTGAAAAATCCGACGTCAAATAATACGTCAATTTTGATGTCAGACTGACGTAAATTTTTACGTACAAAAAGACGTAAAAAAGTACGTAATTTTTAGTAAAATACTCTTTTAAAAAACTCTTTTAACGTCATTTTTGACGTCTTTTTTAACGTCTTTTTGTACGACTTTTTGTACGTCTTTTTTAACGTCTTTTTTAACGTAATTTTTATGCCATCCCAGATAGCACCGATATTTCCGGGAATTTTCCTGGAAGTTACCCATGGAAACTTTCTGGAAACTTCTCGTGGTAATTTCCACGGGCCTGAAGTTTACAAAAATTATTTAATTTTTTTGCGAATAAAATTATAGTTTAAAAAGGTTCAAAAAATAAAGGGAACTTTATATTTTGCTTTGTCGTGAAATAAAAAATTAAATATAAAAAAGAAAAAATATGGGTTCCTTGAAGGTCAGCGGACTCGAGCCCCTGTCCACCCAGCGGTAGGGTAAACTCGAGGTCTCGAGCAGCTGCTGGTATGTGCGCCTTAACGCGTTCGACCAAATCGCCACTGACAACGTTCTACATGATATCAATTGACATCCAGAATCAAGAAAACCAATTTTCTGAGCGGCATATTACAAAAGATAAATATACGAGGTTTAATGATTCGTATAATATGTAATTCCTTATACGGAATAAATACACAATCACATGAGTTGTTGCAGATAAGCGGGATAATATTCTCTCGTATACGTATGAGTTTTGTAGGGATTTTAACAAACTAATACTACTCTAATTAACAAAGAAACGAATAATAATTCATTTCTCAAGTAAAACAAATGGTTTTTCATAAAAAAAATCATATTTACAGGAAAAAACAATGATTTTTATCTAAAGTTTGGAAGTAGTGAAAAGTATTTTGCCCTACTTTACCTACATTGCATATTGATTGAATCCTGTAAATTTGAATATCGTTTTTCAATATCTATCTATATTAATAAAATCAGACTTTTGTCTGTACATTGCTTAAAACTTTAAATTTCATGCATAATTTTTCGTTTTGAGCATCAAGGATTTACAATATATAAAAAAAAATTTCGTGTCTGTATGTATGTATGTATGTTTGTCTGTATGTCACAAAACCTTTGTTCGCGCATCACATAAAAACGGCTTAACCGCTTGAAACTAAATTTATCAGAGTCTTGAGTCTTGACCTAAGTAAAGTTTATAAATTTACAGCTTTGAAAAATATTTATAAGAACGGGAGATATACCATTTTTTTCAAAAACTGAAAATATCTAAAATTTTCAAATTTTACATATTTGTTGATGGACTGCTTTCAAACATTCAATTATTTTGGGACCAAATTCGTCAGAGTATTAGATCTTGACCTAAGTTAGGTTTATAAATTTATAGACTTTAGAAATATTAATAAGAACGGGAGATATACCATTTTTTTGAAAAATGAAAAAATCGAAAATTTTCAAATTTTAGATATTTTTTGATGGACTGCTTTCAAACATTCAATTATTTTGGGACCAAATTTGGCAAAGTATTAGATCTTGACCCAAGTTAGGTTTATAAATTTACAGACTTAAAAAATATGGATAAGAAAGGAAGATATACATTTTTTTCAAAAAAGCGAAAATTGTTAAATTATGCATTTTTTATTAACTGCTGATAAACTTTCTATAATTGAGTATTACCTGTTATTTCGTCATATTTTAGAATAATTTGACAAAAAATATCCTATAACTGAGATATATAAGTATAAAATTGGTTTCTGGATTTAAAAAATTGAAAAACCTACATTTTTTTTTATATTACTGACTTTCTGTTAGATGGCTTTTAATCTTTTTGAATTAATTTTGTTATGTTCCCTACAACACATTTTGCAATAAATTTAAAGAAATACATTAATAAAAATAATTTTAGATGACACAATGCAAAAAAAATGTTGAATCTGAATTTTTTGGGGTAAAAAAATAAAAACCAGAAAATCTAATAGATTAAATTTTTTTTTTTTTTTGCGTAGGATGTGAAAACCTGCCTTCAGGTACCCTGTAGCCCGTACTACAGGGTTATGCGGGGGTGGCGATGTTCTGCCAACCCGCTAAAAACACACCCTTATTTGGGACCTTAAGACCACTCCCAGGTAGAGCCAGTTTACTGACGTATCGCCTTCAGGAGTGGTCTTATAGCCCACCTCTATCGCCTAAACGATATCATTCCTCGACCTACGGGAACTACCTTTGTTGGCGGCCATCGAAATCCTTAACCCTCATAACATGTTGGATGAAGGTCTCGATGTGCCGCCAATTCTCTTTGGATCGAGTCATTAACAGGACCATGTTCTCCGCTGTAACTTCGCAGTTTACACCGGCAAACATAACCCGTCTTTCGTCGTTCCATCGTGTGCATGTAAAGAGTGTGTGCTCTGCGTCATCCTTTGGGGATTTGCAGTACGCACACTCTGAACTTTGTCGTCTTTTGAAGCGCTCTAGGTACGAGTTAAAACACCCGTGACCTGAGAGCGCTTGGGTGAGGTAGTATGAGACTACTCCATGTTTTCGATCTATCCAGGTGGCGAGTGTAGGTATGAGCCGATGTGTCCATCGACCCATCTCATCCCCGCTCCATCTTGCTTGCCATCTTTCGACGAGTCTGCTTCTCGCATCTCGGCGAATTTGGTCCTTGCTGGGTCTATTGTCATCCGTATAACGGGTGGACATCCTATCTTTGAAAAGGAGGAAAATTTCCTCCCTTTCTTGCGCCAAAAGATTTGCCGGCGGGACGCTGGCAAGGACCTGAGCAGCACTTGCAGATACTGTCCTATTGGCAGAGATTATACGCTTAATTATAATCCTTTGCACGGACAGTATCTTCTCCAAGATGGTCTTGCTTTTGTCTGTTCGCAGGGAGGGAGCCCACACTGGTGCTGCATAAAGCAGCTTTGAGTGGAACACACTCGCCACCAATCTCCTTTTCTTTTTAAAAGGCCCACCGACGTTCGGCATTATACGGGCTAAATTTAGTGCACATTCTGCAGCTTTGTGGGAAGCCACAGCAATGTGGTGCTTAAAATTCAAAAACTTGTCGAGTTGTACACCAAGATACTTTATATGCGTGCTCCACTTGACCTCGAATCCGTCTACTTCGATCCGGGGAAGTTCGTAACCACGTCTGTCTGTGACCATGAGCGCTTCAGTTTTGTCCAGGGCACATTCGTTCACCCAGATTCCGAGCCCTTCTGCAGTTTGGGCAGAGCATACGATCAACGCGTCGTCCGCGAAGCCGATGATCACCGCACCTTCGGGTAGACCCATTCGCAAGAAGTCATCGTATGAGAAGTTCCATACGAATGGTTAATAGATTAAATTTAAATCCTATTTAACCTAAAAAGCATTCTGCCTAAAACCCATTAAACATAATAAATCTTTTTTAACCTAATTTTTATTTAGCCTAAATCCCATTAAACCTAAAATGCATTAAGCTTAAATCCCATTTAACCTAAATCTCATACAACCTAAAATGCATTCAAACTATAACCCATTAAATCCAAAAAGGCATTCAGCCTAAAACTATTTGTCCTAAATCACGTTTAGCCTAAATTTTACATTATAAATTTCGTTCAATGGGATTTAGGCCAAATTTTTTAAAGCCTAATGCATTTTAGGTAAAAAAGAATTTAGGCTGATTGCATTTTGGGCTGAATTGGATTTAGGCGGAATGCATTTTTGGTGAAATGGGATTTAGGCTGAATGCATTTTAGATTAAATGGGATGTAGTTTGAATGCATTTAAGGTTAAATGGGATTAAGGTTAAATGGGATTTAGGATAAATACATTTGAGATTAAATAGAATTTGGGCTAAATGTATTTTAGGTTAAAAGGGTTTTAGAATAAAAGCAATTTTGGTTAGATGGGATTTAGGCTGTTTGCATTTTAGGTTAAATGAGATGTAGAATAAATGCTTTTAGGGATAAATGGGATTTAGGCGAAATGCATTTTAGGATAAATGGGTTTTAATCTGTGAATGCATTTTAGGTGAAATGGGATTTAGGATGTATGCATTTTAAGTTTAATGGGATTAAAGTTAAATGGGTTTTAGGCTGAATGCATTTCATTTTAAGTGGGATTTAGGCTGAATGCATTTTAGGTTAAATGGGTTTCTTGCTAAATGCATTTTAGGTTAAGGGGATTTAGGCTTAATACAATTAAGGTAAATGGGATTAAGCTGAATGCATTTTCGGCAAGATGGTTTTAGGCTGAATGGGATTAAGGCTAATTTGGTTCTAGGTTTTTCTCGAAAAATATTTATTTTGATGAAAAAAAATTTTACAACATGACATGCGTATTTTTATCAGATCAACAACTTGGCAAGGTTGAGGCAAAGAAAAAATTCCTTGCCTCAACCTTGCCAATATTGCTGGAACATCCGGTGCTGTTTGGGTATGTGCTAATGGGAAGTATATCTAATAAAATATATTAGAATTTGTTAAGTTTTGGAAGTAAATTATTTTGCGTTTAGAAAATTCTATTTTAAATAATTTCTGTCAGAAAATACTTATTGGCAAAAAATACTTTTTGTCAGAAAATCATTTTCGTCAAAAAAAAAATTCTGTAAAAAAATACTTTGTAACAAAATTTCTTTCTGTCAGAAAATACTTTTTGTAAAAAAATACTGTTGATGGCACGCCACTAGATTTCGTGGCTAGTACTAGATTCGAAAGCTAGTATATTAATATTTCCTAATTAATGAGTAATATTAATTATTATTAATGCAAATAATAATTTTACTCTTAATTTTCTAATACAAAATTATAAAAAATAACTCTTTACAAGTCTTGATATTGAAATAAATGCGAATAGCTTAAAAACAGCAGAAAAATTGTATATTTAATTTAAAAAAAAGTTTAACAATAAATTAAATGGAATCGAATTTATTTCAAATTTTAATTATTAAATCAAAATAAATAAATTTAAAATTCAAAAATTTATAGTTAAATTTTACTAAATTTAGAATAAAAAAATAAAAGGATAAACAAAATTAATTAAACACTATATAATATTTAAACACAAACAAAACTAAATATAGAATTGAAGAATGTTAAAATGTTAAAATGAAATAAATCAAATTTCAATGTAAAATAATTAAATACAAAAAAAAGAAATAAATAGGAAATCTTTAATTTAAGGTGAATTTACAAATATTTTAATTTAGAAATTAAAACAAAAGTAAAATTCAAAATCTATAATAATAATCCGCAAGATTCAATCATTCTTTCATTAATTCTTGTCTGTCCGCACCTGAAGTTTGTCACTTAGATATTTTTTTGTTTTAAATCAGGTACGTTCGAAAAAATGTATCTTTAAATTAAAATTGGAGTATACTCTCATAAGAGTTAATTTAATTGACAGAAACTAAATTAATTAAAATATAGTTTACCCCAAAATATTGGACTGGAATTTCCATACACTAAAATTTTTAGTAAAATTTAATTTAATTTTATCAATATAAATTAACTTGTAATGTTCTTGTGGTTAAATTAAGGGGTCAGTATGGGTTTATAGGACATATTTTCAAGATTTTATTTTTCACATTAAAATATATTTTAATAAGCCAGGCTTTTTATACATAAACATTGATATTTAATAGTGCCAAAAAAAAATTTTTCTCTTCATTTTTGATTGTTTATTTCTGAGAAATAGCTGCTCGAAATTAACCTTAAATTTTACTGGCCGACACGATATCTGGAGTTTTGATTGTCTAAAATAAAAAAATCAAGGAATTTCTTAAAATTTGGATCTGTAGTTATCGCATGAACTAGGATATTTTAATTCCGATGAAAAAAACAAAATGGCGGATGTTTAAATTTTTTAACCTTTTTTTACAACTTAATTTGTTTAAAAAAAGGGTTAAATATTAATTGATTTTTATAATCCTAGTTCATGCCAAAGCGGCACGTGCATAGAAGAATCCCTAAAAATTTGAGATCAATCGGTTCAATTGTTTTCTTTAAATCGTGTCGGCCACAGACCGGGGCACATAGCCAAAGACTGCAAAGGCCCAGACAGATCTATGCTTTGTTGGCGCTGTGGTCAGAATAGGCATGAGGTAGGAAAAAAGTGCGAAAACGAGCCATTCTGCTACCTTTGCCAGGAGCGGAACAGTAGCTGTGGCACAAACCATGTTTTTGCTTCCTATAAATGCAAGGCTTTCCAGGAGGAGAAAAAGAACATGTCTTAAAAGGCAAAGACGCGATAAAAATACTGCAAGGTAATTTTCAAAACAGCAAATTGGCGCAGACTCTGCTGGTTCGGTGGTTGTTCGAAAAGGACCCAGACATTGTGATACTGTCTGAACAATATGAGAACTGGCCTTGCCGTGGATGGCTCAGTGACTTGAGCAATAGAGCCGCGCTTTGGATCAGGAACAGGAGCCTCCATATTAGTGGACAGGGACAGGGAGATGGTTATGTCTGGATGACTATTAACAGAGGAATCACCTTTGTCAGCTGCTATTTCTCCCCAAATGACAAAATAGCGATTTTCAGAGCAAAACTGTCAGGCCTTGAAGGATTTCTGCAGAACCTAGAGCGAGAAGCCATAATTGCAGGAGATTTTAATGCCAAATCTGTGGAATGGGGAATGCCAAAAAGCAGCAGCAGAGGCAAGGAGCTTGCAGACATGGCAGCTAGTCTTAACCTAACCATTATGAACACTGGCACCACCACCACCTTTAGAAGAGCTAAAACTAAAGGGTCTATTATAGACCTGACTTTTGCCTCTTTAGGGGTATCTCCAAAGGTTAGGAACTGGAAAGTGGACGAAGGTTTTACCGCCAGTGACCATCAATACATTACGTACCAGATCGGAGAGAAAACTACAGACGGAGACAGAGGCCAGATTAAAGAGAATCGTAAGGGGTGGAATGTAAGGAAGTTAAACAAGGAAGCCTTGATCGCAGCAGTAGCCACTGGAGGCGACCTTCTCGTTAAAGCCTTGGATCTTACGCAAACTACCACAAGGGAGGACACGGAAGCGCTCGTCGACAAAACGATGAATCTTTTTGTGCAGGGCTGTGACTTGTCAATGCCAAACGCCCGAAAAGTTTCCATAAACCACCTGTATATTGGTGGACCCCGGAAATATCGGAGCTGAGAAAGAAATGCCTAAGGTACAGACGCAGGTACCAAAGGGTAAGAAAAAGTAATCCTCATGACCTGGATAATAGAGCTTCTGATTATAAGATAGCGAAAAAGAAGCTTAGCACAGCTATAAAAATCAGCAAAAGGACATGTTGGCTCCGACTATGCAATGAGGTTGACGAGGATCTCTGGGGAAAAGGGTATAAGATCGTCACCGGAAAGCTCGGAAAAAGCGCGCCGGTTCAGACAATGGATCCAAAAACAATGGGCGAAATAGTGGATAACTTGTTCCCGCAGCACGAGGAAAGGCCAGTGGATATATTTCAGGCTGACGAGGAAATGGAAACCCCAAACTTTACTGTGGAGGAATTACACCGAGTTCTGGTTTCATTCAATGGACGTAAGGCACCTGGCCCAGATGGTATACCAATCGAAGTTTTTAAGACAGTCGCAGAGGTTTTCCCACATCTTCTTCTGAATATGTACAACTCGTGTCTCCGATTAGGTGTATTCAGCGAAAGGTGGAAAATTCAAAGGCTTGTCCTAATCGACAAAGGAAAGGGTCCCCCAATTTTCGCGTCGTCGTACCGTCCTTTATGTATGCTGGACAACGCGGGGAAAATCTTCGAAAAATTGATTCGAGCAAGACTGCGCATCGCTGTGGCGCTGGCCGGAGGCTTGTCGGACAACCAATGTGGTTTTCGACCCGGCCGATCTACAATTGGTGCCATTAATAAAGTCATCGAAATAACGGAAAGCGCGTGGAAGGAATTGCGGACTACCTAAGGAAAAGAATCCTGGTTTACGAAACAACTGAGGGGCAAAGACGCAGACAAGTGACATCAGGAGTAGCTCAAGGTTCAGCGCTTGGCCCTGACTTGTGGAATGTTGTATACGATGATGTTTTAACAACACCTATGTCGACTGATAAGATCCAAGTGGTAGGATACGCAGATGCCATAGTTGCTCCAATAAAGGCTCGAAACGAGACAGAGGCTAAAATACGTATTGCGCAAATGAACTGGCGGAATGATGATCGATTAAGGACCCATGGCCTTGATCTGGCCCCACAGAAGACAGAAATCATCATCCTCACAAGACAACGCACCTTCCCTCAAAGGTTCTCCACAAAAATAAACGGCGTTGAAGTTGTGTCCGTTGACTCAGCTAAGTACCTTGGAATAACTCTGGACCCGAAACTTACTTTTGGGAAGCATATTCAGAATTTAGCTGATAAAGCTTTAATCCTTGTGGGAAAGCTTACTAGAATACTGCCGAATGTAATGGGCGCTAGAAGTAGTAAGAGAAAAGCTTTATTAAGTGTCGCACACTCCATATTACTGTATGGTTCCGAGATATGGGCAAGTGCAATAAAAGTTAAGACTTATAAAAAGAGATTGTCTACAGTTTAGCGTAGGGGTGCGCTGCGTGTGTCATGTGCCTACAGAACCGTTTCGGAAGATGCCATTCTTGTTGTTTCTGGAGTGATCCCAATAGATCTGCTGGCAGATGAAAGACAAAGAGTTTTTAGGCGAAGAACAGATGAAGTTAAAGAAACAGTTAGGTCTCAAGAAAGGCGTTATACGCTGCTGCAGTGGCAGTCTCGCTGGGAAAATGCTACAAAAGGGAAATGGACAAAAAGGCTCATCAAAGAATTAATACCATGGACTGGACGACGACATGGTGAGGTGAACTATCACCTGACTCAGTTTCTTACCGGGCATGGCATGTTTAAGGAATACCTCCACAAGCTCAACGGAAAAAATAGCCCATATTGAGACTATTGCCCTGAGGAGAAAGACGACGTATATCACACATTCTTTAAGTGCTCTAGATGGGAAACACCAAAAGCAAGGCTAGAATCAAAACTAAGAAATGAAATCACACCGGAAAATGTAGTTGACCTAATGCTAAACTGCGAGAAAAATTGGTGCCTTGTTTCGAATTATGTAGAATTAGTCCTAACGACCAAAAAGCGGAAGGAAATTTAACTTCTATCATGGATAAAAATACATCGGGAAAAAAATTTAATTACGATGCAGTTATGTAATAAGCACGAAATACCTGTAAAAAAAGGAGAAAAAAATAAAAATAAAAAAAATGAAAAATAAAAAATAGGGCATCCAGGCTGGATGAAGGGTGGGGGCCGAAGCACGGCAGTTAAGCGCCTATAGCGAGTTTTCCTGCAGTAATGCGAGAGCGGTGTCCAGGAAACTTCGTTGGCGCGGTAGAGGAAGGTTTAGTTGGTATAACTCAGTGTACACTGAGGCCGGAGAATCCGGGTTTGAGTCCAACAGTATTCGGATGGTATGTTGCGGCATTCTTGTCATTTTCTTGACATGAACTCTGTGCCATGCTCCCGTTTCAGCGCGAAATGCGTTTTCCAAACCTCAAATAAAAAAAAAAAAAATAAAAAAAGAACTTATTTAGGACCTGATAATTTTAGAATTGAATTAGGACTTGATAATTTTCAGATTTAATTAGGACTTGATCATCTTAGGACTTAATTAGGACTTGATAACTTTAGGACTTAATTAAGACTTAATAATTTTAGGAGTCAATTAGGACTTGATCATCTTAGGACTTAATTAGGACTTGATAATTTTAGGACTTAATTAGGACTTGATAATTTTACGAGTCAATTAGGACTTGATAATTTTAGGACTTAATTAGGACTTGATAACACTAGGACTTAATTAGGACTTGATAATTTTAGGACTTAATTAGGACTTGGTAATTTAAGGAGTCAATTAGGACTAAATAATTTTAGGAGTTAATTAGGACTAAATAATTTTAGGACTTAATTAGGACTTGATAATTTTAGGACTTAATTAGGACTTGATAATTTAAGGAGTCAATTAGGACTTGATAACTTTAGGACTGAATTAGGACTTGATAATTTTAAGATTTAATTACGACTTGATCATCTTAGGACTTAATTAGGACTTGATAAATTCAGGACTTAATTAGGACTTGATAATTTTAGGACTTAATATTTTTAGGACTTAATTAGGACTTGATAATTTTAGGAGTTAATTAGGACTAAATAATTTTAGGACTTAATTAGGACTTGATAATTTTAGGACTAAATTAGGACTTGATAATTTTAGGAGTCAATGAGGACTTGATAATTTTAGGAGTTTACTAGGACTTGAGAACTTCAGGACTTAATTAGGACTTGATAATTTAAATACTTTGTTAGGACTTGATAATTTGAGAACTTATTTAGGACCTGATAATTTTAGGATTGAATTAGGACTGTATATATTTAGGATTTAATTAGGACTTGATAATTGTAGGACTTAATTAGGACTTGATAATTTTAGGAGTTAATTAGGAGTTGATAATTTTAGGAGTTAATTAGGACTTTATAACTTTAGGACTTAATTAGGAATTGATCATGTTAGGACTTAATTAGGACTTGATAACTTTAGTAATTAATTAGGACTTGATAACTTTAGGACTTAATTAGGACTTGATAATTTTAGGACTTAATTAGGACTTGATAACTTTAGTAATTAATTAGGACTTGATAATTTTAGGACTTAATAATTTTAGGACTTAATTAGGACTTGATAATTTTAGGATTTAATTAGGACTTGATAATTGTAGGACCTAATTAGGACTTGATAATTTTAGGAGTTAATTAGTAGTTGATAATTTTAGGAGTTAATTAGGACTAAATAATTTTAGGACTTAATTAGGACTTGATAATTTTCTTACTAAATTAGGACTTGATAATTTTAGGAGTCAATTAGGACTTGATAATTTTAGGAGTTTACTAGGACTTGAGAACTTCAGGACTTTTTAGGACTTGATAATTTAAATACTTTGTTAGGACTTGATAATTTGAGAACTTATTTAGGACCTGGTAATTTTAGGACTTAATTAGGACTTGATAATTTTAGGATTCAATTAGGACTTGATAAGTTTAGGACTTAATTAGGACTTGATAATTTTAGGACTTAATTAGGACTTGATCATGTTAGGACTTAATTAGGACTTAATAACTTTAGGACTTAATAAGGACTTGATAATTTTAGGACTTAATTAGGACTTGATAATTTTAGGACTTAATTAAGACTTGATAATTTAAGGAGTCAATAAGGACTTGATAACTTTAGGACTTAATTAGGACTTGATAATTTTAGGACTTAATTAGGACTTGATAATTTTAGGACTTAATTAGGCCTTGATAATTTTAGGACTTAATTAAGACTTGATAATTTAAGGAGTCAATAAGGACTTGATAACTTTAGGACTGAATTAGGACTTGATAATTTTAAGATTTAATTACGACTTGATCATCTTAGGACTTAATTAGGACTTGATAACTTCAGGACTTAATTAGGACTTGATAATTTTAGGACTTAATAATTTTAGGACTTAAGTAGGACTTGACAATTTTAGGACTAAATTAGGACTTGATAATTTTCGGACTAAATTAGGACTTGATAATTTTAGGAGTCAATTAGGACTTGATAATTTTAGGAGTTTACTAGGACTTGAGAACTTCAGGACTTAATTAGGACTTGATAATTTTAGGAGTTAATTAGGACTTGATAATTTTAGGAATTAATTAGGACTTGATAACTTTAGGACTTAATTAGGAATTGATCATGTTAGGACTTAATTAGGACTTGATAACTTTAGGAATTAATTAGTACTTGATAATTTTAGGACTTAATAATTTTAGGACTTAATTAGGACTTGATAATTTTAGGACTTAATTAGGACTTGATAATTTTAGGAGTCAATTAGGACTTGATAATTTTAGGAGTCAATTAGAACTTGATAATTTTAGGAGTTAATTAGGACTTGATAACTTTAGGACTTAATTAGGAATTGATTATGTTAGGACTTAATTAGGACTTGATAACTTTAGTTAATAATTAGGACTTGATAATTTTAGGACTTAATAATTTTAGGACTTAATTAGGACTTGATAATTTTAGGACTTAATTAGGACTTGATAATTTTAGGAGACAATTAGGACTTGATAATTTAAGGACTTAATTAGGACTTGATAACTTTAGGACTTAATTAGGACTTGATAATTTTATGACTTAATTAGGACTTGATAATTTTAGGAGTCAATTAGGACTTGATAATTTTAGCACTTAATAATTTTAGAACTTAATTAGGACTTGATAATTTTAGGACTTAATTAGGACTTGATAATTTTAGGAGTCAATTAGGACTTGATAATTTTAGGAGTCAATTAGGACTTGATAATTTTAGGAGTTAATTAGGACTTGATAACTTTAGGACTTAATTAGGAATTGATTATGTTAGGACTTAATTAGGACTTGATAACTTTAGTTAATAATTAGGACTTGATAATTTTAGGACTTAATAATTTTAGGACTTAATTAGGACTTGATAATTTTAGGAGTTAATTAGGACTAAATAATTTTAGGACTTAATTAGGACATTATAATTTTAGGACTAAATTAGGACTTGATAATTTTAGGAGTCAATGAGGACTTGATAATTTTAGGAGTTTACTAGGACTTGAGAACTTCAGGACTTAATTAGGACTTGATAATTTAAATACTTTGTTAGGACTTGATAATTTGAGAACTTATTTAGGACCTGATAATTTTAGGATTGAATTAGGACTGTATATATTTAGGATTTAATTAGGACTTGATAATTGTAGGACTTAATTAGGACTTGATAATTTTAGGAGTTAATTAGGAGTTGATAATTTTAGGAGTTAATTAGGACTTTATAACTTTAGGACTTAATTAGGAATTGATCATGTTAGGACTTAATTAGGACTTGATAACTTTAGTAATTAATTAGGACTTGATAACTTTAGGACTTAATTAGGACTTGATAATTTTAGGACTTAATTAGGACTTGATAACTTTAGTAATTAATTAGGACTTGATAATTTTAGGACTTAATAATTTTAGGACTTAATTAGGACTTGATAATTTTAGGATTTAATTAGGACTTGATAATTGTAGGACCTAATTAGGACTTGATAATTTTAGGAGTTAATTAGGACTTGATCATGTTAGGACTTAATTAGGACTTAATAACTTTAGGACTTAATAAGGACTTGATAATTTTAGGACTTAATTGGGACTTGATAATTTTAGGACTTAATTAAGACTTGATAATTTAAGGAGTCAATAAGGACTTGATAACTTTAGGACTTAATTAGGACTTGATAATTTTAGGACCTAATTAGGACTTGATAATTTTAGGACTTAATTAGGCCTTGATAATTTTAGGACTTAATTAAGACTTGATAATTTAAGGAGTCAATAAGGACTTGATAACTTTAGGACTGAATTAGGACTTGATAATTTTAAGATTTAATTACGACTTGATCATCTTAGGACTTAATTAGGACTTGATAACTTCAGGACTTAATTAGGACTTGATAATTTTAGGACTTAATAATTTTAGGACTTAAGTAGGACTTGACAATTTTAGGACTAAATTAGGACTTGATAATTTTCGGACTAAATTAGGACTTGATAATTTTAGGAGTCAATTAGGACTTGATAATTTTAGGAGTTTACTAGGACTTTAGAACTTCAGGACTTAATTAGGACTTGATAATTTTAGGAGTTAATTAGGACTTGATAATTTTAGGAATTAATTAGGACTTGATAACTTTAGGACTTAATTAGGAATTGATCATGTTAGGACTTAATTAGGACTTGATAACTTTAGGAATTAATTAGTACTTGATAATTTTAGGACTTAATAATTTTAGGACTTAATTAGGACTTGATAATTTTAGGACTTAATTAGGACTTGATAATTTTAGGAGTCAATTAGGACTTGATAATTTTAGGAGTCAATTAGAACTTGATAATTTTAGGAGTTAATTAGGACTTGATAACTTTAGGACTTAATTAGGAATTGATTATGTTAGGACTTAATTAGGACTTGATAACTTTAGTTAATAATTAGGACTTGATAATTTTAGGACTTAATAATTTTAGGACTTAATTAGGACTTGATAATTTTAGGACTTAATTAGGACTTGATAATTTTAGGAGACAATTAGGACTTGATAATTTTAGGACTTAATTAGGACTTGATAACTTTAGGACTTAATTAGGACTTGATAATTTTATGACTTAATTAGGACTTGATAATTTTAGGAGTCAATTAGGACTTGATAATTTTAGCACTTAATAATTTTAGAACTTAATTAGGACTTGATAATTTTAGGACTTAATTAGGACTTGATAATTTTAGAAGTCAATTAGGACTTGATAATTTTAGGAGTCAATTAGGACTTGATAATTTTAGGAGTTAATTAGGACTTGATAACTTTAGGACTTAATTAGGAATTGATTATGTTAGGACTTAATTAGGACTTGATAACTTTAGTTAATAATTAGGACTTGATAATTTTAGGACTTAATAATTTTAGGACTTAATTAGGACTTGATAATTTTAGGACTTAATTAGGACTTGATAATTTAAGGAGTTAATTAGGACTTGATAATTTTAGGAATTAATTAGGACTTGATAACTTTAGGACTTAATTAGGAATTGATCATGTTAGGACTTAATTAGGACTTGATAACTTTAGGAATTAATTAGTACTTGATAATTTTAGGACTTAATAATTTTAGGACTTAATTAGGACTTGATAATTTTAGGACTTAATTAGGACTTGATAATTTTAGGAGTCAATTAGGACTTGATAATTTTAGGAGTCAATTAGGACTTGATAATTTTAGGAGTTAATTAGGACTTGATAACTTTAGGACTTAATTAGGAATTGATTATGTTAGGACTTAATTAGGACTTGATAACTTTAGTTAATAATTAGGACTTGATAATTTTAGGACTTAATAATTTTAGGACTTAATTAGGACTTGATAATTTTAGGACTTAATTAGGACTTGATAATTTTAGGAGACAATTAGGACTTGATAATTTTAGGACTTAATTAGGACTTGATAACTTTAGGACTTAATTAGGACTTGATAATTTTATGACTTAATTAGGACTTGATAATTTTAGGAGTCAATTAGGACTTGATAATTTTAGCACTTAATAATTTTAGAACTTAATTAGGACTTGATAATTTTAGGACTTAATTAGGACTTGGTAATTTAAGGAGTCAATTAGGACTTGATAATTTTAGGATTCAATTAGGACTTGATAAGTTTAGGACTTAATTAGGACTTGATAATTTTAGGACTTAATTAGGACTTGATCATGTTAGGACTTAATTAGGACTTAATAACTTTAGGACTTAATAAGGACTTGATAATTTTAGGACTTAATTAGGACTTGATAATTTTAGGACTTAATTAAGACTTGATAATTTAAGGAGTCAATAAGGACTTGATAACTTTAGGACTTAATTAGGACTTGATAATTTTAGGACTTAATTAGGACTTAATAATTTTAGGACTTAATTAGGACTTGATAATTTTAGGAGACAATTAGGACTTGATAATTTTAGGACTTAATTAGGACTTGATAACTTTAGGACTTAATTAGGACTTGATAATTTTATGACTTAATTAGGACTTGATAATTTTAGGAGTCAATTAGGACTTGATAATTTTAGCACTTAATAATTTTAGGACTTAATTAGGACTTGATAATTTTAGGACTTAATTAGGACTTGGTTATTGAAGGAGTCAATTAGGACTTGATAATTTTAGGAGTTAATTAGGACTAAATAATTTTAGGACTGAATTAGGACTTGATAATTTTAAGATTTAATTACGACTTAATCATCTTAGGACTTAATTAGGACTTGATAACTTCAGGACTTAATTAGGACTTGATAATTTTAGGACTTAATAATTTTAGGACTTAATTAGGACTTGATACTTTTAGTACTTAATTAGGACTTGATAATTTTAGGAGTTAATTAGGATTTGATAATTTTAGGAGTCAATTAGGACTTGATAATTTTAGGAGTTTACTAGGACTTGAGAACTTCAGGACTTAATTAGGACTTGATAATTTAAATACTTTGTTAGGACTTGATAATTTGAGAACTTATTTAGGACCTGATAATTTTAGGACTTAATTAGGACTTGATAATTTTAGGATTCAATTAGGACTTGATAATTTTAGGGCTTAATTAGGACTTGATAATTTTAGGACTTAATTAGGACTTGATCATGTTAGGACTTAATTAGGACTTAATAACTTTAGGACTTAACAAGGACTTGATAATTTTAGGACTTAATTAGGACTTAATAATTTTAGGACTTAATTAAGACTTGATAATTTAAGGAGTCAATAAGGACTTGATAACTTTAGGACTTAATTAGGACTTGATAATTTTAGGACTTAATTAAGACTTGATAATTTAAGGAGTCAATAAGGACTTGATAACTTTAGGACTTAATTAGGACTTGATAATTTAAATACTTTGTTAGGACTTGATAATTTGAGAACTTATTTAGGACCTGATAATTTTAGGACTTAATTAGGACTTGATAATTTTAGGATTCAATTAGGACTTGATAATTTTAGGACTTAATTAGGACTTAATAATTTTAGGACTTAATTAGGACTTGATAATTTTAGGAGTTAATTAGGACTAAATAATTTTAGGACTTAATTAGGACTTGATAATTTTCGGACTAAATTAGGACTTGATAATTTTAGGAGTCAATTAGGACTTGATAATTTTAGGAGTTTACTAGGACTTGAGAACTTCAGGACTTAATTAGGACTTGATAATTTAAATACTTTGTTAGGACTTGATAATTTGAGAACTTATTTAGGACCTGATAATTTTAGGACTTAATTAGGACTTGATAATTTTAGGATTCAATTAGGACTTGATAATTTTAGGGCTTAATTAGGACTTGATAATTTTAGGACTTAATTAGGACTTGATCATGTTAGGACTTAATTAGGACTTAATAACTTTAGGACTTAACAAGGACTTGATAATTTTAGGACTTAATTAGGACTTAATAATTTTAGGACTTAATTAAGACTTGATAATTTAAGGAGTCAATAAGGACTTGATAACTTTAGGACTTAATTAGGACTTGATAATTTTAGGACTTAATTAAGACTTGATAATTTAAGGAGTCAATAAGGACTTGATAACTTTAGGACTTAATTAGGACTTGATAATTTAAATACTTTGTTAGGACTTGATAATTTGAGAACTTATTTAGGACCTGATAATTTTAGGACTTAATTAGGACTTGATAATTTTAGGATTCAATTAGGACTTGATAATTTTAGGACTTAATTAGGACTTAATAATTTTAGGACTTAATTAGGACTTGATAATTTTAGGAGTTAATTAGGACTAAATAATTTTAGGACTTAATTAGGACTTGATAATTTTCGGACTAAATTAGGACTTGATAATTTTAGGAGTCAATTAGGACTTGATAATTTTAGGAGTTTACTAGGACTTGAGAACTTCAGGACTTAATTAGGACTTGATAATTTAAATACTTTGTTAGGACTTGATAATTTGAGATCTTATTTAGGACCTGATAATTTTAGGACTTAATTAGGACTTGATAATTTTAGGATTCAATTAGGACTTGATAATTTTAGGGCTTAATTAGGACTTGATAATTTTAGGACTTAATTAGGACTTGATAATTTTAGGATTCAATTAGGACTTGATAATTTTAGGACTTAATTAGGACTTAATAATTTTAGGACTTAATTAGGACTTGATAATTTTAGGAGTTAATTAGGACTAAATAATTTTAGGACTTAATTAGGACTTGATAATTTTCGGACTAAATTAGGACTTGATAATTTTAGGAGTCAATTAGGACTTGATAATTTTAGGAGTTTACTAGGACTTGAGAACTTCAGGACTTAATTAGGACTTGATAATTTAAATACTTTGTTAGGACTTGATAATTTGAGATCTTATTTAGGACCTGATAATTTTAGGACTTAATTAGGACTTGATAATTTTAGGATTCAATTAGGACTTGATAATTTTAGGGCTTAATTAGGACTTGATAATTTTCGGACTAAATTAGGACTTGATAATTTTAGGAGTCAATTAGGACTTGATAATTTTAGGAGTTTACTAGGACTTGAGAACTTCAGGACTTAATTAGGACTTGATAATTTAAATACTTTGTTAGGACTTGATAATTTGAGATCTTATTTAGGACCTGATAATTTTAGGACTTAATTAGGACTTGATAATTTTAGGATTCAATTAGGACTTGATAATTTTAGGGCTTAATTAGGACTTGATAATTTTAGGACTTAATTAGGACTTGATCATGTTAGGACTTAATTAGGACTTAATAACTTTAGGACTTAACAAGGACTTGATAATTTTAGGACTTAATTAGGACTTAATAATTTTAGGACTTAATTAAGACTTGATAATTTAAGGAGTCAATAAGGACTTGATAACTTTAGGACTTAATTAGGACTTGATAATTTTAGGACTTAATTAGGACTTGATAATTGTAGGACTTAATTAGGCCTTGATAATTTTAGGACTTAATTAAGACTTGATAATTTAAGGAGTCAATCAGGACTTGATAACTTTAGGACTGAATTAGGACTAGATAATTTTAAGATTTAATTACGACTTGATCATCTTAGGACTTAATTAGGACTTGATGACTTCAGGACTTAATTAGGAATTGATCATGTTAGGACTTAATTAGGACTTGATAACTTTAGGAATTAATTAGGACTTGATAATGTTAGGAGTTAATTAGGAGTTGATAATTTTAGGAGTTAATTAGGACTTTATAACTTTAGGACTTAATTAGGAATTGATTATGTTAGGACTTAATTAGGACTTGATAACTTTAGTTAATAATTAGGACTTGATAATTTTAGGACTTAATAATTTTAGGACTTAATTAGGACTTGATAATTTTAGGACTTAATTAGGACTTGATAATTTTAGGACTAAATTAGGACTTGATAATTTTCGGACTAAATTAGGACTTGATAATTTAAATACTTTGTTAGGACTTGATAATTTGAGAACTTATTTAGGACCTGATAATTTTAGGACTTAATTAGGACTTGATAATTTTAGGATTCAATTAGGACTTGATAATTTTAGGACTTAATTAGGACTTGATAATTTTAGGACTTAATTAGGACTTGATCATGTTAGGACTTAATTAGGACTTAATAACTTTAGGACTTAACAAGGACTTGATAATTTTAGGACTTAATTAGGACTTGATAATTTTAGGACTTAATTAAGACTTGATAATTTAAGGAGTCAATAAGGACTTGATAACTTTAGGACTTAATTAAGACTTGATAATTTAAGGAGTCAATAAGGACTTGATAACTTTAGGACTTAATTAGGACTTGATAATTTAAATACTTTGTTAGGACTTGATAATTTGAGAACTTATTTAGGACCTGATAATTTTAGGACTTAATTAGGACTTGATAATTTTAGGATTCAATTAGGACTTGATAATTTTAGGACTTAATTAGGACTTAATAATTTTAGGACTTAATTAGGACTTGATAATTTTAGGAGTTAATTAGGACTAAATAATTTTAGGACTTAATTAGGACTTGATAATTTTAGGACTTAATTAAGACTTAATAATTTAAGGAGTCAATAAGGACTTGATAACTTTAGGACTTAATTAGGACTTGATAATTTTAGGAGTTAATTAGGACTTGATAATTTTAGTAATTAATTAGGACTTGATAACTTTAGGACTTAATTAGGACTTGATAATTTTAGGACTTAATTAGGACTTGATAACTTTAGTAATTAATTAGGACTTGATAATTTTAGGACTTAATAATTTTAGGAGTTAATTAGGACTTGATAATTTTAGTAATTAATTAGGACTTGATAACTTTAGGACTTAATTAGGACTTGATAATTTTAGGACTTAATTAGGACTTGATAACTTTAGTAATTAATTAGGAATTGATAATTTTAGGACTTAATAATTTTAGGACTTAATTAGGACTTGATAATTTTAGGATTTAATTAGGACTTGATAATTGTAGGACCTAATTAGGACTTGATAATTTTAGGAGTTAATTAGTAGTTGATAATTTTAGGAGTTAATTAGGACTAAATAATTTTAGGACTTAATTAGGACTTGATAATTTTCTTACTAAATTAGGACTTGATAATTTTAGGAGTCAATTAGGACTTGATAATTTTAGGAGTTTACTAGGACTTGAGAACTTCAGGACTTTTTAGGACTTGATAATTTAAATACTTTGTTAGGACTTGATAATTTGAGAACTTATTTAGGACCTGGTAATTTTAGGACTTAATTAGGACTTGATAATTTTAGGATTCAATTAGGACTTGATAAGTTTAGGACTTAATTAGGACTTGATAATTTTAGGACTTAATTAGGACTTGATCATGTTAGGACTTAATTAGGACTTAATAACTTTAGGACTTAATAAGGACTTGATAATTTTAGGACTTAATTAGGACTTGATAATTTTAGGACTTAATTAGGACTTGATAATTTTAGGACTTAATTAGGACTTGATAATTTTAGGACTTAATTAAGACTTGATAATTTAAGGAGTCAATAAGGACTTGATAACTTTAGGACTTAATTAGGACTTGATAATTTTAGGACTTAATTAGGACTTGATAATTTTAGGACTTAATTAGGCCTTGATAATTTTAGGACTTAATTAAGACTTGATAATTTAAGGAGTCAATAAGGACTTGATAACTTTAGGACTGAATTAGGACTTGATAATTTTAAGATTTAATTACGACTTGATCATCTTAGGACTTAATTAGGACTTGATAACTTCAGGACTTAATTAGGACTTGATAATTTTAGGACTTAATAATTTTAGGACTTAAGTAGGACTTGACAATTTTAGGACTAAATTAGGACTTGATAATTTTCGGACTAAATTAGGACTTGATAATTTTAGGAGTCAATTAGGACTTGATAATTTTAGGAGTTTACTAGGACTTGAGAACTTCAGGACTTAATTAGGACTTGATAATTTTAGGAGTTAATTAGGACTTGATAATTTTAGTAATTAATTAGGACTTGATAACTTTAGGACTTAATTAGGACTTGATAATTTTAGGACTTAATTAGGACTTGATAACTTTAGTAATTAATTAGGACTTGATAATTTTAGGACTTAATAATTTTAGGACTTAATTAGGACTTGATAATTTTAGGATTTAATTAGGACTTGATAATTGTAGGACCTAATTAGGACTTGATAATTTTAGGAGTTAATTAGTAGTTGATAATTTTAGGAGTTAATTAGGACTAAATAATTTTAGGACTTAATTAGGACTTGATAATTTTCTTACTAAATTAGGACTTGATAATTTTAGGAGTCAATTAGGACTTGATAATTTTAGGAGTTTACTAGGACTTGAGAACTTCAGGACTTTTTAGGACTTGATAATTTAAATACTTTGTTAGGACTTGATAATTTGAGAACTTATTTAGGACCTGGTAATTTTAGGACTTAATTAGGACTTGATAATTTTAGGATTCAATTAGGACTTGATAAGTTTAGGACTTAATTAGGACTTGATAATTTTAGGACTTAATTAGGACTTGATCATGTTAGGATTTAATTAGGACTTAATAACTTTAGGACTTAATAAGGACTTGATAATTTTAGGACTTAATTAGGACTTGATAATTTTAGGACTTAATTAGGACTTGATAATTTTAGGACTTAATTAGGCCTTGATAATTTTAGGACTTAATTAAGACTTGATAATTTAAGGAGTCAATAAGGACTTGATAACTTTAGGACTTAATTAGGACTTGATAATTTTAGGACTTAATTAGGACTTGATAATTTAAGGAGTCAATAAGGACTTGATAACTTTAGGACTGAATTAGGACTTGATAATTTTAGGAGTTAATTAGTAGTTGATAATTTTAGGAGTTAATTAGGACTAAATAATTTTAGGACTTAATTAGGACTTGATAATTTTCTTACTAAATTAGGACTTGATAATTTTAGGAGTCAATTAGGACTTGATAATTTTAGGAGTTTACTAGGACTTGAGAACTTCAGGACTTTTTAGGACTTGATAATTTAAATACTTTGTTAGGACTTGATAATTTGAGAACTTATTTAGGACCTGGTAATTTTAGGACTTAATTAGGACTTGATAATTTTAGGATTCAATTAGGACTTGATAAGTTTAGGACTTAATTAGGACTTGATAATTTTAGGACTTAATTAGGACTTGATCATGTTAGGACTTAATTAGGACTTAATAACTTTAGGACTTAATAAGGACTTGATAATTTTAGGACTTAATTAGGACTTGATAATTTTAGGACTTAATTAAGACTTGATAATTTAAGGAGTCAATAAGGACTTGATAACTTTAGGACTTAATTAGGACTTGATAATTTTAGGACTTAATTAGGACTTGATAATTTTAGGACTTAATTAGGCCTTGATAATTTTAGGACTTAATTAAGACTTGATAATTTAAGGAGTCAATAAGGACTTGATAACTTTAGGACTGAATTAGGACTTGATAATTTTAAGATTTAATTACGACTTGATCATCTTAGGACTTAATTAGGACTTGATAACTTCAGGACTTAATTAGGACTTGATAATTTTAGGACTTAATAATTTTAGGACTTAAGTAGGACTTGACAATTTTAGGACTAAATTAGGACTTGATAATTTTCGGACTAAATTAGGACTTGATAATTTTAGGAGTCAATTAGGACTTGATAATTTTAGGAGTTTACTAGGACTTGAGAACTTCAGGACTTAATTAGGAATTGATCATGTTAGGACTTAATTAGGACTTGATAACTTTAGTAATTAATTAGGACTTGATAACTTTAGGACTTAATTAGGACTTGATAATTTTAGGACTTAATTAGGACTTGATAACTTTAGTAATTAATTAGGACTTGATAATTTTAGGACTTAATAATTTTAGGACTTAATTAGGACTTGATAATTTTAGGATTTAATTAGGACTTGATAATTGTAGGACCTAATTAGGACTTGATAATTTTAGGAGTTAATTAGTAGTTGATAATTTTAGGAGTTAATTAGGACTAAATAATTTTAGGACTTAATTAGGACTTGATAATTTTCTTACTAAATTAGGACTTGATAATTTTAGGAGTCAATTAGGACTTGATAATTTTAGGAGTTTACTAGGACTTGAGAACTTCAGGACTTTTTAGGACTTGATAATTTAAATACTTTGTTAGGACTTGATAATTTGAGAACTTATTTAGGACCTGGTAATTTTAGGACTTAATTAGGACTTGATAATTTTAGGATTCAATTAGGACTTGATAAGTTTAGGACTTAATTAGGACTTGATAATTTTAGGACTTAATTAGGACTTGATCATGTTAGGACTTAATTAGGACTTAATAACTTTAGGACTTAATAAGGACTTGATAATTTTAGGACTTAATTAGGACTTGATAATTTTAGGACTTAATTAAGACTTGATAATTTAAGGAGTCAATAAGGACTTGATAACTTTAGGACTTAATTAGGACTTGATAATTTTAGGACTTAATTAGGACTTGATAATTTTAGGACTTAATTAGGCCTTGATAATTTTAGGACTTAATTAAGACTTGATAATTTAAGGAGTCAATAAGGACTTGATAACTTTAGGACTGAATTAGGACTTGATAATTTTAAGATTTAATTACGACTTGATCATCTTAGGACTTAATTAGGACTTGATAACTTCAGGACTTAATTAGGACTTGATAATTTTAGGACTTAATAATTTTAGGACTTAAGTAGGACTTGACAATTTTAGGACTAAATTAGGACTTGATAATTTTCGGACTAAATTAGGACTTGATAATTTTAGGAGTCAATTAGGACTTGATAATTTTAGGAGTTTACTAGGACTTGAGAACTTCAGGACTTAATTAGGACTTGATAATTTTAGGAGTTAATTAGGACTTGATAATTTTAGGAATTAATTAGGACTTGATAATTTTAGGACCTAATTAGGAATTGATCATGTTAGGACTTAATTAGGACTTGATAACTTTAGGAATTAATTAGTACTTGATAATTTTAGGACTTAATAATTTTAGGACTTAATTAGGACTTGATAATTTTAGGACTTAATTAGGACTTGATAATTTTAGGAGTCAATTAGGACTTGATAATTTTAGGAGTCAATTAGAACTTGATAATTTTAGGAGTTAATTAGGACTTGATAACTTTAGGACTTAATTAGGAATTGATTATGTTAGGACTTAATTAGGACTTGATAACTTTAGTTAATAATTAGGACTTAATAATTTTAGGACTTAATAATTTTAGGACTTAATTAGGACTTGATAATTTTAGGACTTAATTAGGACTTGATAATTTTAGGAGACAATTAGGACTTGATAATTTTAGGACTTAATTAGGACTTGATAACTTTAGGACTTAATTAGGACTTGATAATTTTATGACTTAATTAGGACTTGATAATTTTAGGAGTCAATTAGGACTTGATAATTTTAGCACTTAATAATTTTAGAACTTAATTAGGACTTGATAATTTTAGGACTTAATTAGGACTTGATAATTTTAGGAGTCAATTAGGACTTGATAATTTTAGGAGTCAATTAGGACTTGATAATTTTAGGAGTTAATTAGGACTTGATAACTTTAGGACTTAATTTGGAATTGATTATGTTAGGACTTAATTAGGACTTGATAACTTTAGTTAATAATTAGGACTTGATAATTTTAGGACTTAATAATTTTAGGACTTAATTAGGACTTGATAATTTTAGGACTTAATTAGGACTTGATAATTTTAGGAGTTAATTAGGACTTGATAATTTTAGGAATTAATTAGGACTTGATAACTTTAGGACTTAATTAGGAATTGATCATGTTAGGACTTAATTAGGACTTGATAACTTTAGGAATTAATTAGTACTTGATAATTTTAGGACTTAATAATTTTAGGACTTAATTAGGACTTGATAATTTTAGGACTTAATTAGGACTTGATAATTTTAGGAGTCAATTAGGACTTGATAATTTTAGGAGTCAATTAGGACTTGATAATTTTAGGAGTTAATTAGGACTTGATAACTTTAGGACTTAATTAGGAATTGATTATGTTAGGACTTAATTAGGACTTGATAACTTTAGTTAATAATTAGGACTTGATAATTTTAGGACTTAATAATTTTAGGACTTAATTAGGACTTGATAATTTTAGGACTTAATTAGGACTTGATAATTTTAGGAGACAATTAGGACTTGATAATTTTAGGACTTAATTAGGACTTGATAACTTTAGGACTTAATTAGGACTTGATAATTTTATGACTTAATTAGGACTTGATAATTTTAGGAGTCAATTAGGACTTGATAATTTTAGCACTTAATAATTTTAGAACTTAATTAGGACTTGATAATTTTAGGACTTAATTAGGACTTGGTAATTTAAGGAGTCAATTAGGACTTGATAATTTTAGGATTCAATTAGGACTTGATAAGTTTAGGACTTAATTAGGACTTGATAATTTTAGGACTTAATTAGGACTTGATCATGTTAGGACTTAATTAGGACTTAATACCTTTAGGACTTAATAAGGACTTGATAATTTTAGGACTTAATTAGGACTTGATAATTTTAGGACTTAATTAAGACTTGATAATTTAAGGAGTCAATAAGGACTTGATAACTTTAGGACTTAATTAGGACCTGATAATTTTAGGACTTAATTAGGACTTGATAATTTTAGGATTCAATTAGGACTTGATAATTTTAGGACTTAATTAGGACTTAATAATTTTAGGACTTAATTAGGACTTGATAATTTTAGGAGTTAATTAGGACTAAATAATTTTAGGACTTAATTAGGACTTGATAATTTTAGGACTTAATTAAGACTTAATAATTTAAGGAGTCAATAAGGACTTGATAACTTTAGGACTTAATTAGGACTTGATAATTTAAATACTTTGTTAGGACTTGATAATTTGAGAACTTATTTAGGACCTGATAATTTTAGGACTTAATTAGGACTTGATAATTTGAGAACTTATTTAGGACCTGATAATTTTAGGATTGAATTAGGACTGTATATATTTAGGATTTAATTAGGACTTGATAATTGTAGGACTTAATTAGGACTTGATAATTTTAGGAGTTAATTAGGAGTTGATAATTTTAGGAGTTAATTAGGACTTTATAACTTTAGGACTTAATTAGGAATTGATCATGTTAGGACTTAATTAGGACTTGATAACTTTAGTAATTAATTAGGACTTGATAACTTTAGGACTTAATTAGGACTTGATAATTTTAGGACTTAATTAGGACTTGATAACTTTAGTAATTAATTAGGACTTGATAATTTTAGGACTTAATAATTTTAGGACTTAATTAGGACTTGATAATTTTAGGATTTAATTAGGACTTGATAATTGTAGGACCTAATTAGGACTTGATAATTTTAGGAGTTAATTAGTAGTTGATAATTTTAGGAGTTAATTAGGACTAAATAATTTTAGGACTTAATTAGGACTTGATAATTTTCTTACTAAATTAGGACTTGATAATTTTAGGAGTCAATTAGGACTTGATAATTTTAGGAGTTTACTAGGACTTGAGAACTTCAGGACTTTTTAGGACTTGATAATTTAAATACTTTGTTAGGACTTGATAATTTGAGAACTTATTTAGGACCTGGTAATTTTAGGACTTAATTAGGACTTGATAATTTTAGGATTCAATTAGGACTTGATAAGTTTAGGACTTAATTAGGACTTGATAATTTTAGGACTTAATTAGGACTTGATCATGTTAGGACTTAATTAGGACTTAATAACTTTAGGACTTAATAAGGACTTGATAATTTTAGGACTTAATTAGGACTTGATAATTTTAGGACTTAATTAAGACTTGATAATTTAAGGAGTCAATAAGGACTTGATAACTTTAGGACTTAATTAGGACTTGATAATTTTAGGACTTAATTAGGACTTGATAATTTTAGGACTTAATTAGGCCTTGATAATTTTAGGACTTAATTAAGACTTGATAATTTAAGGAGTCAATAAGGACTTGATAACTTTAGGACTGAATTAGGACTTGATAATTTTAAGATTTAATTACGACTTGATCATCTTAGGACTTAATTAGGACTTGATAACTTCAGGACTTAATTAGGACTTGATAATTTTAGGACTTAATAATTTTAGGACTTAAGTAGGACTTGACAATTTTAGGACTAAATTAGGACTTGATAATTTTCGGACTAAATTAGGACTTGATAATTTTAGGAGTCAATTAGGACTTGATAATTTTAGGAGTTTACTAGGACTTGAGAACTTCAGGACTTAATTAGGAATTGATCATGTTAGGACTTAATTAGGACTTGATAACTTTAGGAATTAATTAGTACTTGATAATTTTAGGACTTAATAATTTTAGGACTTAATTAGGACTTGATAATTTTAGGACTTAATTAGGACTTGATAATTTTAGGAGTCAATTAGGACTTGATAATTTTAGGAGTCAATTAGAACTTGATAATTTTAGGAGTTAATTAGGACTTGATAACTTTAGGACTTAATTAGGAATTGATTATGTTAGGACTTAATTAGGACTTGATAACTTTAGTTAATAATTAGGACTTGATAATTTTAGGACTTAATAATTTTAGGACTTAATTAGGACTTGATAATTTTAGGACTTAATTAGGACTTGATAATTTTAGGAGACAATTAGGACTTGATAATTTTAGGACTTAATTAGGACTTGATAACTTTAGGACTTAATTAGGACTTGATAATTTTATGACTTAATTAGGACTTGATAATTTTAGGAGTCAATTAGGTCTTGATAATTTTAGCACTTAATAATTTTAGAACTTAATTAGGACTTGATAATTTTAGGACTTAATTAGGACTTGATAATTTTAGGAGTCAATTAGGACTTGATAATTTTAGGAGTCAATTAGGACTTGATAATTTTAGGAGTTAATTAGGACTTGATAACTTTAGGACTTAATTAGGAATTGATTATGTTAGGACTTAATTAGGACTTGATAACTTTAGTTAATAATTAGGACTTGATAATTTTAGGACTTAATAATTTTAGGACTTAATTAGGACTTGATAATTTTAGGACTTAATTAGGACTTGATAATTTTAGGAGTTAATTAGGACTTGATAATTTTAGGAATTAATTAGGACTTGATAACTTTAGGACTTAATTAGGAATTGATCATGTTAGGACTTAATTAGGACTTGATAACTTTAGGAATTAATTAGTACTTGATAATTTTAGGACTTAATAATTTTAGGACTTAATTAGGACTTGATAATTTTAGGACTTAATTAGGACTTGATAATTTTAGGAGTCAATTAGGACTTGATAATTTTAGGAGTCAATTAGGACTTGATAATTTTAGGAGTTAATTAGGACTTGATAACTTTAGGACTTAATTAGGAATTGATTATGTTAGGACTTAATTAGGACTTGATAACTTTAGTTAATAATTAGGACTTGATAATTTTAGGACTTAATAATTTTAGGACTTAATTAGGACTTGATAATTTTAGGACTTAATTAGGACTTGATAATTTTAGGAGACAATTAGGACTTGATAATTTTAGGACTTAATTAGGACTTGATAACTTTAGGACTTAATTAGGACTTGATAATTTTATGACTTAATTAGGACTTGATAATTTTAGGAGTCAATTAGGACTTGATAATTTTAGCACTTAATAATTTTAGAACTTAATTAGGACTTGATAATTTTAGGACTTAATTAGGACTTGGTAATTTAAGGAGTCAATTAGGACTTGATAATTTTAGGATTCAATTAGGACTTGATAAGTTTAGGACTTAATTAGGACTTGATAATTGTAGGACCTAATTAGGACTTGATAATTTTAGGAGTTAATTAGTAGTTGATAATTTTAGGAGTTAATTAGGACTAAATAATTTTAGGACTTAATTAGGACTTGATAATTTTCTTACTAAATTAGGACTTGATAATTTTAGGAGTCAATTAGGACTTGATAATTTTAGGAGTTTACTAGGACTTGAGAACTTCAGGACTTTTTAGGACTTGATAATTTAAATACTTTGTTAGGACTTGATAATTTGAGAACTTATTTAGGACCTGGTAATTTTAGGACTTAATTAGGACTTGATAATTTTAGGATTCAATTAGGACTTGATAAGTTTAGGACTTAATTAGGACTTGATAATTTTAGGACTTAATTAGGACTTGATCATGTTAGGACTTAATTAGGACTTAATAACTTTAGGACTTAATAAGGACTTGATAATTTTAGGACTTAATTAGGACTTGATAATTTTAGGACTTAATTAAGACTTGATAATTTAAGGAGTCAATAAGGACTTGATAACTTTAGGACTTAATTAGGACTTGATAATTTTAGGACTTAATTAGGACTTGATAATTTTAGGACTTAATTAGGCCTTGATAATTTTAGGACTTAATTAAGACTTGATAATTTAAGGAGTCAATAAGGACTTGATAACTTTAGGACTGAATTAGGACTTGATAATTTTAAGATTTAATTACGACTTGATCATCTTAGGACTTAATTAGGACTTGATAACTTCAGGACTTAATTAGGACTTGATAATTTTAGGACTTAATAATTTTAGGACTTAAGTAGGACTTGACAATTTTAGGACTAAATTAGGACTTGATAATTTTCGGACTAAATTAGGACTTGATAATTTTAGGAGTCAATTAGGACTTGATAATTTTAGGAGTTTACTAGGACTTGAGAACTTCAGGACTTAATTAGGACTTGATAATTTTAGGAGTTAATTAGGACTTGATAATTTTAGGAATTAATTAGGACTTGATAACTTTAGGACTTAATTAGGAATTGATCATGTTAGGACTTAATTAGGACTTGATAACTTTAGGAATTAATTAGTACTTGATAATTTTAGGACTTAATAATTTTAGGACTTAATTAGGACTTGATAATTTTAGGACTTAATTAGGACTTGATAATTTTAGGAGTCAATTAGGACTTGATAATTTTAGGAGTCAATTAGAACTTGATAATTTTAGGAGTTAATTAGGACTTGATAACTTTAGGACTTAATTAGGAATTGATTATGTTAGGACTTAATTAGGACTTGATAACTTTAGTTAATAATTAGGACTTGATAATTTTAGGACTTAATAATTTTAGGACTTAATTAGGACTTGATAATTTTAGGACTTAATTAGGACTTGATAATTTTAGGAGACAATTAGGACTTGATAATTTTAGGACTTAATTAGGACTTGATAACTTTAGGACTTAATTAGGACTTGATAATTTTATGACTTAATTAGGACTTGATAATTTTAGGAGTCAATTAGGACTTGATAATTTTAGCACTTAATAATTTTAGAACTTAATTAGGACTTGATAATTTTAGGACTTAATTAGGACTTGATAATTTTAGGAGTCAATTAGGACTTGATAATTTTAGGAGTCAATTAGGACTTGATAATTTTAGGAGTTAATTAGGACTTGATAACTTTAGGACTTAATTAGGAATTGATTATGTTAGGACTTAATTAGGACTTGATAACTTTAGTTAATAATTAGGACTTGATAATTTTAGGACTTAATAATTTTAGGACTTAATTAGGACTTGATAATTTTAGGACTTAATTAGGACTTGATAATTTTAGGAGTTAATTAGGACTTGATAATTTTAGGAATTAATTAGGACTTGATAACTTTAGGACTTAATTAGGAATTGATCATGTTAGGACTTAATTAGGACTTGATAACTTTAGGAATTAATTAGTACTTGATAATTTTAGGACTTAATAATTTTAGGACTTAATTAGGACTTGATAATTTTAGGACTTAATTAGGACTTGATAATTTTAGGAGTCAATTAGGACTTGATAATTTTAGAAGTCAATTAGGACTTGATAATTTTAGGAGTTAATTAGGACTTGATAACTTTAGGACTTAATTAGGAATTGATTATGTTAGGACTTAATTAGGACTTGATAACTTTAGTTAATAATTAGGACTTGATAATTTTAGGACTTAATAATTTTAGGACTTAATTAGGACTTGATAATTTTAGGACTTAATTAGGACTTGATAATTTTAGGAGACAATTAGGACTTGATAATTTTAGGACTTAATTAGGACTTGATAACTTTAGGACTTAATTAGGACTTGATAATTTTATGACTTAATTAGGACTTGGTAATTTAAGGAGTCAATTAGGACTTGATAATTTTAGGATTCAATTAGGACTTGATAAGTTTAGGACTTAATTAGGACTTGATAATTTTAGGACTTAATTAGGACTTGATCATGTTAGGACTTAATTAGGACTTAATAACTTTAGGACTTAATAAGGACTTGATAATTTTAGGACTTAATTAGGACTTGATAATTTTAGGACTTAATTAAGACTTGATAATTTAAGGAGTCAATAAGGACTTGATAACTTTAGGACTTAATTAGGACTTGATAATTTTAGGACTTAATTAGGACTTAATAATTTTAGGACTTAATTAGGACTTGATAATTTTAGGAGACAATTAGGACTTGATAATTTTAGGACTTAATTAGGACTTGATAACTTTAGGGCTTAATTAGGACTTGATAATTTTATGACTTAATTAGGACTTGATAATTTTAGGAGTCAATTAGGACTTGATAATTTTAGCACTTAATAATTTTAGGACTTAATTAGGACTTGATAATTTTAGGACTTAATTAGGACTTGGTAATTTAAGGAGTCAATTAGGACTTGATAATTTTAGGAGTTAATTAGGACTAAATAATTTTAGGACTGAATTAGGACTTGATAATTTTAAGATTTAATTACGACTTAATCATCTTAGGACTTAATTAGGACTTGATAACTTCAGGACTTAATTAGGACTTAATAATTTTAGGACTTAATAATTTTAGGACTTAATTAGGACTTGATACTTTTAGGACTTAATTAGGACTTGATAATTTTAGGAGTTAATTAGGATTTGATAATTTTAGGAGTCAATTAGGACTTGATAATTTTAGGAGTTTACTAGGACTTGAGAACTTCAGGACTTAATTAGGACTTGATAATTTAAATACTTTGTTAGGACTTGATAATTTGAGAACTTATTTAGGACCTGATAATTTTAGGACTTAATTAGGACTTGATAATTTTAGGATTCAATTAGGACTTGAGAATTTTAGGACTTAATTAGGACTTGATAATTTTAGGACTTAATTAGGACTTGATCATGTTAGGACTTAATTAGGACTTAATAACTTTAGGACTTAACAAGGACTTGATAATTTTAGGACTTAATTAGGACTTAATAATTTTAGGACTTAATTAAGACTTGATAATTTAAGGAGTCAATAAGGACTTGATAACTTTAGGACTTAATTAGGACTTGATAATTTTAGGACTTAATTAAGACTTGATAATTTAAGGAGTCAATAAGGACTTGATAACTTTAGGACTTAATTAGGACTTGATAATTTAAATACTTTGTTAGGACTTGATAATTTGAGAACTTATTTAGGACCTGATAATTTTAGGACTTAATTAGGACTTGATAATTTTAGGATTCAATTAGGACTTGATAATTTTAGGACTTAATTAGGACTTAATAATTTTAGGACTTAATTAGGACTTGATAATTTTAGGAGTTAATTAGGACTAAATAATTTTAGGACTTAATTAGGACTTGATAATTTTCGGACTAAATTAGGACTTGATAATTTTAGGAGTCAATTAGGACTTGATAATTTTAGGAGTTTACTAGGACTTGAGAACTTCAGGACTTAATTAGGACTTGATAATTTAAATACTTTGTTAGGACTTGATAATTTGAGAACTTATTTAGGACCTGATAATTTTAGGACTTAATTAGGACTTGATAATTTTAGGATTCAATTAGGACTTGATAATTTTAGGGCTTAATTAGGACTTGATAATTTTAGGACTTAATTAGGACTTGATCATGTTAGGACTTAATTAGGACTTAATAACTTTAGGACTTAACAAGGACTTGATAATTTTAGGACTTAATTAGGACTTAATAATTTTAGGACTTAATTAAGACTTGATAATTTAAGGAGTCAATAAGGACTTGATAACTTTAGGACTTAATTAGGACTTGATAATTTTAGGACTTAATTAAGACTTGATAATTTAAGGAGTCAATAAGGACTTGATAACTTTAGGACTTAATTAGGACTTGATAATTTAAATACTTTGTTAGGACTTGATAATTTGAGAACTTATTTAGGACCTGATAATTTTAGGACTTAATTAGGACTTGATAATTTTAGGATTCAATTAGGACTTGATAATTTTAGGACTTAATTAGGACTTAATAATTTTAGGACTTAATTAGGACTTGATAATTTTAGGAGTTAATTAGGACTAAATAATTTTAGGACTTAATTAGGACTTGATAATTTTCGGACTAAATTAGGACTTGATAACTTTAGGAGTCAATTAGGACTTGATAATTTTAGGAGTTTACTAGGACTTGAGAACTTCAGGACTTAATTAGGACTTGATAATTTAAATACTTTGTTAGGACTTGATAATTTGAGAACTTATTTAGGACCTGATAATTTTAGGACTTAATTAGGACTTGATAATTTTAGGATTCAATTAGGACTTGATAATTTTAGGGCTTAATTAGGACTTGATAATTTTAGGACTTAATTAGGACTTGATCATGTTAGGACTTAATTAGGACTTGATAATTTTAGCACTTAATAATTTTAGAACTTAATTAGGACTTGATAATTTTAGGACTTAATTAGGACTTGATAACTTTAGGAATTAATTAGTACTTGATAATTTTAGGACTTAATAATTTTAGGACTTAATTAGGACTTGATAATTTTAGGACTTAATTAGGACTTGATAATTTTAGGAGTCAATTAGGACTTGATAATTTTAGGAGTCAATTAGAACTTGATAATTTTAGGAGTTAATTAGGACTTGATAACTTTAGGACTTAATTAGGAATTGATTATGTTAGGACTTAATTAGGACATGATAACTTTAGTTAATAATTAGGACTTGATAATTTTAGGACTTAATAATTTTAGGACTTAATTAGGACTTGATAATTTTAGGACTTAATTAGGACTTGATAATTTTAGGAGACAATTAGGACTTGATAATTTTAGGACTTAATTAGGACTTGATAACTTTAGGACTTAATTAGGACTTGATAATTTTATGACTTAATTAGGACTTGATAATTTTAGGAGTCAATTAGGACTTGATAATTTTAGCACTTAATAATTTTAGAACTTAATTAGGACTTGATAATTTTAGGACTTAATTAGGACTTGATAATTTTAGGAGTCAATTAGGACTTGATAATTTTAGGAGTCAATTAGGACTTGATAATTTTAGGAGTTAATTAGGACTTGATAACTTTAGGACTTAATTAGGAATTGATTATGTTAGGACTTAATTAGGACTTGATAACTTTAGTTAATAATTAGGACTTGATAATTTTAGGACTTAATAATTTTAGGACTTAATTAGGACTTGATAATTTTAGGACTTAATTAGGACTTGATAATTTTAGGAGTTAATTAGGACTTGATAATTTTAGGACTTAATTAGGACTTGATAATTTTAGGAGACAATTAGGACTTGATAATTTTAGGACTTAATTAGGACTTGATAACTTTAGGACTTAATTAGGACTTGATAATTTTATGACTTAATTAGGACTTGATAATTTTAGGAGTCAATTAGGACTTGATAATTTTAGCACTTAATAATTTTAGAACTTAATTAGGACTTGATAATTTTAGGACTTAATTAGGACTTGATAATTTTAGGAGTTAATTAGGACTTGATAATTTTAGGAATTAATTAGGACTTGATAACTTTAGGACTTAATTAGGACTTGATAACTTTAGGACTTAATTAGGAATTGATTATGTTAGGACTTAATTAGGACTTGATAACTTTAGTTAATAATTAGGACTTGATAATTTTAGGACTTAATAATTTTAGGACTTAATTAGGACTTGATAATTTTAGGACTTAATTAGGACTTGATAATTTTAGGAGTTAATTAGGACTTGATAATTTTAGGAATTAATTAGGACTTGATAACTTTAGGACTTAATTAGGAATTGATTATGTTAGGACTTAATTAGGACTTGATAACTTTAGTTAATAATTAGGACTTGATAATTTTAGGACTTAATAATTTTAGGACTTAATTAGGACTTGATAATTTTAGGACTTAATTAGGACTTGATAATTTTAGGAGTTAATTAGGACTTGATAATTTTAGGAATTAATTAGGACTTGATAACTTTAGGACTTAATTAGGAATTGATTATGTTAGGACTTAATTAGGACTTGATAACTTTAGTTAATAATTAGGACTTGATAATTTTAGGACTTAATAATTTTAGGACTTAATTAGGACTTGATAATTTTAGGACTTAATTAGGACTTGATAATTTTAGGAGACAATTAGGACTTGATAATTTTAGGACTTAATTAGGACTTGATAACTTTAGGACTTAATTAGGACTTGATAATTTTATGACTTAATTAGGACTTGATAATTTTAGGAGTCAATTAGGACTTGATAATTTTAGCACTTAATAATTTTAGAACTTAATTAGGACTTGATAATTTTAGGACTTAATTAGGACTTGGTAATTTAAGGAGTCAATTAGGACTTGATAATTTTAGGATTCAATTAGGACTTGATAAGTTTAGGACTTAATTAGGACTTGATAATTTTAGGACTTAATTAGGACTTGATCATGTTAGGACTTAATTAGGACTTAATAACTTTAGGACTTAATAAGGACTTGATAATTTTAGGACTTAATTAGGACTTGATAATTTTAGGACTTAATTAAGACTTGATAATTTAAGGAGTCAATAAGGACTTGATAACTTTAGGACTTAATTAGGACTTGATAATTTTAGGACTTAATTAGGACTTAATAATTTTAGGACTTAATTAGGACTTGATAATTTTAGGAGACAATTAGGACTTGATAATTTTAGGACTTAATTAGGACTTGATAACTTTAGGGCTTAATTAGGACTTGATAATTTTATGACTTAATTAGGACTTGATAATTTTAGGAGTCAATTAGGACTTGATAATTTTAGCACTTAATAATTTTAGGACTTAATTAGGACTTGATAATTTTAGGACTTAATTAGGACTTGGTAATTTAAGGAGTCAATTAGGACTTGATAATTTTAGGAGTTAATTAGGACTAAATAATTTTAGGACTGAATTAGGACTTGATAATTTTAAGATTTAATTACGACTTAATCATCTTAGGACTTAATTAGGACTTGATAACTTCAGGACTTAATTAGGACTTGATAATTTTAGGACTTAATAATTTTAGGACTTAATTAGGACTTGATACTTTTAGGACTTAATTAGGACTTGATAATTTTAGGAGTTAATTAGGATTTGATAATTTTAGGAGTCAATTAGGACTTGATAATTTTAGGAGTTTACTAGGACTTGAGAACTTCAGGACTTAATTAGGACTTGATAATTTAAATACTTTGTTAGGACTTGATAATTTGAGAACTTATTTAGGACCTGATAATTTTAGGACTTAATTAGGACTTGATAATTTTAGGATTCAATTAGGACTTGAGAATTTTAGGACTTAATTAGGACTTGATAATTTTAGGACTTAATTAGGACTTGATCATGTTAGGACTTAATTAGGACTTAATAACTTTAGGACTTAACAAGGACTTGATAATTTTAGGACTTAATTAGGACTTAATAATTTTAGGACTTAATTAAGACTTGATAATTTAAGGAGTCAATAAGGACTTGATAACTTTAGGACTTAATTAGGACTTGATAATTTTAGGACTTAATTAAGACTTGATAATTTAAGGAGTCAATAAGGACTTGATAACTTTAGGACTTAATTAGGACTTGATAATTTAAATACTTTGTTAGGACTTGATAATTTGAGAACTTATTTAGGACCTGATAATTTTAGGACTTAATTAGGACTTGATAATTTTAGGATTCAATTAGGACTTGATAATTTTAGGACTTAATTAGGACTTAATAATTTTAGGACTTAATTAGGACTTGATAATTTTAGTAGTTAATTAGGACTAAATAATTTTAGGACTTAATTAGGACTTGATAATTTTCGGACTAAATTAGGACTTGATAATTTTAGGAGTCAATTAGGACTTGATAATTTTAGGAGTTTACTAGGACTTGAGAACTTCAGGACTTAATTAGGACTTGATAATTTAAATACTTTGTTAGGACTTGATAATTTGAGAACTTATTTAGGACCTGATAATTTTAGGACTTAATTAGGACTTGATAATTTTAGGACTTAATTAGGACTTGATAATTTTAGGAGTCAATTAGGACTTGATAATTTTAGGAGTCAATTAGGACTTGATAATTTTAGGAGTTAATTAGGACTTGATAACTTTAGGACTTAATTAGGAATTGATTATGTTAGGACTTAATTAGGACTTGATAACTTTAGTTAATAATTAGGACTTGATAATTTTAGGACTTAATAATTTTAGGACTTAATTAGGACTTGATCATGTTAGGACTTAATTAGGACTTAATAACTTTAGGACTTAACAAGGACTTGATAATTTTAGGACTTAATTAGGACTTAATAATTTTAGGACTTAATTAAGACTTGATAATTTAAGGAGTCAATAAGGACTTGATAACTTTAGGACTTAATTAGGACTTGATAATTTTAGGACTTAATTAAGACTTGATAATTTAAGGAGTCAATAAGGACTTGATAACTTTAGGACTTAATTAGGACTTGATAATTTAAATACTTTGTTAGGACTTGATAATTTGAGAACTTATTTAGGACCTGATAATTTTAGGACTTAATTAGGACTTGATAATTTTAGGATTCAATTAGGACTTGATAATTTTAGGACTTAATTAGGACTTAATAATTTTAGGACTTAATTAGGACTTGATAATTTTAGGAGTTAATTAGGACTAAATAATTTTAGGACTTAATTAGGACTTGATAATTTTCGGACTAAATTAGGACTTGATAATTTTAGGAGTCAATTAGGACTTGATAATTTTAGGAGTTTACTAGGACTTGAGAACTTCAGGACTTAATTAGGACTTGATAATTTAAATACTTTGTTAGGACTTGATAATTTGAGAACTTATTTAGGACCTGATAATTTTAGGACTTAATTAGGACTTGATAATTTTAGGATTCAATTAGGACTTGATAATTTTAGGGCTTAATTAGGACTTGATAATTTTAGGACTTAATTAGGACTTGATCATGTTAGGACTTAATTAGGACTTGATAATTTTAGCACTTAATAATTTTAGAACTTAATTAGGACTTGATAATTTTAGGACTTAATTAGGACTTGATAACTTTAGGAATTAATTAGTACTTGATAATTTTAGGACTTAATAATTTTAGGACTTAATTAGGACTTGATAATTTTAGGACTTAATTAGGACTTGATAATTTTAGGAGTCAATTAGGACTTGATAATTTTAGGAGTCAATTAGAACTTGATAATTTTAGGAGTTAATTAGGACTTGATAACTTTAGGACTTAATTAGGAATTGATTATGTTAGGACTTAATTAGGACATGATAACTTTAGTTAATAATTAGGACTTGATAATTTTAGGACTTAATAATTTTAGGACTTAATTAGGACTTGATAATTTTAGGACTTAATTAGGACTTGATAATTTTAGGAGACAATTAGGACTTGATAATTTTAGGACTTAATTAGGACTTGATAACTTTAAGACTTAATTAGGACTTGATAATTTTATGACTTAATTAGGACTTGATAATTTTAGGAGTCAATTAGGACTTGATAATTTTAGCACTTAATAATTTTAGAACTTAATTAGGACTTGATAATTTTAGGACTTAATTAGGACTTGATAATTTTAGGAGTCAATTAGGACTTGATAATTTTAGGAGTCAATTAGGACTTGATAATTTTAGGAGTTAATTAGGACTTGATAACTTTAGGACTTAATTAGGAATTGATTATGTTAGGACTTAATTAGGACTTGATAACTTTAGTTAATAATTAGGACTTGATAATTTTAGGACTTAATAATTTTAGGACTTAATTAGGACTTGATAATTTTAGGACTTAATTAGGACTTGATAATTTTAGGAGTTAATTAGGACTTGATAATTTTAGGAATTAATTAGGACTTGATAACTTTAGGACTTAATTAGGAATTGATCATGTTAGGACTTAATTAGGACTTGATAACTTTAGGAATTAATTAGTACTTGATAATTTTAGGACTTAATAATTTTAGGACTTAATTAGGACTTGATAATTTTAGGACTTAATTAGGACTTGATAATTTTAGGAGTCAATTAGGACTTGATAATTTTAGGAGTCAATTAGGACTTGATAATTTTAGGAGTTAATTAGGACTTGATAACTTTAGGACTTAATTAGGAATTGATTATGTTAGGACTTAATTAGGACTTGATAACTTTAGTTAATAATTAGGACTTGATAATTTTAGGACTTAATAATTTTAGGACTTAATTAGGACTTGATAATTTTAGGACTTAATTAGGACTTGATAATTTTAGGAGACAATTAGGACTTGATAATTTTAGGACTTAATTAGGACTTGATAACTTTAGGACTTAATTAGGACTTGATAATTTTATGACTTAATTAGGACTTGATAATTTTAGGAGTCAATTAGGACTTGATAATTTTAGCACTTAATAATTTTAGAACTTAATTAGGACTTGATAATTTTAGGACTTAATTAGGACTTGGTAATGTAAGGAGTCAATTAGGACTTGATAATTTTAGGATTCAATTAGGACTTGATAAGTTTAGGACTTAATTAGGACTTGATAATTTTAGGACTTAATTAGGACTTGATCATTTTAGGACTTAATTAGGACTTAATAACTTTAGGACTTAATAAGGACTTGATAATTTTAGGACTTAATTAGGACTTGATAATTTTAGGACTTAATTAAGACTTGATAATTTAAGGAGTCAATAAGGACTTGATAACTTTAGGACTTAATTAGGACTTGATAATTTTAGGACTTAATTAGGACTTAATAATTTTAGGACTTAATTAGGACTTGATAATTTTAGGAGACAATTAGGACTTGATAATTTTAGGACTTAATTAGGACTTGATAACTTTAGGACTTAATTAGGACTTGATAATTTTATGACTTAATTAGGACTTGATAATTTTAGGAGTCAATTAGGACTTGATAATTTTAGCACTTAATAATTTTAGGACTTAATTAGGACTTGATAATTTTAGGACTTAATTAGGACTTGGTAATTTAAGGAGTCAATTAGGACTTGATAATTTTAGGAGTTAATTAGGACTAAATAATTTTAGGACTGAATTAGGACTTGATAATTTTAAGATTTAATTACGACTTAATCATCTTAGGACTTAATTAGGACTTGATAACTTCAGGACTTAATTAGGACTTGATAATTTTAGGACTTAATAATTTTAGGACTTAATTAGGACTTGATACTTTTAGGACTTAATTAGGACTTGATAATTTTAGGAGTTAATTAGGATTTGATAATTTTAGGAGTCAATTAGGACTTGATAATTTTAGGAGTTTACTAGGACTTGAGAACTTCAGGACTTAATTAGGACTTGATAATTTAAATACTTTGTTAGGACTTGATAATTTGAGAACTTATTTAGGACCTGATAATTTTAGGACTTAATTAGGACTTGATAATTTTAGGATTCAATTAGGACTTGAGAATTTTAGGACTTAATTAGGACTTGATAATTTTAGGACTTAATTAGGACTTGATCATGTTAGGACTTAATTAGGACTTAATAACTTTAGGACTTAACAAGGACTTGATAATTTTAGGACTTAATTAGGACTTAATAATTTTAGGACTTAATTAAGACTTGATAATTTAAGGAGTCAATAAGGACTTGATAACTTTAGGACTTAATTAGGACTTGATAATTTTAGGACTTAATTAAGACTTGATAATTTAAGGAGTCAATAAGGACTTGATAACTTTAGGACTTAATTAGGACTTGATAATTTAAATACTTTGTTAGGACTTGATAATTTGAGAACTTATTTAGGACCTGATAATTTTAGGACTTAATTAGGACTTGATAATTTTAGGATTCAATTAGGACTTGATAATTTTAGGACTTAATTAGGACTTAATAATTTTAGGACTTAATTAGGACTTGATAATTTTAGGAGTTAATTAGGACTAAATAATTTTAGGACTTAATTAGGACTTGATAATTTTCGGACTAAATTAGGACTTGATAATTTTAGGAGTCAATTAGGACTTGATAATTTTAGGAGTTTACTAGGACTTGAGAACTTCAGGACTTAATTAGGACTTGATAATTTAAATACTTTGTTAGGACTTGATAATTTGAGAACTTATTTAGGACCTGATAATTTTAGGACTTAATTAGGACTTGATAATTTTAGGATTCAATTAGGACTTGATAATTTTAGGGCTTAATTAGGACTTGATAATTTTAGGACTTAATTAGGACTTGATCATGTTAGGACTTAATTAGGACTTAATAACTTTAGGACTTAACAAGGACTTGATAATTTTAGGACTTAATTAGGACTTAATAATTTTAGGACTTAATTAAGACTTGATAATTTAAGGAGTCAATAAGGACTTGATAACTTTAGGACTTAATTAGGACTTGATAATTTTAGGACTTAATTAAGACTTGATAATTTAAGGAGTCAATAAGGACTTGATAACTTTAGGACTTAATTAGGACTTGATAATTTAAATACTTTGTTAGGACTTGATAATTTGAGAACTTATTTAGGACCTGATAATTTTAGGACTTAATTAGGACTTGATAATTTTAGGATTCAATTAGGACTTGATAATTTTAGGACTTAATTAGGACTTAATAATTTTAGGACTTAATTAGGACTTGATAATTTTAGGAGTTAATTAGGACTAAATAATTTTAGGACTTAATTAGGACTTGATAATTTTCGGACTAAATTAGGACTTGATAATTTTAGGAGTCAATTAGGACTTGATAATTTTAGGAGTTTACTAGGACTTGAGAACTTCAGGACTTAATTAGGACTTGATAATTTAAATACTTTGTTAGGACTTGATAATTTAAGAACTTATTTAGGACCTGATAATTTTAGGACTTAATTAGGACTTGATAATTTTAGGATTCAATTAGGACTTGATAATTTTAGGGCTTAATTAGGACTTGATAATTTTAGGACTTAATTAGGACTTGATCATGTTAGGACTTAATTAGGACTTAATAACTTTAGGACTTAACAAGGACTTGATAATTTTAGGACTTAAATAGGACTTAATAATTTTAGGACTTAATTAAGACTTGATAATTTAAGGAGTCAATAAGGACTTGATAACTTTAGGACTTAATTAGGACTTGATAATTTTAGGACTTAATTAGGACTTGATAATTTTAGGACTTAATTAGGCCTTGATAATTTTAGGACTTAATTAAGACTTGATAATTTAAGGAGTCAATCAGGACTTGATAACTTTAGGACTGAATTAGGACTAGATAATTTTAAGATTTAATTACGACTTGATCATCTTAGGACTTAATTAGGACTTGATAACTTCAGGACTTAATTAGGACTTGATAATTTTAGGACTTAATAATTTTAGGACTTAAGTAGGACTTGACAATTTTAGGACTTAACAAGGACTTGATAATTTTAGGACTTAATTAGGCCTTGATAATTTTAGGACTTAATTAAGACTTGATAATTTAAGGAGTCAATAAGGACTTGATAACTTTAGGACTTAATTAGGACTTGATAATTTTAGGACTTAATTAGGACTTGATAATTTTAGGACTTAATTAGGCCTTGATAATTTTAGGACTTAATTAAGACTTGATAATTTAAGGAGTCAATAAGGACTTGATAACTTTAGGACTGAATTAGGACTTGATAATTTTAAGATTTAATTACGACTTGATCATCTTAGGACTTAATTAGGACTTGATAACTTCAGGACTTAATTAGGACTTGATAATTTTAGGACTTAATAATTTTAGGACTTAAGTAGGACTTGACAATTTTAGGACTAAATTAGGACATGATAATTTTCGGACTAAATTAGGACTTGATAATTTTAGGAGTCAATTAGGACTTGATAATTTTAGGAGTTTACTAGGACTTGAGAACTTCAGGACTTAATTAGGACTTGATAATTTTAGGAGTTAATTAGGACTTGATAATTTTAGGAATTAATTAGGACTTGATAACTTTAGGACTTAATTAGGAATTGATCATGTTAGGACTTAATTAGGACTTGATAACTTTAGGAATTAATTAGTACTTGATAATTTTAGGACTTAATAATTTTAGGACTTAATTAGGACTTGATAATTTTAGGACTTAATTAGGACTTGATAATTTTAGGAGTCAATTAGGACTTGATAATTTTACGAGTCAATTAGGACTTGATAATTTTAGGAGTTTACTAGGACTTGAGAACTTCAGGACTTAATTAGGACTTGATAATTTTAGGAGTTAATTAGGACTTGATAATTTTAGGAATTAATTAGGACTTGATAACTTTAGGACTTAATTAGGAATTGATTATGTTAGGACTTAATTAGGACTTGATAACTTTAGTTAATAATTAGGACTTGATAATTTTAGGACTTAATAATTTTAGGACTTAATTAGGACTTGATAATTTTAGGACTTAATTAGGACTTGATAATTTTAGGAGACAATTAGGACTTGATAATTTTAGGACTTAATTAGGACTTGATAACTTTAGGACTTAATTAGGACTTGATAATTTTATGACTTAATTAGGACTTGATAATTTTAGGAGTCAATTAGGACTTGATAATTTTAGCACTTAATAATTTTAGAACTTAATTAGGACTTGATAATTTTAGGACTTAATTAGGACTTGATAATTTTAGGAGTCAATTAGGACTTGATAATTTTAGGAGTCAATTAGGACTTGATAATTTTAGGAGTTAATTAGGACTTGATAACTTTAGGACTTAATTAGGAATTGATTATGTTAGGACTTAATTAGGACTTGATAACTTTAGTTAATAATTAGGACTTGATAATTTTAGGACTTAATAATTTTAGGACTTAATTAGGACTTGATAATTTTAGGACTTAATTAGGACTTGATAATTTTAGGAGTTAATTAGGACTTGATAATTTTAGGAGTCAATTAGGACTTGATAATTTTAGGAGTTAATTAGGACTTGATAACTTTAGGAATTAATTAGTACTTGATAATTTTAGGACTTAATAATTTTAGGACTTAATTAGGACTTGATAATTTTAGGACTTAATTAGGACTTGATAATTTTAGGAGTCAATTAGGACTTGATAATTTTAGGAGTCAATTAGGACTTGATAATTTTAGGAGTTAATTAGGACTTGATAACTTTAGGACTTAATTAGGAATTGATTATGTTAGGACTTAATTAGGACTTGATAACTTTAGTTAATAATTAGGACTTGATAATTTTAGGACTTAATAATTTTAGGACTTAATTAGGACTTGATAATTTTAGGACTTAATTAGGACTTGATAATTTTAGGAGACAATTAGGACTTGATAATTTTAGGACTTAATTAGGACTTGATAACTTTAGGACTTAATTAGGACTTGATAATTTTATGACTTAATTAGGACTTGATAATTTTAGGAGTCAATTAGGACTTGATAATTTTAGCACTTAATAATTTTAGAACTTAATTAAGACTTGATAATTTTAGGACTTAATTAGGACTTGGTAATTTAAGGAGTCAATTAGGACTTGATAATTTTAGGATTCAATTAGGACTTGATAAGTTTAGGACTTAATTAGGACTTGATAATTTTAGGACTTAATTAGGACTTGATCATGTTAGGACTTAGTTAGGACTTAATAACTTTAGGACTTAATAAGGACTTGATAATTTTAGGACTTAATTAGGACTTGATAATTTTAGGACTTAATTAAGACTTGATAATTTAAGGAGTCAATAAGGACTTGATAACTTTAGGACTTAATTAGGACTTGATAATTTTAGGACTTAATTAGGACTTAATAATTTTAGGACTTAATTAGGACTTAATAATTTTAGGACTTAATTAGGACTTGATAATTTTAGGAGACAATTAGGACTTGATAATTTTAGGACTTAATTAGGACTTGATAACTTTAGGACTTAATTAGGACTTGATCATGTTAGGACTTAATTAGGACTTAATAACTTTAGGACTCAACAAGGACTTGATAATTTTAGGACTTAATTAGGACTTAATAATTTTAGGACTTAATTAAGACTTGATAATTTAAGGAGTCAATAAGGACTTGATAACTTTAGGACTTAATTAGGACTTGATAATTTTAGGACTTAATTAGGACTTAATAATTTTAGGGCTTAATTAGGACTTGATAATTTTAGGACTTAATTAGGACTTGATCATGTTAGGACTTAATTAGGACTTAATAACTTTAGGACTTAACAAGGACTTGATAATTTTAGGACTTAATTAGGACTTAATAATTTTAGGACTTAATTAAGACTTGATAATTTAAGGAGTCAATAAGGACTTGATAACTTTAGGACTTAATTAGGACTTGATAATTTTAGGACTTAATTAGGACTTGATAATTTTAGGACTTAATTAGGCCTTGATAATTTTAGGACTTAATTAAGACTTGATAATTTAAGGAGTCAATCAGGACTTGATAACTTTAGGACTGAATTAGGACTAGATAATTTTAAGATTTAATTACGACTTGATCATCTTAGGACTTAATTAGGACTTGATAACTTCAGGACTTAATTAGGACTTGATAATTTTAGGACTTAATAATTTTAGGACTTAAGTAGGACTTGACAATTTTAGGACTTAACAAGGACTTGATAATTTTAGGACTTAATTAGGCCTTGATAATTTTAGGACTTAATTAAGACTTGATAATTTAAGGAGTCAATAAGGACTTGATAACTTTAGGACTTAATTAGGACTTGATAATTTTAGGACTTAATTAGGACTTGATAATTTTAGGACTTAATTAGGCCTTGATAATTTTAGGACTTAATTAAGACTTGATAATTTAAGGAGTCAATAAGGACTTGATAACTTTAGGACTGAATTAGGACTTGATAATTTTAAGATTTAATTACGACTTGATCATCTTAGGACTTAATTAGGACTTGATAACTTCAGGACTTAATTAGGACTTGATAATTTTAGGACTTAATAATTTTAGGACTTAAGTAGGACTTGACAATTTTAGGACTAAATTAGGACATGATAATTTTCGGACTAAATTAGGACTTGATAATTTTAGGAGTCAATTAGGACTTGATAATTTAAGGAGTTTACTAGGACTTGAGAACTTCAGGACTTAATTAGGACTTGATAATTTTAGGAGTTAATTAGGACTTGATAATTTTAGGAATTAATTAGGACTTGATAACTTTAGGACTTAATTAGGAATTGATCATGTTAGGACTTAATTAGGACTTGATAACTTTAGGAATTAATTAGTACTTGATAATTTTAGGACTTAATAATTTTAGGACTTAATTAGGACTTGATAATTTTAGGACTTAATTAGGACTTGATAATTTTAGGAGTCAATTAGGACTTGATAATTTTACGAGTCAATTAGGACTTGATAATTTTAGGAGTTTACTAGGACTTGAGAACTTCAGGACTTAATTAGGACTTGATAATTTTAGGAGTTAATTAGGACTTGATAATTTTAGGAATTAATTAGGACTTGATAACTTTAGGACTTAATTAGGAATTGATTATGTTAGGACTTAATTAGGACTTGATAACTTTAGTTAATAATTAGGACTTGATAATTTTAGGACTTAATAATTTTAGGACTTAATTAGGACTTGATAATTTTAGGACTTAATTAGGACTTGATAATTTTAGGAGACAATTAGGACTTGATAATTTTAGGACTTAATTAGGACTTGATAACTTTAGGACTTAATTAGGACTTGATAATTTTATGACTTAATTAGGACTTGATAATTTTAGGAGTCAATTAGGACTTGATAATTTTAGCACTTAATAATTTTAGAACTTAATTAGGACTTGATAATTTTAGGACTTAATTAGGACTTGATAATTTTAGGAGTCAATTAGGACTTGATAATTTTAGGAGTCAATTAGGACTTGATAATTTTAGGAGTTAATTAGGACTTGATAACTTTAGGACTTAATTAGGAATTGATTATGTTAGGACTTAATTAGGACTTGATAACTTTAGTTAATAATTAGGACTTGATAATTTTAGGACTTAATAATTTTAGGACTTAATTAGGACTTGATAATTTTAGGACTTAATTAGGACTTGATAATTTTAGGAGTTAATTAGGACTTGATAATTTTAGGAGTCAATTAGGACTTGATAATTTTAGGAGTTAATTAGGACTTGATAACTTTAGGAATTAATTAGTACTTGATAATTTTAGGACTTAATAATTTTAGGACTTAATTAGGACTTGATAATTTTAGGACTTAATTAGGACTTGATAATTTTAGGAGTCAATTAGGACTTGATAATTTTAGGAGTCAATTAGGACTTGATAATTTTAGGAGTCAATTAGGACTTGATAATTTTAGCACTTAATAATTTTAGAACTTAATTAAGACTTGATAATTTTAGGACTTAATTAGGACTTGGTAATTTAAGGAGTCAATTAGGACTTGATAATTTTAGGATTCAATTAGGACTTGATAAGTTTAGGACTTAATTAGGACTTGATAATTTTAGGACTTAATTAGGACTTAATAATTTTAGGACTTAATTAGGACTTGATAATTTTAGGAGACAATTAGGACTTGATAATTTTAGGACTTAATTAGGACTTGATAACTTTAGGACTTAATTAGGACTTGATAATTTTATGACTTAATTAGGACTTGATAATTTTAGGAGTCAATTAGGACTTGATAATTTTAGCACTTAATAATTTTAGGACTTAATTAGGACTTGATAATTTTAGGACTTAATTAGGACTTGGTAATTTAAGGAGTCAATTAGGACTTGATAATTTTAGGAGTTAATTAGGACTAAATAATTTTAGGACTGAATTAAGACTTGATAATTTAAGGAGTCAATAAGGACTTGATAACTTTAGGACTTAATTAGGACTTGATAATTTAAATACTTTGTTAGGACTTGATAATTTGAGAACTTATTTAGGACCTGATAATTTTAGGACTTAATAATTTTAGGACTTAATTAGGACTTGATACTTTTAGGACTTAATTAGGACTTGATAATTTTAGGAGTTAATTAGGATTTGATAATTTTAGGAGTCAATTAGGACTTGATAATTTTAGGAGTTTACTAGGACTTGAGAACTTCAGGACTTAATTAGGACTTGATAATTTAAATACTTTGTTAGGACTTGATAATTTGAGAACTTATTTAGGACCTGATAATTTTAGGACTTAATTAGGACTTGATAATTTTAGGATTCAATTAGGACTTGAGAATTTTAGGACTTAATTAGGACTTGATAATTTTAGGACTTAATTAGGACTTGATCATGTTAGGACTTAATTAGGACTTAATAACTTTAGGACTTAACAAGGACTTGATAATTTTAGGACTTAATTAGGACTTAATAATTTTAGGACTTAATTAAGACTTGATAATTTAAGGAGTCAATAAGGACTTGATAACTTTAGGACTTAATTAGGACTTGATAATTTTAGGACTTAATTAAGACTTGATAATTTAAGGAGTCAATAAGGACTTGATAACTTTAGGACTTAATTAGGACTTGATAATTTAAATACTTTGTTAGGACTTGATAATTTGAGAACTTATTTAGGACCTGATAATTTTAGGACTTAATTAGGACTTGATAATTTTAGGATTCAATTAGGACTTGATAATTTTAGGACTTAATTAGGACTTAATAATTTTAGGACTTAATTAGGACTTGATAATTTTAGGAGTTAATTAGGACTAAATAATTTTAGGAGTTAATTAGGACTTGATAATTTTCGGACTAAATTAGGACTTGATAATTTTAGGAGTCAATTAGGACTTGATAATTTTAGGAGTTTACTAGGACTTGAGAACTTCAGGACTTAATTAGGACTTGATAATTTAAATACTTTGTTAGGACTTGATAATTTGAGAACTTATTTAGGACCTGATAATTTTAGGACTTAATTAGGACTTGATAATTTTAGGATTCAATTAGGACTTGATAATTTTAGGGCTTAATTAGGACTTGATAATTTTAGGACTTAATTAGGACTTGATCATGTTAGGACTTAATTAGGACTTAATAACTTTAGGACTTAACAAGGACTTGATAATTTTAGGACTTAATTAGGACTTAATAATTTTAGGACTTAATTAAGACTTGATAATTTAAGGAGTCAATAAGGACTTGATAACTTTAGGACTTAATTAGGACTTGATAATTTTAGGACTTAATTAGGACTTGATAATTTTAGGACTTAATTAGGCCTTGATAATTTTAGGACTTAATTAAGACTTGATAATTTAAGGAGTCAATCAGGACTTGATAACTTTAGGACTGAATTAGGACTAGATAATTTTAAGATTTAATTACGACTTGATCATCTTAGGACTTAATTAGGACTTGATAACTTCAGGACTTAATTAGGAATTGATCATGTTAGGACTTAATTAGGACTTGATAACTTTAGGAATTAATTAGGACTTGATAATTTTAGGAGTTAATTAGGAGTTGATAATTTTAGGAGTTAATTAGGACTTTATAACTTTAGGACTTAATTAGGAATTGATTATGTTAGGACTTAATTAGGACTTGATAACTTTAGTTAATAATTAGGACTTGATAATTTTAGGACTTAATAATTTTAGGACTTAATTAGGACTTGATAATTTTAGGACTTAATTAGGACTTGATAATTTTAGGACTAAATTAGGACTTGATAATTTTCGGACTAAATTAGGACTTGATAATTTAAATACTTTATTAGGACTTGATAATTTGAGAACTTATTTAGGACCTGATAATTTTAGGACTTAATTAGGACTTGATAATTTTAGGATTCAATTAGGACTTGATAATTTTAGGACTTAATTAGGACTTGATAATTTTAGGACTTAATTAGGACTTGATCATGTTAGGACTTAATTAGGACTTAATAACTTTAGGACTTAACAAGGACTTGATAATTTTAGGACTTAATTAGGACTTGATAATTTTAGGACTTAATTAAGACTTGATAATTTAAGGAGTCAATAAGGACTTGATAACTTTAGGACTTAATTAAGACTTGATAATTTAAGGAGTCAATAAGGACTTGATAACTTTAGGACTTAATTAGGACTTGATAATTTAAATACTTTGTTAGGACTTGATAATTTGAGAACTTATTTAGGACCTGATAATTTTAGGACTTAATTAGGACTTGATAATTTTAGGATTCAATTAGGACTTGATAATTTTAGGACTTAATTAGGACTTAATAATTTTAGGACTTAATTAGGACTTGATAATTTTAGGAGTTAATTAGGACTAAATAATTTTAGGACTTAATTAGGACTTAATAATTTTAGGACTTAATTAAGACTTGATAATTTAAGGAGTCAATAAGGACTTGATAACTTTAGGACATAATTAGGACTTGATAATTTAAATACTTTGTTAGGACTTGATAATTTGAGAACTTATTTAGGACCTGATAATTTTAGGACTTAATTAGGACTTGATAATTTTAGGATTCAATTAGGACTTGATAATTTTAGGACTTAATTAGGACTTAATAATTTTAGGACTTAATTAGGACTTGATAATTTTAGGAGTTAATTAGGACTAAATAATTTTAGGACTTAATTAGGACTTGATAATTTTCGGACTAAATTAGGACTTGATAATTTTAGGAGTCAATTAGGACTTGATAATTTTAGGAGTTTACTAGGACTTGAGAACTTCAGGACTTAATTAGGACTTGATAATTTAAACACTTTGTTAGGACTTGATAATTTAAGAACTTATTTAGGACCTGATAATTTTAGGACTTAATTAGGACTTGATAATTTTAGGATTCAATTAGGACTTGATAATTTTAGGGCTTAATTAGGACTCGATAATTTTAGGACTTAATTAGGACTTGATCATGTTAGGACTTAATTAGGACTTAATAACTTTAGGACTTAACAAGGACTTGATAATTTTAGGACTTAATTAGGACTTAATAATTTTAGGACTTAATTAAGACTTGATAATTTAAGGAGTCAATAAGGACTTGATAACTTTAGGACTTAATTAGGACTTGATAATTTTAGGACTTAATTAGGACTTGATAATTTTAGGACTTAATTAGGCCTTGATAATTTTAGGACTTAATTAAGACTTGATAATTTAAGGAGTCAATCAGGACTTGATAACTTTAGGACTGAATTAGGACTAGATAATTTTAAGATTTAATTACGACTTGATCATCTTAGGACTTAATTAGGACTTGATAACTTCAGGACTTAATTAGGAATTGATCATGTTAGGACTTACTTAGGACTTGATAACTTTAGGAATTAATTAGGACTTGATAATTTTAGGAGTTAATTAGGAGTTGATAATTTTAGGAGTTAATTAGGACTTTATAACTTTAGGACTTAATTAGGAATTGATTATGTTAGGACTTAATTAGGACTTGATAACTTTAGTTAATAATTAGGACTTGATAATTTTAGGACTTAATAATTTTAGGACTTAATTAGGACTTGATAATTTTAGGACTTAATTAGGACTTGATAATTTTAGGACTAAATTAGGACTTGATAATTTTCGGACTAAATTAGGACTTGATAATTTAAATACTTTATTAGGACTTGATAATTTGAGAACTTATTTAGGACCTGATAATTTTAGGACTTAATTAGGACTTGATAATTTTAGGATTCAATTAGGACTTGATAATTTTAGGACTTAATTAAGACTTGATAATTTAAGGAGTCAATAAGGACTTGATAACTTTAGGACATAATTAGGACTTGATAATTTAAATACTTTGTTAGGACTTGATAATTTGAGAACTTATTTAGGACCTGATAATTTTAGGACTTAATTAGGACTTGATAATTTTAGGATTCAATTAGGACTTGATAATTTTAGGACTTAATTAGGACTTAATAATTTTAGGACTTAATTAGGACTTGATAATTTTAGGAGTTAATTAGGACTAAATAATTTTAGGACTTAATTAGGACTTGATAATTCTCGGACTAAATTAGGACTTGATAATTTTAGGAGTCAATTAGGACTTGATAATTTTAGGAGTTTACTAGGACTTGAGAACTTCAGGACTTAATTAGGACTTGATAATTTAAACACTTTGTTAGGACTTGATAATTTAAGAACTTATTTAGGACCTGATAATTTTAGGACTTAATTAGGACTTGATAATTTTAGGATTCAATTAGGACTTGATAATTTTAGGGCTTAATTAGGACTCGATAATTTTAGGACTTAATTAGGACTTGATCATGTTAGGACTTAATTAGGACTTAATAACTTTAGGACTTAACAAGGACTTGATAATTTTAGGACTTAATTAGGACTTAATAATTTTAGGACTTAATTAAGACTTGATAATTTAAGGAGTCAATAAGGACTTGATAACTTTAGGACTTAATTAGGACTTGATAATTTTAGGACTTAATTAGGACTTGATAATTTTAGGACTTAATTAGGCCTTGATAATTTTAGGACTTAATTAAGACTTGATAATTTAAGGAGTCATTCAGGACTTGATAACTTTAGGACTGAATTAGGACTAGATAATTTTAAGATTTAATTACGACTTGATCATCTTAGGACTTAATTAGGACTTGATAACTTCAGGACTTAATTAGGAATTGATCATGTTAGGACTTACTTAGGACTTGATAACTTTAGGAATTAATTAGGACTTGATAATTTTAGGAGTTAATTAGGAGTTGATAATTTTAGGAGTTAATTAGGACTTTATAACTTTAGGACTTAATTAGGAATTGATTATGTTAGGACTTAATTAGGACTTGATAACTTTAGTTAATAATTAGGACTTGATAATTTTAGGACTTAATAATTTTAGGACTTAATTAGGACTTGATAATTTTAGGACTTAATTAGGACTTGATAATTTTAGGAGTCAATTAGGACTTGATAATTTTAGGACTTAATTAGGACTTGATAACTTTAGGACTTAATTAGGACTTGATAATTTTATGACTTAATTAGGACTTGATAATTTTAGGAGTCAATTAGGACTTGATAATTTTAGGACTTAATAATTTTAGGACTAAATTAGGACTTGATAATTTTCGGACTAAATTAGGACTTGATAATTTAAATACTTTGTTAGGACTTGATAATTTGAGAACTTATTTAGGACCTGATAATTTTAGGACTTAATTAGGACTTGATAATTTTAGGATTCAATTAGGACTTGATAATTTTAGGACTTAATTAGGACTTGATAATTTTAGGACTTAATTAGGACTTGATCATGTTAGGACTTAATTAGGACTTAATAACTTTAGGACTTAACAAGGACTTGATAATTTTAGGACTTAATTAGGACTTGATAATTTTAGGACTTAATTAAGACTTGATAATTTAAGGAGTCAATAAGGACTTGATAACTTTAGGACTTAATTAGGACTTGATAATTTAAACACTTTGTTAGGACTTGATAATTTGAGAACTTATTTAGGACCTGATAATTTTAGGACTTAATTAGGACTTGATAATTTTAGGATTCAATTAGGACTTGATAATTTTAGGACTTTATTAGGACTTAATAATTTTAGGACTTAATTAGGACTTGATAATTTTAGTAGTTAATTAGGACTAAATAATTTTAGGACTTAATTAGGACTTGATAATTTTCGGACTAAATTAGGACTTGATAATTTTAGGAGTCAATTAGGACTTGATAATTTTAGGAGTTTACTAGGACTTGAGAACTTCAGGACTTAATTAGGACTTGATAATTTAAATACTTTGTTAGGACTTGATAATTTGAGAACTTATTTAGTACCTGGTAATTTTAGGACTTAATAAGGACTTGATCATGTTAGGACTTAATTAGGACTTAATAACTTTAGGACTTAATAAGGACTTGATAATTTTAGGACTTAATTAGGACTTGATAATTTTAGGACTTAATTAAGACTTGATAATTTAAGGAGTCAATAAGGACTTAATAACTTTAGGACTTAATTAGGACTTGATAATTTTAGGACTTAATTAGGACTTGATAATTTTAGGACTTAATTAGGCCTTGATAATTTTCGGACTAAATTAGGACTTGATAACTTTAGGACTTAATTAGGACTTGATAATTTTATGACTTAATTAGGACTAGATAATTTTAGGAGTCAATTGGGACTTGATAATTTTAGGACTTAATAATTTTAGGACTTAATTAGGACTTGATAATTTTCGGACTAAATTAGGACTTGATAATTTTAGGAGTCAATTAGGACTTGATAATTTTAGAAGTTTACTAGGACTTGAGAGATTCAGGACTTAATTAGGACTTGATAATTTAAATACTTTGTTAGGACTTGATAATTTGAGAACTTATTTAGGACCTGATAATTTTAGGACTTAATTAGGACTTGATAATTTTAGGATTCAATTAGGACTTGATAATTTTAGGACTTAATTAGGACTTGATAATTTTAGGAATTAATTAGGACTTGATAACTTTAGGACTTAATTAGGAATTGATCATGTTAGGACTTAATTAGGACTTGATAACTTTAGGAATTAATTAGTACTTGATAATTTTAGGACTTAATAATTTTAGGACTTAATTAGGACTTGATAATTTTAGGACTTAATTAGGACTTGATAATTTTAGGAGTCAATTAGGACTTGATAATTTTACGAGTCAATTAGGACTTGATAATTTTAGGAGTTAATTAGGACTTGATAACTTTAGGACTTAATTAGGAATTGATTATGTTAGGACTTAATTAGGACTTGATAACTTTAGTTAATAATTAGGACTTGATAATTTTAGGACTTAATAATTTTAGGACTTAATTAGGACTTGATAATTTTAGGACTTAATTAGGACTTGATAATTTTAGGAGACAATTAGGACTTGATAATTTTAGGACTTAATTAGGACTTGATAACTTTAGGACTTAATTAGGACTTGATAATTTTATGACTTAATTAGGACTTGATAATTTTAGGAGTCAATTAGGACTTGATAATTTTAGCACTTAATAATTTTAGAACTTAATTAGGACTTGATAATTTTAGGACTTAATTAGGACTTGATAATTTTAGGAGTCAATTAGGACTTGATAATTTTAGGAGTCAATTAGGACTTGATAATTTTAGGAGTTAATTAGGACTTGATAACTTTAGGACTTAATTAGGAATTGATTATGTTAGGACTTAATTAGGACTTGATAACTTTAGTTAATAATTAGGACTTGATAATTTTAGGACTTAATAATTTTAGGACTTAATTAGGACTTGATAATTTTAGGACTTAATTAGGACTTGATAATTTTAGGAGTTAATTAGGACTTGATAATTTTAGGATTCAATTAGGACTTGATAAGTTTAGGACTTAATTAGGACTTGATAATTTTAGGACTTAATTAGGACTTGATCATGTTAGGACTTAGTTAGGACTTAATAACTTTAGGACTTAATAAGGACTTGATAATTTTAGGACTTAATTAGGACTTGATAATTTTAGGACTTAATTAAGACTTGATAATTTAAGGAGTCAATAAGGACTTGATAACTTTAGGACTTAATTAGGACTTGATAATTTTAGGACTTAATTAGGACTTAATAATTTTAGGACTTAATTAGGACTTGATAATTTTAGGAGACAATTAGGACTTGATAATTTTAGGACTTAATTAGGACTTGATAACTTTAGGACTTAATTAGGACTTGATAATTTTATGACTTAATTAGGACTTGATAATTTTAGGAGTCAATTAGGACTTGATAATTTTAGCACTTAATAATTTTAGGACTTAATTAGGACTTGATAATTTTAGGACTTAATTAGGACTTGGTAATTTAAGGAGTCAATTAGGACTTGATAATTTTAGGAGTTAATTAGGACTAAATAATTTTAGGACTGAATTAAGACTTGATAATTTAAGGAGTCAATAAGGACTTGATAACTTTAGGACTTAATTAGGACTTGATAATTTAAATACTTTGTTAGGACTTGATAATTTGAGAACTTATTTAGGACCTGATAATTTTAGGACTTAATAATTTTAGGACTTAATTAGGACTTGATACTTTTAGGACTTAATTAGGACTTGATAATTTTAGGAGTTAATTAGGATTTGATAATTTTAGGAGTCAATTAGGACTTGATAATTTTAGGAGTTTACTAGGACTTGAGAACTTCAGGACTTAATTAGGACTTGATAATTTAAATACTTTGTTAGGACTTGATAATTTGAGAACTTATTTAGGACCTGATAATTTTAGGACTTAATTAGGACTTGATAATTTTAGGATTCAATTAGGACTTGAGAATTTTAGGACTTAATTAGGACTTGATAATTTTAGGACTTAATTAGGACTTGATCATGTTAGGACTTAATTAGGACTTAATAACTTTAGGACTTAACAAGGACTTGATAATTTTAGGACTTAATTAGGACTTAATAATTTTAGGACTTAATTAAGACTTGATAATTTAAGGAGTCAATAAGGACTTGATAACTTTAGGACTTAATTAGGACTTGATAATTTTAGGACTTAATTAAGACTTGATAATTTAAGGAGTCAATAAGGACTTGATAACTTTAGGACTTAATTAGGACTTGATAATTTAAATACTTTGTTAGGACTTGATAATTTGAGAACTTATTTAGGACCTGATAATTTTAGGACTTAATTAGGACTTGATAATTTTAGGATTCAATTAGGACTTGATAATTTTAGGACTTAATTAGGACTTAATAATTTTAGGACTTAATTAGGACTTGATAATTTTAGGAGTTAATTAGGACTAAATAATTTTAGGACTTAATTAGGACTTGATAATTTTCGGACTAAATTAGGACTTGATAATTTTAGGAGTCAATTAGGACTTGATAATTTTAGGAGTTTACTAGGACTTGAGAACTTCAGGACTTAATTACGACTTGATAATTTAAATACTTTGTTAGGACTTGATAATTTGAGAACTTACTTAGGACCTGATAATTTTAGGACTTAATTAGGACTTGATAATTTTAGGATTCAATTAGGACTTGATAATTTTAGGGCTTAATTAGGACTTGATAATTTTAGGACTTAATTAGGACTTGATCATGTTAGGACTTAATTAGGACTTAATAACTTTAGGACTTAACAAGGACTTGATAATTTTAGGACTTAATTAGGACTTAATAATTTTAGGACTTAATTAAGACTTGATAATTTAAGGAGTCAATAAGGACTTGATAACTTTAGGACTGAATTAGGACTTGATAATTTTAAGATTTAATTACGACTTGATCATCTTAGGACTTAATTAGGACTTGATAACTTCAGGACTTAATTAGGACTTGATAATTTTAGGACTTAATAATTTTAGGACTTAAGTAGGACTTGACAATTTTAGGACTAAATTAGGACTTGATAATTTTAGGAGTCAATTAGGACTTGATAATTTTAGGAGTTTACTAGGACTTGAGAACTTCAGGACTTAATTAGGACTTGATAATTTTAGGAGTTAATAAGGACTTGATAATTTTAGGAGTTAATTAGGACTTGATAACTTTAGGACTTAATTAGGACTTGATAATTTTAGGAGTCAATTAGGACTTGATAATTTTAGGAGTTTACTAGGACTTGAGAACTTCAGGACTTAATTAGGACTTGATAATTTTAGGAGTTAATAAGGACTTGATAATTTTAGGAGTTAATTAGGACTTGATAACTTTAGGACTTAATTAGGAATTGATCATGTTAGGACTTAATTAGGACTTGATAACTTTAGGAATTAATTAGTACTTGATAATTTTAGGACTTAATAATTTTAGGACTTAATTAGTTCTTGATAATTTTAGGACTTAATTAGGACTTGATAATTTTAGGACTTAATTAGGACTTGATAATTTTAGGAGTCAATTAGGACTTGATAATTTTAGGAGTCAATTAGGACTTGATAATTTTAGGAGTTAATTAGGACTTGATAACTTTAGGACTTAATTAGGAATTGATTATGTTAGGACTTAATTAGGACTTGATAACTTTAGTTAATAATTAGGACTTGATAATTTTCGGACTAAATTAGGACTTGATAATTTTAGGAGTCAATTAGGACTTGATAATTTTAGGAGTTTACTAGGACTTGAGAACTTCAGGACTTAATTAGGACTTGATAATTTTAGGAGTTAATAAGGACTTGATAATTTTAGGAGTTAATTAGGACTTGATAACTTTAGGACTTAATTAGGAATTGATCATGTTAGGACTTAATTAGGACTTGATAACTTTAGGAATTAATTAGTACTTGATAATTTTAGGACTTAATAATTTTAGGACTTAATTAGTTCTTGATAATTTTAGGACTTAATTAGGACTTGATAATTTTAGGACTTAATTAGGACTTGATAATTTTAGGAGTCAATTAGGACTTGATAATTTTAGGAGTCAATTAGGACTTGATAATTTTAGGAGTTAATTAGGACTTGATAACTTTAGGACTTAATTAGGAATTGATTATGTTAGGACTTAATTAGGACTTGATAACTTTAGTTAATAATTAGGACTTGATAATTTTAGGACTTAATAATTTTAGGACTTAATTAGGACTTGATAATTTTAGGACTTAATTAGGACTTGATAATTTTAGGAGACAATTAGGACTTGATAATTTTAGGACTTAATTAGGACTTGATAACTTTAGGACTTAATTAGGACTTGATAATTTTATGACTTAATTAGGACTTGATAATTTTAGGAGTCAATTAGGACTTGATAATTTTAGCACTTAATAATTTTAGAACTTAATTAAGACTTGATAATTTTAGGACTTAATTAGGACTTGGTAATTTAAGGAGTCAATTAGGACTTGATAATTTTAGGATTCAATTAGGACTTGATAAGTTTAGGACTTAATTAGGACTTGATAATTTTAGGACTTAATTAGGACTTGATCATGTTAGGACTTAGTTAGGACTTAATAACTTTAGGACTTAATAAGGACTTGATAATTTTAGGACTTAATTAGGACTTGATAATTTTAGGACTTAATTAAGACTTGATAATTTAAGGAGTCAATAAGGACTTGATAACTTTAGGACTTAATTAGGACTTGATAATTTTAGGACTTAATTAGGACTTAATAATTTTAGGACTTAATTAGGACTTGATAATTTTAGGAGACAATTAGGACTTGATAATTTTAGGACTTAATTAGGACTTGATAACTTTAGGACTTAATTAGGACTTGATAATTTTATGACTTAATTAGGACTTGATAATTTTAGGAGTCAATTAGGACTTGATAATTTTAGCACTTAATAATTTTAGGACTTAATTAGGACTTGATAATTTTAGGACTTAATTAGGACTTGGTAATTTAAGGAGTCAATTAGGACTTGATAATTTTAGGAGTTAATTAGGACTAAATAATTTTAGGACTGAATTAAGACTTGATAATTTAAGGAGTCAATAAGGACTTGATAACTTTAGGACTTAATTAGGACTTGATAATTTAAATACTTTGTTAGGACTTGATAATTTGAGAACTTATTTAGGACCTGATAATTTTAGGACTTAATAATTTTAGGACTTAATTAGGACTTGATACTTTTAGGACTTAATTAGGACTTGATAATTTTAGGAGTTAATTAGGATTTGATATTTTTAGGAGTCAATTAGGACTTGATAATTTTAGGAGTTTACTAGGACTTGAGAACTTCAGGACTTAATTAGGACTTGATAATTTAAATACTTTGTTAGGACTTGATAATTTGAGAACTTATTTAGGACCTGATAATTTTAGGACTTAATTAGGACTTGATAATTTTAGGATTCAATTAGGACTTGAGAATTTTAGGACTTAATTAGGACTTGATAATTTTAGGACTTAATTAGGACTTGATCATGTTAGGACTTAATTAGGACTTAATAACTTTAGGACTTAACAAGGACTTGATAATTTTAGGACTTAATTAGGACTTAATAATTTTAGGACTTAATTAGGACTTGATAATTTTAGGAGTTAATTAGGACTAAATAATTTTAGGACTTAATTAGGATTTGATAATTTTCGGACTAAATTAGGACTTGATAATTTTAGGAGTCAATTAGGACTTGATAATTTTAGGAGTTTACTAGGACTTGAGAACTTCAGGACTTAATTAGGACTTGATAATTTTAGGAGTTAATAAGGACTTGATAATTTTAGGAGTTAATTAGGACTTGATAACTTTAGGACTTAATTAGGAATTGATCATGTTAGGACTTAATTAGGACTTGATAACTTTAGGAATTAATTAGTACTTGATAATTTTAGGACTTAATAATTTTAGGACTTAATTAGGTCTTGATAATTTTAGGACTTAATTAGGACTTGATAACTTTCGGAATTAATTAGGACTTGATAATTTTAGGAGTTAATTAGGAGTTGATAATTTTAGGAGTTAATTAGGACTTTATAACTTTAGGACTTAATTAGGAATTGATTATGTTAGGACTTAATTAGGACTTGATAACTTTAGTTAATAATTAGGACTTGATAATTTTAGGACTTAATAATTTTAGGACTTAATTAGGACTTGATAATTTTAGGACTTAATTAGGACTTGATAACTTTAGGACTTAATTAGGACTTGATAATTTTATGACTTAATTAGGACTTGATAATTTTAGGAGTCAATTAGGACTTGATAATTTTAGCACTTAATAATTTTAGGACTTAATTAGGACTTGATAATTTTAGGACTTAATTAGGACTTGGTAATTTAAGGAGTCAATTAGGACTTGATAATTTTAGGAGTTAATTAGGACTAAATAATTTTAGGACTGAATTAAGACTTGATAATTTAAGGAGTCAATAAGGACTTGATAACTTTAGGACTTAATTAGGACTTGATAATTTAAATACTTTGTTAGGACTTGATAATTTGAGAACTTATTTAGGACCTGATAATTTTAGGACTTAATAATTTTAGGACTTAATTAGGACTTGATACTTTTAGGACTTAATTAGGACTTGATAATTTTAGGAGTTAATTAGGATTTGATATTTTTAGGAGTCAATTAGGACTTGATAATTTTAGGAGTTTACTAGGACTTGAGAACTTCAGGACTTAATTAGGACTTGATAATTTAAATACTTTGTTAGGACTTGATAATTTGAGAACTTATTTAGGACCTGATAATTTTAGGACTTAATTAGGACTTGATAATTTTAGGATTCAATTAGGACTTGAGAATTTTAGGACTTAATTAGGACTTGATAATTTTAGGACTTAATTAGGACTTGATCATGTTAGGACTTAATTAGGACTTAATAACTTTAGGACTTAACAAGGACTTGATAATTTTAGGACTTAATTAGGACTTAATAATTTTAGGACTTAATTAGGACTTGATAATTTTAGGAGTTAATTAGGACTAAATAATTTTAGGACTTAATTAGGATTTGATAATTTTCGGACTAAATTAGGACTTGATAATTTTAGGAGTCAATTAGGACTTGATAATTTTAGGAGTTTACTAGGACTTGAGAACTTCAGGACTTAATTAGGACTTGATAATTTTAGGAGTTAATAAGGACTTGATAATTTTAGGAGTTAATTAGGACTTGATAACTTTAGGACTTAATTAGGAATTGATCATGTTAGGACTTAATTAGGACTTGATAACTTTAGGAATTAATTAGTACTTGATAATTTTAGGACTTAATAATTTTAGGACTTAATTAGGTCTTGATAATTTTAGGACTTAATTAGGACTTGATAACTTTCGGAATTAATTAGGACTTGATAATTTTAGGAGTTAATTAGGAGTTGATAATTTTAGGAGTTAATTAGGACTTTATAACTTTAGGACTTAATTAGGAATTGATTATGTTAGGACTTAATTAGGACTTGATAACTTTAGTTAATAATTAGGACTTGATAATTTTAGGACTTAATAATTTTAGGACTTAATTAGGACTTGATAATTTTAGGACTTAATTAGGACTTGATAATTTTAGGAGTCAATTAGGACTTGATAATTTTAGGACTTAATTAGGACTTGATAACTTTAGGACTTAATTAGGACTTGATAATTTTATGACTTAATTAGGACTTGATAATTTTAGGAGTCAATTAGGACTTGATAATTTTAGGACTTAATAATTTTAGGACTAAATTAGGACTTGATAATTTTCGGACTAAATTAGGACTTGATAATTTAAATACTTTGTTAGGACTTGATAATTTGAGAACTTATTTAGGACCTGATAATTTTAGGACTTAATTAGGACTTGATAATTTTAGGATTCAATTAGGACTTGATAACTTTAGGACTTAATTAGGACTTGATAATTTTATGACTTAATTAGGACTTGATAATTTTAGGAGTCAATTAGGACTTGATAATTTTAGGACTTAATAATTTTAGGACTTAATTAGGACTTAATAATTTTAGGACTTAATTAGGACTTGATAATTTTAGGACTTAATTAGGACTTGATAATTTTAGGAGTCAATTAGGACTTGATAATTTTAGGACTTAATTAGGACTTGATAACTTTAGGACTTAATTAGGACTTGATAATTTTATGACTTAATTAGGACTTGATAATTTTAGGAGTCAATTAGGACTTGATAATTTTAGGACTTAATAATTTTAGGACTTAATTAGGACTTGATAACTTTAGGACTTAATTAGGACTTGATAATTTTATGACTTAATTAGGACTTGATAATTTTAGGAGTCAATTAGGACTTGATAATTTTAGGACTTAATAACTTTAGGACTTAATAAGGACTTGATAATTTTAGGACTTAATTAGGACTTGATAATTTTAGGACTTAATTAAGACTTGATAATTTAAGGAGTCAATTAGGACTTGATAACTTTCGGAATTAATTAGGACTTGATAATTTTAGGAGTTAATTAGGAGTTGATAATTTTAGGAGTTAATTAGGACTTTATAACTTTAGGACTTAATTAGGAATTGATTATGTTAGGACTTAATTAGGACTTGATAACTTTAGTTAATAATTAGGACTTGATAATTTTAGGACTTAATAATTTTAGGACTTAATTAGGACTTGATAATTTTAGGACTTAATTAGGACTTGATAATTTTAGGAGTCAATTAGGACTTGATAATTTTAGGACTTAATTAGGACTTGATAACTTTAGGACTTAATTAGGACTTGATAATTTTATGACTTAATTAGGACTTGATAATTTTAGGAGTCAATTAGGACTTGATAATTTTAGGACTTAATAATTTTAGGACTAAATTAGGACTTGATAATTTTCGGACTAAATTAGGACTTGATAATTTAAATACTTTGTTAGGACTTGATAATTTGAGAACTTATTCAGGACCTGATAATTTTAGGACTTAATTAGGACTTGATAATTTTAGGATTCAATTAGGACTTGATAATTTTAGGACTTAATTAGGACTTGATAATTTTAGGACTTAATTAGGACTTGATCATGTTAGGACTTAATTAGGACTTAATAACTTTAGGACTTAACAAGGACTTGATAATTTTAGGACTTAATTAGGACTTGATAATTTTAGGACTTAATTAGGACCTGATAATTTTAGGACTTAATTAGGACTTGATAATTTTAGGATTCAATTAGGACTTGATAATTTTAGGAGTTTACTAGGACTTGAGAACTTCAGGACTTAATTAGGACTTGATAATTTAGATACTTTGTTAGGACTTGATAATTTGAGAACTTATTTAGTACCTGGTAATTTTAGGACTTAATTAGGACTTGATCATGTTAGGACTTAATTAGGACTTAATAACTTTAGGACTTAATAAGGACTTGATAATTTTAGGACTTAATTAGGACTTGATAATTTTAGGACTTAATTAAGACTTGATAATTTAAGGAGTCAATAAGGACTTAATAACTTTAGGACTTAATTAGGACTTGATAATTTTAGGACTTAATTAGGACTTGATAATTTTAGGACTTAATTAGGCCTTGATAATTTTAGGACTTAATTAAGACTTGATAATTTAAGGAGTCAATAAGGACTTGATAACTTTAGGACTGAATTAGGACTTGATAATTTTAAGATTTAATTACGACTTGATCATCTTAGGACTTAATTAGGACTTGATAACTTTAGGACTTAATTAGGACTTGATAATTTTATGACTTAATTAGGACTTGATAATTTTAGGAGTCAATTGGGACTTGATAATTTTAGGACTTAATAATTTTAGGACTTAATTAGGACTTGATAATTTTCGGACTAAATTAGGACTTGATAATTTTAGGAGTCAATTAGGACTTGATAATTTTAGGAGTTTACTAGGACTTGAGAGATTCAGGACTTAATTAGGACTTGATAATTTAAATACTTTGTTAGGACTTGATAATTCGAGAACTTATTTAGGACCTGATAATTTTAGGACTTAATTAGGACTTGATAATTTTAGGATTCAATTAGGACTTGATAATTTTAGGACTTAATTAGGACTTGATAATTTTAGGACTTAATTAGGACTTGATCATGTTAGGACTTAATATAGGACTTAATAACTTTAGGACTTAACAAGGACTTGATAATTTTAGGACTTAATTAGGACTTGATAATTTTAGGACTTAATTAAGACTTGATAATTTAAGGAGTCAATAAGGACTTGATAACTTTAGGACTTAATTAGGACTTGATAATTTAAATACTTTGTTAGGACTTGATAATTTGAGAACTTATTAAGGACCTGATAATTTTAGGTCTTAATTAGGACTTGATAATTTTAGGATTCAATTAGGACTTGATAATTTTAGGACTTAATTAGGACTTAATAATTTTAGGACTTAATTAGGACTTGATAATTTTAGGAGTTAATTAGGACTAAATAATTTTAGGACTTAATTAGGATTTGATAATTTTCGGACTCAATTAGGACTTGATAATTTTAGGAGTCAATTAGGACTTGATAATTTTAGGAGTTTACTAGGACTTGAGAACTTCAGGACTTAATTAGGACTTGATAATTTAAATACTTTGTTAGGACTTGATAATTTGAGAACTTATTTAGGACCTGGTAATTTTAGGACTTAATTAGGACTTGATCATGTTAGGACTTAATTAAGACTTAATAACTTTAGGACTTAATAAGGACTTGATAATTTTAGGACTTAATTAGGACTTGATAATTTTAGGACTTAATTAGGACTTGATAATTTTAGGACTTAATAATTTTAGGACTTAAGTAGGACTTGACAATTTTAGGACTAAATTAGGACTTGATAATTTTCGGACTAAATTAGGACTTGATAATGTTAGGAGTCAATTAGGACTTGATAATTTTAGGAGTTTACTAGGACTTGAGAACTTCAGGACTTAATTAGGACTTGATAATTTTAGGAGTTAATAAGGACTTGATAATTTTAGGAGTTAATTAGGACTTGATAACTTTAGGACTTAATTAGGAATTGGTCATGTTAGGACTTAATTAGGACTTGATAATTTTATGACTTAATTAGGACTTGATAATTTTAGGAGTCAATTAGGACTTGATAATTTTAGGACTTAATAATTTTAGGACTTAATTAGGACTTGATAATTTTCGGACTAAATTAGGACTTGATAATTTTAGGAGTCAATTAGGACTTGATAATTTTAGGAGTTTACTAGGACTTGAGAACTTCAGGACTTAATTAGGACTTGATAATTTAAATACTTTGTTAGGACTTGATAATTTGAGAACTTATTTAGGACCTGATAATTTTAGGACTTAATTAGGACTTGATAATTTTAGGATTCAATTAGGACTTAATAATTTTAGGACTTAATTAGGACTTGATAATTTTAGGACTTAATTAGGACTTGATCATGTTAGGACTTAATTAGGACTTAATAACTTTAGGACTTAACAAGGACTTGAAAATTTTAGGACTTAATTAGGACTTGATAATTTTAGGACTTAATTAAGACTTGATAATTTAAGGAGTCAATAAGGACTTGATAACTTTAGGACTTAATTAGGACTTGATAATTTAAATACTTTGTTAGGACTTGATAATTTGAGAACTTATTTAGGACCTGATAATTTTAGGTCTTAATTAGGACTTGATAATTTTAGGATTCAATTAGGACTTGATAATTTTAGGACTTAATTAGGACTTAATAATTTTAGGACTTAATTAGGACTTGATAATTTTAGGAGTTAATTAGGACTAAATAAATTTAGGACTTAATTAGGATTTGATAATTTTCGGACTAAATTAGGACTTGATAATTTTAGGAGTCAATTAGGACTTGATAATTTTAGGAGTTTACTAGGACTTGAGAACTTCAGGACTTAATTAGGACTTGATAATTTAAATACTTTGTTAGGACTTGATAATTTGAGAACTTATTTAGGACCTGGTAATTTTAGGACTTAATTAGGACTTGATCATGTTAGGACTTAATTAGGACTTAATAACTTTAGGACTTAATAAGGACTTAATAATTTTAGGACTTAATTAGGACTTGATAATTTTAGGACTTAATTAAGACTTGATAATTTAAGGAGTCAATAAGGACTTAATAACTTTAGGACTTAATTAGAACTTGATAATTTTAGGACTTAATTAGGACTTGATAATTTTAGGACTTAATTAGGCCTTGATAATTTTAGGACTTAATTAAGACTTGATAATTTAAGGAGTCAATAAGGACTTGATAACTTTAGGACTTAATTAGGACTTGATAATTTTAGGACTTAATTAGGACTTGATAATTTTAGGACTTAATTAGGCCTTGATAATTTTCGGACTAAATTAGGACTTGATAACTTTAGGACTTAATTAGGACTTGATAATTTTATGACTTAATTAGGACTAGATAATTTTAGGAGTCAATTGGGACTTGATAATTTTAGGACTTAATAATTTTAGGACTTAATTAGGACTTGATAATTTTCGGACTAAATTAGGACTTGATAATTTTAGGAGTCAATTAGGACTTGATAATTTTAGAAGTTTACTAGGACTTGAGAGATTCAGGACTTAATTAGGACTTGATAATTTAAATACTTTGTTAGGACTTGATAATTTGAGAACTTATTTAGGACCTGATAATTTTAGGACTTAATTAGGACTTGATAATTTTAGGATTCAATTAGGACTTGATAATTTTAGGACTTAATTAGGACTTGATAATTTTAGGAATTAATTAGGACTTGATAACTTTAGGACTTAATTAGGAATTGATCATGTTAGGACTTAATTAGGACTTGATAACTTTAGGAATTAATTAGTACTTGATAATTTTAGGACTTAATAATTTTAGGACTTAATTAGGACTTGATAATTTTAGGACTTAATTAGGACTTGATAATTTTAGGAGTCAATTAGGACTTGATAATTTTACGAGTCAATTAGGACTTGATAATTTTAGGAGTTAATTAGGACTTGATAACTTTAGGACTTAATTAGGAATTGATTATGTTAGGACTTAATTAGGACTTGATAACTTTAGTTAATAATTAGGACTTGATAATTTTAGGACTTAATAATTTTAGGACTTAATTAGGACTTGATAATTTTAGGACTTAATTAGGACTTGATAATTTTAGGAGACAATTAGGACTTGATAATTTTAGGACTTAATTAGGACTTGATAACTTTAGGACTTAATTAGGACTTGATAATTTTATGACTTAATTAGGACTTGATAATTTTAGGAGTCAATTAGGACTTGATAATTTTAGCACTTAATAATTTTAGAACTTAATTAGGACTTGATAATTTTAGGACTTAATTAGGACTTGATAATTTTAGGAGTCAATTAGGACTTGATAATTTTAGGAGTCAATTAGGACTTGATAATTTTAGGAGTTAATTAGGACTTGATAACTTTAGGACTTAATTAGGAATTGATTATGTTAGGACTTAATTAGGACTTGATAACTTTAGTTAATAATTAGGACTTGATAATTTTAGGACTTAATAATTTTAGGACTTAATTAGGACTTGATAATTTTAGGACTTAATTAGGACTTGATAATTTTAGGAGTTAATTAGGACTTGATAATTTTAGGATTCAATTAGGACTTGATAAGTTTAGGACTTAATTAGGACTTGATAATTTTAGGACTTAATTAGGACTTGATCATGTTAGGACTTAGTTAGGACTTAATAACTTTAGGACTTAATAAGGACTTGATAATTTTAGGACTTAATTAGGACTTGATAATTTTAGGACTTAATTAAGACTTGATAATTTAAGGAGTCAATAAGGACTTGATAACTTTAGGACTTAATTAGGACTTGATAATTTTAGGACTTAATTAGGACTTAATAATTTTAGGACTTAATTAGGACTTGATAATTTTAGGAGACAATTAGGACTTGATAATTTTAGGACTTAATTAGGACTTGATAACTTTAGGACTTAATTAGGACTTGATAATTTTATGACTTAATTAGGACTTGATAATTTTAGGAGTCAATTAGGACTTGATAATTTTAGCACTTAATAATTTTAGGACTTAATTAGGACTTGATAATTTTAGGACTTAATTAGGACTTGGTAATTTAAGGAGTCAATTAGGACTTGATAATTTTAGGAGTTAATTAGGACTAAATAATTTTAGGACTGAATTAAGACTTGATAATTTAAGGAGTCAATAAGGACTTGATAACTTTAGGACTTAATTAGGACTTGATAATTTAAATACTTTGTTAGGACTTGATAATTTGAGAACTTATTTAGGACCTGATAATTTTAGGACTTAATAATTTTAGGACTTAATTAGGACTTGATACTTTTAGGACTTAATTAGGACTTGATAATTTTAGGAGTTAATTAGGATTTGATAATTTTAGGAGTCAATTAGGACTTGATAATTTTAGGAGTTTACTAGGACTTGAGAACTTCAGGACTTAATTAGGACTTGATAATTTAAATACTTTGTTAGGACTTGATAATTTGAGAACTTATTTAGGACCTGATAATTTTAGGACTTAATTAGGACTTGATAATTTTAGGATTCAATTAGGACTTGAGAATTTTAGGACTTAATTAGGACTTGATAATTTTAGGACTTAATTAGGACTTGATCATGTTAGGACTTAATTAGGACTTAATAACTTTAGGACTTAACAAGGACTTGATAATTTTAGGACTTAATTAGGACTTAATAATTTTAGGACTTAATTAAGACTTGATAATTTAAGGAGTCAATAAGGACTTGATAACTTTAGGACTTAATTAGGACTTGATAATTTTAGGACTTAATTAAGACTTGATAATTTAAGGAGTCAATAAGGACTTGATAACTTTAGGACTTAATTAGGACTTGATAATTTAAATACTTTGTTAGGACTTGATAATTTGAGAACTTATTTAGGACCTGATAATTTTAGGACTTAATTAGGACTTGATAATTTTAGGATTCAATTAGGACTTGATAATTTTAGGACTTAATTAGGACTTAATAATTTTAGGACTTAATTAGGACTTGATAATTTTAGGAGTTAATTAGGACTAAATAATTTTAGGACTTAATTAGGACTTGATAATTTTCGGACTAAATTAGGACTTGATAATTTTAGGAGTCAATTAGGACTTGATAATTTTAGGAGTTTACTAGGACTTGAGAACTTCAGGACTTAATTAGGACTTGATAATTTAAATACTTTGTTAGGACTTGATAATTTGAGAACTTACTTAGGACCTGATAATTTTAGGACTTAATTAGGACTTGATAATTTTAGGATTCAATTAGGACTTGATAATTTTAGGGCTTAATTAGGACTTGATAATTTTAGGACTTAATTAGGACTTGATCATGTTAGGACTTAATTAGGACTTAATAACTTTAGGACTTAACAAGGACTTGATAATTTTAGGACTTAATTAGGACTTAATAATTTTAGGACTTAATTAAGACTTGATAATTTAAGGAGTCAATAAGGACTTGATAACTTTAGGACTGAATTAGGACTTGATAATTTTAAGATTTAATTACGACTTGATCATCTTAGGACTTAATTAGGACTTGATAACTTCAGGACTTAATTAGGACTTGATAATTTTAGGACTTAATAATTTTAGGACTTAAGTAGGACTTGACAATTTTAGGACTAAATTAGGACTTGATAATTTTCGGACTAAATTAGGACTTGATAATTTTAGGAGTCAATTAGGACTTGATAATTTTAGGAGTTTACTAGGACTTGAGAACTTCAGGACTTAATTAGGACTTGATAATTTTAGGAGTTAATAAGGACTTGATAATTTTAGGAGTTAATTAGGACTTGATAACTTTAGGACTTAATTAGGAATTGATCATGTTAGGACTTAATTAGGACTTGATAACTTTAGGAATTAATTAGTACTTGATAATTTTAGGACTTAATAATTTTAGGACTTAATTAGGTCTTGATAATTTTAGGACTTAATTAGGACTTGATAATTTTAGGACTTAATTAGGACTTGATAATTTTAGGAGTCAATTAGGACTTGATAATTTTAGGAGTCAATTAGGACTTGATAATTTTAGGAGTTAATTAGGACTTGATAACTTTAGGACTTAATTAGGAATTGATTATGTTAGGACTTAATTAGGACTTGATAACTTTAGTTAATAATTAGGACTTGATAATTTTAGGACTTAATAATTTTAGGACTTAATTAGGACTTGATAATTTTAGGACTTAATTAGGACTTGATAATTTTAGGAGACAATTAGGACTTGATAATTTTAGGACTTAATTAGGACTTGATAACTTTAGGACTTAATTAGGACTTGATAATTTTATGACTTAATTAGGACTTGATAATTTTAGGAGTCAATTAGGACTTGATAATTTTAGCACTTAATAATTTTAGAACTTAATTAAGACTTGATAATTTTAGGACTTAATTAGGACTTGGTAATTTAAGGAGTCAATTAGGACTTGATAATTTTAGGATTCAATTAGGACTTGATAAGTTTAGGACTTAATTAGGACTTGATAATTTTAGGACTTAATTAGGACTTGATCATGTTAGGACTTAGTTAGGACTTAATAACTTTAGGACTTAATAAGGACTTGATAATTTTAGGACTTAATTAGGACTTGATAATTTTAGGACTTAATTAAGACTTGACAATTTAAGGAGTCAATAAGGACTTGATAACTTTAGGACTTAATTAGGACTTGATAATTTTAGGACTTAATTAGGACTTAATAATTTTAGGACTTAATTAGGACTTGATAATTTTAGGAGACAATTAGGACTTGATAATTTTAGGACTTAATTAGGACTTGATAACTTTAGGACTTAATTAGGACTTGATAATTTTATGACTTAATTAGGACTTGATAATTTTAGGAGTCAATTAGGACTTGATAATTTTAGCACTTAATAATTTTAGGACTTAATTAGGACTTGATAATTTTAGGACTTAATTAGGACTTGGTAATTTAAGGAGTCAATTAGGACTTGATAATTTTAGGAGTTAATTAGGACTAAATAATTTTAGGACTGAATTAAGACTTGATAATTTAAGGAGTCAATAAGGACTTGATAACTTTAGGACTTAATTAGGACTTGATAATTTAAATACTTTGTTAGGACTTGATAATTTGAGAACTTATTTAGGACCTGATAATTTTAGGACTTAATAATTTTAGGACTTAATTAGGACTTGATACTTTTAGGACTTAATTAGGACTTGATAATTTTAGGAGTTAATTAGGATTTGATATTTTTAGGAGTCAATTAGGACTTGATAATTTTAGGAGTTTACTAGGACTTGAGAACTTCAGGACTTAATTAGGACTTGATAATTTAAATACTTTGTTAGGACTTGATAATTTGAGAACTTATTTAGGACCTGATAATTTTAGGACTTAATTAGGACTTGATAATTTTAGGATTCAATTAGGACTTGAGAATTTTAGGACTTAATTAGGACTTGATAATTTTAGGACTTAATTAGGACTTGATCATGTTAGGACTTAATTAGGACTTAATAACTTTAGGACTTAACAAGGACTTGATAATTTTAGGACTTAATTAGGACTTAATAATTTTAGGACTTAATTAGGACTTGATAATTTTAGGAGTTAATTAGGACTAAATAATTTTAGGACTTAATTAGGATTTGATAATTTTCGGACTAAATTAGGACTTGATAATTTTAGGAGTCAATTAGGACTTGATAATTTTAGGAGTTTACTAGGACTTGAGAACTTCAGGACTTAATTAGGACTTGATAATTTTAGGAGTTAATAAGGACTTGATAATTTTAGGAGTTAATTAGGACTTGATAACTTTAGGACTTAATTAGGAATTGATCATGTTAGGACTTAATTAGGACTTGATAACTTTAGGAATTAATTAGTACTTGATAATTTTAGGACTTAATAATTTTAGGACTTAATTAGGTCTTGATAATTTTAGGACTTAATTAGGACTTGATAACTTTCGGAATTAATTAGGACTTGATAATTTTAGGAGTTAATTAGGAGTTGATAATTTTAGGAGTTAATTAGGACTTTATAACTTTAGGACTTAATTAGGAATTGATTATGTTAGGACTTAATTAGGACTTGATAACTTTAGTTAATAATTAGGACTTGATAATTTTAGGACTTAATAATTTTAGGACTTAATTAGGACTTGATAATTTTAGGACTTAATTAGGACTTGATAATTTTAGGAGTCAATTAGGACTTGATAATTTTAGGACTTAATTAGGACTTGATAACTTTAGGACTTAATTAGGACTTGATAATTTTATGACTTAATTAGGACTTGATAATTTTAGGAGTCAATTAGGACTTGATAATTTTAGGACTTAATAATTTTAGGACTAAATTAGGACTTGATAATTTTCGGACTAAATTAGGACTTGATAATTTAAATACTTTGTTAGGACTTGATAATTTGAGAACTTATTTAGGACCTGATAATTTTAGGACTTAATTAGGACTTGATAATTTTAGGATTCAATTAGGACTTGATAACTTTAGGACTTAATTAGGACTTGATAATTTTATGACTTAATTAGGACTTGATAATTTTAGGAGTCAATTAGGACTTGATAATTTTAGGACTTAATAATTTTAGGACTTAATTAGGACTTAATAATTTTAGGACTTAATTAGGACTTGATAATTTTAGGACTTAATTAGGACTTGATAATTTTAGGAGTCAATTAGGACTTGATAATTTTAGGACTTAATTAGGACTTGATAACTTTAGGACTTAATTAGGACTTGATAATTTTATGACTTAATTAGGACTTGATAATTTTAGGAGTCAATTAGGACTTGATAATTTTAGGACTTAATAATTTTAGGACTTAATTAGGACTTGATAACTTTAGGACTTAATTAGGACTTGATAATTTTATGACTTAATTAGGACTTGATAATTTTAGGAGTCAATTAGGACTTGATAATTTTAGGACTTAATAACTTTAGGACTTAATAAGGACTTGATAATTTTAGGACTTAATTAGGACTTGATAATTTTAGGACTTAATTAAGACTTGATAATTTAAGGAGTCAATAAGGACTTGATAACTTTAGGACTTAATTAGGACTTAATAATTTTAGGACTTAATTAGGACTTGATAATTTTAGGAGACAATTAGGACTTGATAATTTTAGGACTTAATTAGGACTTGATAACTTTAGGACTTAATTAGGACTTGATAATTTTATGACTTAATTAGGACTTGATAATTTTAGGAGTCAATTAGGACTTGATAATTTTAGCACTTAATAATTTTAGGACTTAATTAGGACTTGATAATTTTAGGACTTAATTAGGACTTGGTAATTTAAGGAGTCAATTAGGACTTGATAATTTTAGGAGTTAATTAGGACTAAATAATTTTAGGACTGAATTAAGACTTGATAATTTAAGGAGTCAATAAGGACTTGATAACTTTAGGACTTAATTAGGACTTGATAATTTAAATACTTTGTTAGGACTTGATAATTTGAGAACTTATTTAGGACCTGATAATTTTAGGACTTAATAATTTTAGGACTTAATTAGGACTTGATACTTTTAGGACTTAATTAGGACTTGATAATTTTAGGAGTTAATTAGGATTTGATATTTTTAGGAGTCAATTAGGACTTGATAATTTTAGGAGTTTACTAGGACTTGAGAACTTCAGGACTTAATTAGGACTTGATAATTTAAATACTTTGTTAGGACTTGATAATTTGAGAACTTATTTAGGACCTGATAATTTTAGGACTTAATTAGGACTTGATAATTTTAGGATTCAATTAGGACTTGAGAATTTTAGGACTTAATTAGGACTTGATAATTTTAGGACTTAATTAGGACTTGATCATGTTAGGACTTAATTAGGACTTAATAACTTTAGGACTTAACAAGGACTTGATAATTTTAGGACTTAATTAGGACTTAATAATTTTAGGACTTAATTAGGACTTGATAATTTTAGGAGTTAATTAGGACTAAATAATTTTAGGACTTAATTAGGATTTGATAATTTTCGGACTAAATTAGGACTTGATAATTTTAGGAGTCAATTAGGACTTGATAATTTTAGGAGTTTACTAGGACTTGAGAACTTCAGGACTTAATTAGGACTTGATAATTTTAGGAGTTAATAAGGACTTGATAATTTTAGGAGTTAATTAGGACTTGATAACTTTAGGACTTAATTAGGAATTGATCATGTTAGGACTTAATTAGGACTTGATAACTTTAGGAATTAATTAGTACTTGATAATTTTAGGACTTAATAATTTTAGGACTTAATTAGGTCTTGATAATTTTAGGACTTAATTAGGACTTGATAACTTTCGGAATTAATTAGGACTTGATAATTTTAGGAGTTAATTAGGAGTTGATAATTTTAGGAGTTAATTAGGACTTTATAACTTTAGGACTTAATTAGGAATTGATTATGTTAGGACTTAATTAGGACTTGATAACTTTAGTTAATAATTAGGACTTGATAATTTTAGGACTTAATAATTTTAGGACTTAATTAGGACTTGATAATTTTAGGACTTAATTAGGACTTGATAATTTTAGGAGTCAATTAGGACTTGATAATTTTAGGACTTAATTAGGACTTGATAACTTTAGGACTTAATTAGGACTTGATAATTTTATGACTTAATTAGGACTTGATAATTTTAGGAGTCAATTAGGACTTGATAATTTTAGGACTTAATAATTTTAGGACTAAATTAGGACTTGATAATTTTCGGACTAAATTAGGACTTGATAATTTAAATACTTTGTTAGGACTTGATAATTTAAGAACTTATTTAGGACCTGATAATTTTAGGACTTAATTAGGACTTGATAATTTTAGGATTCAATTAGGACTTGATAATTTTAGGACTTAATTAGGACTTGATAATTTTAGGACTTAATTAGGACTTGATCATGTTAGGACTTAATTAGGACTTAATAACTTTAGGACTTAACAAGGACTTGATAATTTTAGGACTTAATTAGGACTTGATAATTTTAGGACTTAATTAAGACTTGATAATTTAAGGAGTCAATAAGGACTTGATAACTTTAGGACTTAATTAGGACTTGATAATTTAAATACTTTGTTAGGACTTGATAATTTGAGAACTTATTTAGGACCTGATAATTTTAGGACTTAATTAGGACTTGATAATTTTAGGATTCAATTAGGACTTGATAATTTTAGGACTTAATTAGGACTTAATAATTTTAGGACTTAATTAGGACTTGATAATTTTAGTAGTTAATTAGGACTAAATAATTTTAGGACTTAATTAGGACTTGATAATTTTCGGACTAAATTAGGACTTGATAATTTTAGGAGTCAATTAGGACTTGATAATTTTAGGAGTTTACTAGGACTTGAGAACTTCAGGACTTAATTAGGACTTGATAATTTAAATACTTTGTTAGGACTTGATAATTTGAGAACTTATTTAGTACCTGGTAATTTTAGGACTTAATTAGGACTTGATCATGTTAGGACTTAATTAGGACTTAATAACTTTAGGACTTAATAAGGACTTGATAATTTTAGGACTTAATTAGGACTTGATAATTTTAGGACTTAATTAAGACTTGATAATTTAAGGAGTCAATAAGGACTTAATAACTTTAGGACTTAATTAGGACTTGATAATTTTAGGACTTAATTAGGACTTGATAATTTTAGGACTTAATTAGGCCTTGATAATTTTAGGACTTAATTAAGACTTGATAATTTAAGGAGTCAATAAGGACTTGATAACTTTAGGACTGAATTAGGACTTGATAATTTTAAGATTTAATTACGACTTGATCATCTTAGGACTTAATTAGGACTTGATAACTTTAGGACTTAATTAGGACTTGATAATTTTATGACTTAATTAGGACTTGATAATTTTAGGAGTCAATTGGGACTTGATAATTTTAGGACTTAATAATTTTAGGACTTAATTAGGACTTGATAATTTTCGGACTAAATTAGGACTTGATAATTTTAGGAGTCAATTAGGACTTGATAATTTTAGGAGTTTACTAGGACTTGAGAGATTCAGGACTTAATTAGGACTTGATAATTTAAATACTTTGTTAGGACTTGATAATTCGAGAACTTATTTAGGACCTGATAATTTTAGGACTTAATTAGGACTTGATAATTTTAGGATTCAATTAGGACTTGATAATTTTAGGACTTAATTAGGACTTGATAATTTTAGGACTTAATTAGGACTTGATCATGTTAGGACTTAATATAGGACTTAATAACTTTAGGACTTAACAAGGACTTGATAATTTTAGGACTTAATTAGGACTTGATAATTTTAGGACTTAATTAAGACTTGATAATTTAAGGAGTCAATAAGGACTTGATAACTTTAGGACTTAATTAGGACTTGATAATTTAAATACTTTGTTAGGACTTGATAATTTGAGAACTTATTAAGGACCTGATAATTTTAGGTCTTAATTAGGACTTGATAATTTTAGGATTCAATTAGGACTTGATAATTTTAGGACTTAATTAGGACTTAATAATTTTAGGACTTAATTAGGACTTGATAATTTTAGGAGTTAATTAGGACTAAATAATTTTAGGACTTAATTAGGATTTGATAATTTTCGGACTCAATTAGGACTTGATAATTTTAGGAGTCAATTAGGACTTGATAATTTTAGGAGTTTACTAGGACTTGAGAACTTCAGGACTTAATTAGGACTTGATAATTTAAATACTTTGTTAGGACTTGATAATTTGAGAACTTATTTAGGACCTGGTAATTTTAGGACTTAATTAGGACTTGATCATGTTAGGACTTAATTAAGACTTAATAACTTTAGGACTTAATAAGGACTTGATAATTTTAGGACTTAATTAGGACTTGATAATTTTAGGACTTAATTAGGACTTGATAATTTTAGGACTTAATAATTTTAGGACTTAAGTAGGACTTGACAATTTTAGGACTAAATTAGGACTTGATAATTTTCGGACTAAATTAGGACTTGATAATGTTAGGAGTCAATTAGGACTTGATAATTTTAGGAGTTTACTAGGACTTGAGAACTTCAGGACTTAATTAGGACTTGATAATTTTAGGAGTTAATAAGGACTTGATAATTTTAGGAGTTAATTAGGACTTGATAACTTTAGGACTTAATTAGGAATTGGTCATGTTAGGACTTAATTAGGACTTGATAATTTTATGACTTAATTAGGACTTGATAATTTTAGGAGTCAATTAGGACTTGATAATTTTAGGACTTAATAATTTTAGGACTTAATTAGGACTTGATAATTTTCGGACTAAATTAGGACTTGATAATTTTAGGAGTCAATTAGGACTTGATAATTTTAGGACTTAATTAGGCCTTGATAATTTTAGGACTTAATTAAGACTTGATAATTTAAGGAGTCAATAAGGACTTGATAACTTTAGGACTGAATTAGGACTTGATAATTTTAGGACTTAATAATTTTAGGACTTAAGTAGGACTTGACAATTTTAGGACTAAATTAGGACTTGATAATTTTCGGACTAAATTAGGACTTGATAATTTTAGGAGTCAATTAGGACTTGATAATTTTAGGAGTTTACTAGGACTTGAGAACTTCAGGACTTAATTAGGACTTGATAATTTTCGGACTAAATTAGGACTTGATAATTTTAGGAGTCAATTAGGACTTGATAATTTTAGGAGTTTACTAGGACTTGAGAACTTCAGGACTTAATTAGGACTTGATAATTTTAGGAGTTAATAAGGACTTGATAATTTTAGGAGTTAATTAGGACTTGATAACTTTAGGACTTAATTAGGAATTGATCATGTTAGGACTTAATTAGGACTTGATAACTTTAGGAATTAATTAGTACTTGATAATTTTAGGACTTAATAATTTTAGGACTTAATTAGGTCTTGATAATTTTAGGACTTAATTAGGACTTGATAATTTTAGGACTTAATTAAGACTTGATAATTTAAGGAGTCAATAAGGACTTAATAACTTTAGGACTTAATTAGAACTTGATAATTTTAGGACTTAATTAGGACTTGATAATTTTAGGACTTAATTAGGCCTTGATAATTTTAGGACTTAATTAAGACTTGATAATTTAAGGAGTCAATAAGGACTTGATAACTTTAGGACTGAATTAGGACTTGATAATTTTAGGACTTAATAATTTTAGGACTTAAGTAGGACTTGACAATTTTAGGACTAAATTAGTACTTGATAATTTTCGGACTAAATTAGGACTTGATAATTTTAGGAGTCAATTAGGACTTGATAATTTTAGGAGTTTACTAGGACTTGAGAACTTCAGGACTTAATTAGGACTTGATAATTTTCGGACTAAATTAGGACTTGATAATTTTAGGAGTCAATTAGGACTTGATAATTTTAGGAGTTTACTAGGACTTGAGAACTTCAGGACTTAATTAGGACTTGATAATTTTAGGAGTTAATAAGGACTTGATAATTTTAGGAGTTAATTAGGACTTGATAACTTTAGGACTTAATTAGGAATTGATCATGTTAGGACTTAATTAGGACTTGATAACTTTAGGAATTAATTAGTACTTGATAATTTTAGGACTTAATAATTTTAGGACTTAATTAGGTCTTGATAATTTTAGGACTTAATTAGGACTTGATAATTTTAGAAGTCAATTAGGACTTGATAATTTTAGGAGTCAATTAGGACTTGATAATTTTAGGAGTTAATTAGGACTTGATAACTTTAGGACTTAATAAGGAATTGATTATGTTAGGACTTAATTAGGACTTGATAACTTTAGTTAATAATTAGGACTTGATAATTTTAGGACTTAATAATTTTAGGACTTAATTAGGACTTGATAATTTTAGGACTTAATTAGGACTTGATAATTTTAGGAGTCAATTAGGACTTGATAATTTTAGGACTTAATTAGGACTTGATAACTTTAGGACTTAATTAGGACTTGATAATTTTATGACTTAATTAGGACTTGATAATTTTAGGAGTCAATTAGGACTTGATAATTTTAGGACTTAATAATTTTAGGACTTAATTAGGACTTGATAATTTTAGGACTAAATTAGGACTTGGTAATTTAAGAAGTCAATTAGGACTTGATAATTTTAGGAGTTAATTAGGACTAAATAATTTTAGGACTGAATTAGGACTTAATAATTTTAAGATTTAATTACGACTTAATCATCTTAGGACTTAATTAGGACTTGATAACTTCAGGACTTAATTAGGACTTGATAATTTTAGGACTTAATAATTTTAGGACTTAATTAGGACTTGATAATTTTAGGAGTTAATTAGGACGAAATAATTGTAGGACTTAATTAGGACTTGATAATTTTCGGACTTAATTAGGACTTGATAACTTTAGGAGTCAATTAGGACTTGATAATTTTAGGAGTTTACTAGGACTTGAGAACTTCAGGACTTAATTAGGACTTGATAATTTAAATACTTTGTTAGGACTTGATAATCTGAGAACTTATTTAGGACCTGATAATTTTAGGACTTAATTAGGACTTGATAATTTTAGGATTCATTTAGGACTTGATAATTTTAGGACTTAATTAGGACTTGATAATTTTAGGACTTAATTAGGACTTGATCATGTTAGGACTTAATTAGGACTTAATAACTTTAGGACTTAACAAAGACTTGATAATTTTAGGACTTAATTAGAACTTGATAATTTTAGGACTTAATTAAGACTTGATAATTTAAGGAGTCAATAAGGACTTGATAACTTTAGGACTTAATTAGGACTTGATAATTTTAGGTTTTAATTAGGACTTGATAATTTTAGGACTTAATTAGGCCTTGATAATTTTAGGACTTTATTAAGACTTGATAATTTAAGGAGTCAATAAGGACTTGATAACTTTAGGACTGAATTAGGACTAAATAATTTTAAGATTTAATTACGACTTGATCATCTTAGGACTTAATTAGGACTTGATAACTTCAGGACTTAATTAGGACTTGATAATTTTAGGACTTAATAATTTTAGGACTTAAGTAGGACTTGACAATTTTAGGACTAAATTAGGACTTGATAATTTTCGGACTAAATTAGGACTTGATAATTTTAGGAGTCAATTAGGACTTGATAATTTTAGGAGTTTACTAGGACTTGAGAACTTCAGGACCTAATTAGGACTTGATAATTTAAATATATTGTTAGGACTTGATAATTTGAGAACTTATTTAGGACCTGATAATTTTAGGATTAAATTAGGACTGTATAATTTTAGGAGTTAATTAGAACTTGATAATTTTAGGAGTTAATTAGGACTTGATAACTTTAGGACTTAATTAGGAATTGATCATGTTAGGACTTAATTAGGACTTGATAACTTTAGGAATTAATTAGGACTTGATAATTTTAGGAGTTAATTAGGAGTTGATAATTTTAGGAGTTAATTATGACTTTATAACTTTTGGACTTAATTAGGAATTGATTATGTTAGGACTTAATTAGGACTTAATAACTTTAGTTAATAATTAGGACTTGATAATTTTAGGACTTAATAATTTTAGGACTTAATTAGGACTTGATAATTTTAGGACTTAATTAGGACTTGATAATTTTAGGAGTCAATTAGGACTTGATAATTTTAGGACTTAATTAGGACTTGATAACTTTAGGACTTAATTAGGACTTGATAATTTTATGACTTAATTAGGACTTGATAATTTTAGGAGTCAATTAGGACTTGATAATTTTAGGACTTAATAATTTTAGGACTTAATTAGGACTTGATAATTTTAGGACTTAATAATTTTAGGACTTAATTAGGACTTGATAATTTTAGGAGTCAATTAGGACTTGATAAGTTTAGGAGTTTACTAGGACTTGAGAACTTTAGGACTTAATTAGGACTTGATTATTTAAATACTTTATTAAGACTTGATAATTTAAGGAGTCAATAAGGACTTGATAACTTTAGGACTGAATTAGGACTAAATAATTTTAAGATTTAATTACGACTTGATCATCTTAGGACTTAATTAGGACTTGATAACTTCAGGACTTAATTAGGACTTGATAATTTTAGGACTTAATAATTTTAGGACTTAAGTAGGACTTGACAATTTTAGGACTAAATTAGGACTTGATAATTTTCGGACTAAATTAGGACTTGATAATTTTAGGAGTCAATTAGGACTTGATAATTTTAGGAGTTTACTAGGACTTGAGAACTTCAGGACCTAATTAGGACTTGATAATTTAAATATATTGTTAGGACTTGATAATTTGAGAACTTATTTAGGACCTGATAATTTTAGGATTAAATTAGGACTGTATAATTTTAGGAGTTAATTAGGACTTGATAATTTTATGAGTTAATTAGGACTTGATAACTTTAGGACTTAATTAGGAATTGTTCATGTTAGGACTTAATTAGGACTTGATAACTTTAGGAATTAATTAGGACTTGATAATTTTAGGAGTTAATTAGGAGTTGATAATTTTAGGAGTTAATTAGGACTTTATAACTTTAGGACTTAATTAGGAATTGATTATGTTAGGACTTAATTAGGACTTGATAACTTTAGTTAATAATTAGGACTTGATAATTTTAGGACTTAATAATTTTAGGACTTAATTAGGACTTGATAATTTTAGGAGTCAATTAGGACTTGATAATTTTAGGAGTTTACTAGGACTTGAGAACTTCAGGACTTAATTAGGACTTGATAATTTTAGGAGTTAATAAGGACTTGATAATTTTAGGAGTTAATTAGGACTTGATAACTTTAGGACTTAATTAGGAATTGGTCATGTTAGGACTTAATTAGGACTTGAGAATTTTATGACTTAATTAGGACTTGATAATTTTAGGAGTCAATTAGGACTTGATAATTTTAGGACTTAATAATTTTAGGACTTAATTAGGACTTGATAATTTTCGGACTAAATTAGGACTTGATAATTTTAGGAGTCAATTAGGACTTGATAATTTTAGGAGTTTACTAGGACTTGAGAACTTCAGGACTTAATTAGGACTTGATAATTTAAATACTTTGTTAGGACTTAATAATTTGAGAACTTATTTAGGACCTGATAATTTTAGGACTTAATTAGGACTTGATAATTTTAGGATTCAATTAGGACTTAATAATTTTAGGACTTAATTAGGACTTGATAATTTTAGGACTTAATTAGGACTTGATCATGTTAGGACTTAATTAGGACTTAATAACTTTAGGACTTAACAAGGACTTGAAAATTTTAGGACTTAATTAGGACTTGATAATTTTAGGACTTAATTAAGACTTGATAATTTAAGGAGTCAATAAGGACTTGATAACTTTAGGACTTAATTAGGACTTGATAATTTAAATACTTTGTTAGGACTTGATAATTTGAGAACTTATTTAGGACCTGATAATTTTAGGTCTTAATTAGGACTTGATAATTTTAGGATTCAATTAGGACTTGATAATTTTAGGACTTAATTAGGACTTAATAATTTTAGGACTTAATTAGGACTTGATAATTTTAGGAGTTAATTAGGACTAAATAAATTTAGGACTTAATTAGGATTTGATAATTTTCGGACTAAATTAGGACTTGATAATTTTAGGAGTCAATTAGGACTTGATAATTTTAGGAGTTTACTAGGACTTGAGAACTTCAGGACTTAATTAGGACTTGATAATTTAAATACTTTGTTAGGACTTGATAATTTGAGAACTTATTTAGGACCTGGTAATTTTAGGACTTAATTAGGACTTGATCATGTTAGGACTTAATTAGGACTTAATAACTTTAGGACTTAATAAGGACTTAATAATTTTAGGACTTAATTAGGACTTGATAATTTTAGGACTTAATTAAGACTTGATAATTTAAGGAGTCAATAAGGACTTAATAACTTTAGGACTTAATTAGAACTTGATAATTTTAGGACTTAATTAGGACTTGATAATTTTAGGACTTAATTAGGCCTTGATAATTTTAGGACTTAATTAAGACTTGATAATTTAAGGAGTCAATAAGGACTTGATAACTTTAGGACTGAATTAGGACTTGATAATTTTAAGATTTAATTACGACTTGATCATCTTAGGACTTAATTAGGACTTGATAACTTCAGGACTTAATTAGGACTTGAAAATTTTAGGACTTAATAATTTTAGGACTTAAGTAGGACTTGACAATTTTAGGACTAAATTAGGACTTGATAATTTTCGGACTAAATTAGGACTTGATAATTTTAGGAGTCAATTAGGACTTGATAATTTTAGGAGTTTACTAGGACTTGAGAACTTCAGGACTTAATTAGGACTTGATAATTTTAGGAGTTAATAAGGACTTGATAATTTTAGGAGTTAATTAGGACTTGATAACTTTAGGACTTAATTAGGAATTGATCATGTTAGGACTTAATTAGGACTTGATAACTTTAGGAATTAATTAGTACTTGATAATTTTAGGACTTAATAATTTTAGGACTTAATTAGGTCTTGATAATTTTAGGACTTAATTAGGACTTGATAATTTTAGAAGTCAATTAGGACTTGATAATTTTAGGAGTCAATTAGGACTTGATAATTTTAGGAGTTAATTAGGACTTGATAACTTTAGGACTTAATTAGGAATTGATTATGTTAGGACTTAATTAGGACTTGATAATTTTAGGACTTAATTAGGACTTGATAATTTTAGGAGTCAATTAGGACTTGATAATTTTAGGACTTAATTAGGACTTGATAACTTTAGGACTTAATTAGGACTTGATAATTTTATGACTTAATTAGGACTTGATAATTTTAGGAGTCAATTAGGACTTGATAATTTTAGGACTTAATAATTTTAGGACTTAATTAGGACTTGATAATTTTAGGACTAAATTAGGACTTGGTAATTTAAGAAGTCAATTAGGACTTGATAATTTTAGGAGTTAATTAGGACTAAATAATTTTAGGACTGAATTAGGACTTAATAATTTTAAGATTTAATTACGACTTAATCATCTTAGGACTTAATTAGGACTTGATAACTTCAGGACTTAATTAGGACTTGATAATTTTAGGACTTAATAATTTTAGGACTTAATTAGGACTTGATAATTTTAGGAGTTAATTAGGACGAAATAATTGTAGGACTTAATTAGGACTTGATAATTTTCGGACTTAATTAGGACTTGATAACTTTAGGAGTCAATTAGGACTTGATCATGTTAGGACTTAATTAGGACTTAATAACTTTAGGACTTAACAAAGACTTGATAATTTTAGGACTTAATTAGAACTTGATAATTTTAGGACTTAATTAAGACTTGATAATTTAAGGAGTCAATAAGGACTTGATAACTTTAGGACTTAATTAGGACTTGATAATTTTAGGATTCATTTAGGACTTGATAATTTTAGGACTTAATTAGGACTTGATAATTTTAGGACTTAATTAGGACTTGATCATGTTAGGACTTAATTAGGACTTAATAACTTTAGGACTTAACAAAGACTTGATAATTTTAGGACTTAATTAGAACTTGATAATTTTAGGACTTAATTAAGACTTGATAATTTAAGGAGTCAATAAGGACTTGATAACTTTAGGACTTAATTAGGACTTGATAATTTTAGGTTTTAATTAGGACTTGATAATTTTAGGACTTAATTAGGCCTTGATAATTTTAGGACTTTATTAAGACTTGATAATTTAAGGAGTCAATAAGGACTTGATAACTTTAGGACTGAATTAGGACTAAATAATTTTAAGATTTAATTACGACTTGATCATCTTAGGACTTAATTAGGACTTGATAACTTCAGGACTTAATTAGGACTTGATAATTTTAGGACTTAATAATTTTAGGACTTAAGTAGGACTTGACAATTTTAGGACTAAATTAGGACTTGATAATTTTGGGACTAAATTAGGACTTGATAATTTTAGGAGTCAATTAGGACTTGATAATTTTAGGAGTTTACTAGGACTTGAGAACTTCAGGACCTAATTAGGACTTGATAATTTAAATATATTGTTAGGACTTGATAATTTGAGAACTTATTTAGGACCTGATAATTTTAGGATTAAATTAGGACTGTATAATTTTAGGAGTTAATTAGGACTTGATAATTTTATGAGTTAATTAGGACTTGATAACTTTAGGACTTAATTAGAAATTGTTCATGTTAGGACTTAATTAGGACTTGATAACTTTAGGAATTAATTAGGACTTGATAATTTTAGGAGTTAATTAGGAGTTGATAATTTTAGGAGTTAATTAGGACTTTATAACTTTAGGACTTAATTAGGAATTGATTATGTTAGGACTTAATTAGGACTTGATAACTTTAGTTAATAATTAGGACTTGATAATTTTAGGACTTAATAATTTTAGGACTTAATTAGGACTTGATAATTTTAGGAGTCAATTAGGACTTGATAATTTTAGGAGTTTACTAGGACTTGAGAACTTCAGGACTTAATTAGGACTTGATAATTTTAGGAGTTAATAAGGACTTGATAATTTTAGGAGTTAATTAGGACTTGATAACTTTAGAACTTAATTAGGAATTGGTCATGTTAGGACTTAATTAGGACTTGATAACTTTAGGAATTAATTAGTACTTGATAATTTTAGGACTTAATAATTTTAGGACTTAATTAGGTCTTGATAATTTTAGGACTTAATTAGGACTTGATAATTTTAGAAGTCAATTATGACTTGATAATTTTAGGAGTCAATTAGGACTTGATAATTTTAGGAGTTAATTAGGACTTGATAATTTTAGGACTTAATTAGGACTTGATAATTTTAGGACTTAATTAGGCCTTGATAATTTTAGGACTTAATTAAGACTTGATAATTTAAGGAGTCAATAAGGACTTGATAACTTTAGGACTGAATTAGGACTTGATAATTTTAAGATTTAATTACGACTTGATCATCTTAGGACTTAATTAGGACTTGATAACTTTAGGACTTAATTAGGACTTGATAATTTTATGACTTAATTAGGACTTGATAATTTTAGGAGTCAATTAGGACTTGATAATTTTAGGACTTAATAATTTTAGGACTTAATTAGGACTTGATAATTTTCGGACTAAATTAGGACTTGATAATTTTAGGAGTCAATTAGGACTTGATAATTTTAGGAGTTTACTAGGACTTGAGAACTTCAGGACTTAATTAGGACTTGATAATTTAAATACTTTGTTAGGACTTGATAATTTGAGAACTTATTTAGGACCTGATAATTTTAGGACTTAATTAGGACTTGATAATTTTAGGATTCAATTAGGACTTAATAATTTTAGGACTTAATTAGGACTTGATAATTTTAGGACTTAATTAGGACTTGATCATGTTAGGACTTAATTAGGACTTAATAACTTTAGGACTTAACAAGGACTTGAAAATTTAGGACTTAATTAGGACTTGATAATTTTAGGACTTAATTAAGACTTGATAATTTAAGGAGTCAATAAGGACTTGATAACTTTAGGACTTAATTAGGACTTAATAATTTTAGGACTTAATTAGGACTTGATAATTTTAGGAGTTAATTAGGACTAAATAATTTTAGGACTTAATTAGGATTTGATAATTTTCGGACTAAATTAGGACTTGATAATTTTAGGAGTCAATTAGGACTTGATAATTTTAGGAGTTTACTAGGACTTGAGAACTTCAGGACTTAATTAGGACTTGATAATTTAAATACTTTGTTAGGACTTGATAATTTGAGAACTTATTTAGGACCTGGTAATTTTAGGACTTAATTAGGACTTGATCATGTTAGGACTTAATTAGGACTTAATAACTTTAGGACTTAATAAGGACTTAATAATTTTAGGACTTAATTAGGACTTGATAATTTTAGGACTTAATTAAGACTTGATAATTTAAGGAGTCAATAAGGACTTAATAACTTTAGGACTTAATTAGGACTTGATAATTTTAGGACTTAATTAGGACTGGATAATTTTAGGACTTAATTAGGCCTTGATAATTTTAGGACTTAATTAAGACTTGATAATTTAAGGAGTCAATAAGGACTTGATAACTTTAGGACTGAATTAGGACTTGATAATTTTAAGATTTAATTACGACTTGGTCATCTTAGGACTTAATTAGGACTTGATAACTTCAGGACTTAATTAGAACTTGATAATTTTAGGACTTAATAATTTTAGGACTTAAGTAGGACTTGACAATTTTAGGACTAAATTAGGACTTGATAATTTTCGGACTAAATTAGGACTTGATAATTTTAGGAGTCAATTAGGACTTGATAATTTTAGGAGTTTACTAGGACTTGAGAACTTCAGGACTTAATTAGGACTTGATAATTTTAGGAGTTAATAAGGACTTGATAATTTTAGGAGTTAATTAGGACTTGATAACTTTAGGACTTAATTAGGAATTGATCATGTTAGGACTTAATTAGGACTTGATAACTTTAGGAATTAATTAGTACTTGATAATTTTAGGACTTAATAATTTTAGGACTTAATTAGGTCTTGATAATTTTAGGACTTAATTAGGACTTGATAACTTTAGGAATTAATTAGGACTTGATAATTTTAGGAGTTAATTAGGAGTTGATAATTTTAGGAGTTAATTAGGACTTTATAACTTTAGGACTTAATTAGGAATTGATTATGTTAGGACTTAATTAGGACTTGATAACTTTAGTTAATAATTAGGACTTGATAATTTTAGGACTTAATAATTTTAGGACTTAATTAGGACTTGATAATTTTAGGACTTAATTAGGACTTGATAATTTTAGGAGTCAATTAGGACTTGATAATTTTAGGACTTAATTAGGACTTGATAACTTTAGGACTTAATTAGGACTTGATAATTTTATGACTTAATTAGGACTTGATAATTTTAGGAGTCAATTAGGACTTGATAATTTTAGGACTTAATAATTTTAGGACTAAATTAGGACTTGATAATTTTCGGACTAAATTAGGACTTGATAATTTAAATACTTTGTTAGGACTTGATAATTTGAGAACTTATTTAGGACCTGATAATTTTAGGACTTAATTAGGACTTGATAATTTTAGGATTCAATTAGGACTTGATAATTTTAGGACTTAATTAGGACTTGATAATTTTAGGACTTAATTAGGACTTGATCATGTTAGGACTTAATTAGGACTTAATAACTTTAGGACTTAACAAGGACTTGATAATTTTAGGACTTAATTAGGACTTGATAATTTTAGGACTTAATTAAGACTTGATAATTTAAGGAGTCAATAAGGACTTGATAACTTTAGGACTTAATTAGGACTTGATAATTTAAATACTTTGTTAGGACTTGATAATTTGAGAACTTATTTAGGACCTGATAATTTTAGGACTTAATTAGGACTTGATAATTTTAGGATTCAATTAGGACTTGATAATTTTAGGACTTAATTAGGACTTAATAATTTTAGGACTTAATTAGGACTTGATAATTTTAGTAGTTAATTAGGACTAAATAATTTTAGGACTTAATTAGGACTTGATAATTTTCGGACTAAATTAGGACTTGATAATTTTAGGAGTCAATTAGGACTTGATAATTTTAGGAGTTTACTAGGACTTGAGAACTTCAGGACTTAATTAGGACTTGATAATTTAAATACTTTGTTAGGACTTGATAATTTGAGAACTTATTTAGTACCTGGTAATTTTAGGACTTAATTAGGACTTGATCATGTTAGGACTTAATTAGGACTTAGTAACTTTAGGACTTAATAAGGACTTGATAATTTTAGGACTTAATTAGGACTTGATAATTTTAGGACTTAATTAAGACTTGATAATTTAAGGAGTCAATAAGGACTTAATAACTTTAGGACTTAATTAGGACTTGATAATTTTAGGACTTAATTAGGACTTGATAATTTTAGGACTTAATTAGGCCTTGATAATTTTAGGACTTAATTAAGACTTGATAATTTAAGGAGTCAATAAGGACTTGATAACTTTAGGACTGAATTAGGACTTGATAATTTTAAGATTTAATTACGACTTGATCATCTTAGGACTTAATTAGGACTTGATAACTTTAGGACTTAATTAGGACTTGATAATTTTATGACTTAATTAGGACTTGATAATTTTAGGAGTCAATTGGGACTTGATAATTTTAGGACTTAATAATTTTAGGACTTAATTAGGACTTGATAATTTTCGGACTAAATTAGGACTTGATAATTTTCGGAGTCAATTAGGACTTGATAATTTTAGGAGTTTACTAGGACTTGAGAGATTCAGGACTTAATTAGGACTTGATAATTTAAATACTTTGTTAGGACTTGATAATTTGAGAACTTATTTAGGACCTGATAATTTTAGGACTTAATTAGGACTTGATAATTTTAGGATTCAATTAGGACTTGATAATTTTAGGACTTAATTAGGACTTGATAATTTTAGGACTTAATTAGGACTTGATCATGTTAGGACTTAATTAGGACTTAATAACTTTAGGACTTAACAAGGACTTGATAATTTTAGGACTTAATTAGGACTTGATAATTTTAGGACTTAATTAAGACTTGATAATTTAAGGAGTCAATAAGGACTTGATAACTTTAGGACTTAATTAGGACTTGATAATTTAAATACTTTGTTAGGACTTGATAATTTGAGAACTTATTTAGGACCTGATAATTTTAGGTCTTAATTAGGACTTGATAATTTTAGGATTCAATTAGGACTTGATAATTTTAGGACTTAATTAGGACTTAATAATTTTAGGACTTAATTAGGACTTGATAATTTTAGGAGTTAATTAGGACTAAATAATTTTAGGACTTAATTAGGATTTGATAATTTTCGGACTCAATTAGGACTTGATAATTTTAGGAGTCAATTAGGACTTGATAATTTTAGGAGTTTACTAGGACTTGAGAACTTCAGGACTTAATTAGGACTTGATAATTTAAATACTTTGTTAGGACTTGATAATTTGAGAACTAATTTAGGACCTGGTAATTTTAGGACTTAATTAGGACTTGATCATGTTAGGACTTAATTAAGACTTAATAACTTTAGGACTTAATAAGGACTTGATAATTTTAGGACTTAATTAGGACTTGATAATTTTAGGACTTAATTAGGACTTGATAATTTTAGGACTTAATAATTTTAGGACTTAAGTAGGACTTGACAATTTTAGGACTAAATTAGGACTTGATAATTTTCGGACTAAATTAGGACGTGATAATTTTAGGAGTCAATTAGGACTTGATAATTTTAGGACTTAATTAAGACTTGATAATTTAAGGAGTCAATAAGGACTTGATAACTTTAGGACTTAATTAGGACTTGATAATTTAAATACTTTGTTAGGACTTGATAATTTGAGAACTTATTTAGGACCTGATAATTTTAGGTCTTAATTAGGACTTGATAATTTTAGGATTCAATTAGGACTTGATAATTTTAGGACTTAATTAGGACTTAATAATTTTAGGACTTAATTAGGACTTGATAATTTTAGGAGTTAATTAGGACTAAATAATTTTAGGACTTAATTAGGATTTGATAATTTTCGGACTCAATTAGGACTTGATAATTTTAGGAGTCAATTAGGACTTGATAATTTTAGGAGTTTACTAGGACTTGAGAACTTCAGGACTTAATTAGGACTTGATAATTTAAATACTTTGTTAGGACTTGATAATTTGAGGACTTATTTAGGACCTGGTAATTTTAGGACTTAATTAGGACTTGATCATGTTAGGACTTAATTAAGACTTAATAACTTTAGGACTTAATAAGGACTTGATAATTTTAGGACTTAATTAGGACTTGATAATTTTAGGACTTAATTAGGACTTGATAATTTTAGGACTTAATAATTTTAGGACTTAAGTAGGACTTGACAATTTTAGGACTAAATTAGGACTTGATAATTTTCGGACTAAATTAGGACTTGATAATTTTAGGAGTCAATTAGGACTTGATAATTTTAGGAGTTTACTAGGACTTGAGAACTTCAGGACTTAATTAGGACTTGATAATTTTAGGAGTTAATAAGGACTTGATAATTTTAGGAGTTAATTAGGACTTGATAACTTTAGGACTTAATTAGGAATTGATCATGTTAGGACTTAATTAGGACTTGATAACTTTAGGAATTAATTAGTACTTGATAATTTTAGGACTTAATAATTTTAGGACTTAATTAGGTCTTGATAATTTTAGGACTTAATTAGGACTTGATAATTTTAGAAGTCAATTAGGACTTGATAATTTTAGGAGTCAATTAGGACTTGATAATTTTAGGAGTTAATTAGGACTTGATAACTTTAGGACTTAATTAGGAATTGATTATGTTAGGACTTAATTAGGACTTGATAACTTTAGTTAATAATTAGGACTTGATAATTTTAGGACTTAATAATTTTAGGACTTAATTAGGACTTGATAATTTTAGGACTTAATTAGGACTTGATAATTTTAGGAGTCAATTAGGACTTGATAATTTTAGGACTTAATTAGGACTTGATAACTTTAGGACTTAATTAGGACTTGATAATTTTATGACTTAATTAGGACTTGATAATTTTAGGAGTCAATTAGGACTTGATAATTTTAGGACTTAATAATTTTAGGACTTAATTAGGACTTGATAATTTTAGGACTAAATTAGGACTTGGTAATTTAAGAAGTCAATTAGGACTTGATAATTTTAGGAGTTAATTAGGACTAAATAATTTTAGGACTGAATTAGGACTTAATAATTTTAAGATTTAATTACGACTTAATCATCTTAGGACTTAATTAGGACTTGATAACTTCAGGACTTAATTAGGACTTGATAATTTTAGGACTTAATAATTTTAGGACTTAATTAGGACTTGATAATTTTAGGAGTTAATTAGGACGAAATAATTGTAGGACTTAATTAGGACTTGATAATTTTCGGACTTAATTAGGACTTGATAACTTTAGGAGTCAATTAGGACTTAATAATTTTAGGAGTTTACTAGGACTTGAGAACTTCAGGACTTAATTAGGACTTGATAATTTAAATACTTTGTTAGGACTTGATAATCTGAGAACTTATTTAGGACCTGATAATTTTAGGACTTAATTAGGACTTGATAATTTTAGGATTCATTTAGGACTTGATAATTTTAGGACTTAATTAGGACTTGATCATGTTAGGACTTAATTAGGACTTAATAACTTTAGGACTTAACAAAGACTTGATAATTTTAGGACTTAATTAGAACTTGATAATTTTAGGACTTAATTAAGACTTGATAATTTAAGGAGTCAATAAGGACTTGATAACTTTAGGACTTAATTAGGACTTGATAATTTTAGGTTTTAATTAGGACTTGATAATTTTAGGACTTAATTAGGCCTTGATAATTTTAGGACTTTATTAAGACTTGATAATTTAAGGAGTCAATACGGACTTGATAACTTTAGGACTGAATTAGGACTAAATAATTTTAAGATTTAATTACGACTTGATCATCTTAGGACCTAATTAGGACTTGATAACTTCAGGACTTAATTAGGACTTGATAATTTTAGGAGTCAATTAGGACTTGATAATTTTAGGAGTTTACTAGGACTTGAGAACTTCAGGACCTAATTAGGACTTGATAATTTAAATATATTGTTAGGACTTGATAATTTGAGAACTTATTTAGGACCTGATAATTTTAGGATTAAATTAGGACTGTATAATTTTAGGAGTTAATTAGGACTTGATAATTTTATGAGTTAATTAGGACTTGATAACTTTAGGACTTAATTAGGAATTGTTCATGTTAGGACTTAATTAGGACTTGATAACTTTAGGAATTAATTAGGACTTGATAATTTTAGGAGTTAATTAGGAGTTGATAATTTTAGGAGTTAATTAGGACTTTATAACTTTAGGACTTAATTAGGAATTGATTATGTTAGGACTTAATTAGGACTTGATAACTTTAGTTAATAATTAGGACTTGATAATTTTAGGACTTAATAATTTTAGGACTTAATTAGGACTTGATAATTTTAGGAGTCAATTAGGACTTGATAATTTTAGGAGTTTACTAGGACTTGAGAACTTCAGGACTTAATTAGGACTTGATAATTTTAGGAGTTAATAAGGACTTGATAATTTTAGGAGTTAATTAGGACTTGATAACTTTAGGACTTAATTAGGAATTGGTCATGTTAGGACTTAATTAGGACTTGATAACTTTAGGAATTAATTAGTACTTGATAATTTTAGGACTTAATAATTTTAGGACTTAATTAGGTCTTGATAATTTTAGGACTTAATTAGGACTTGATAATTTTAGAAGTCAATTATGACTTGATAATTTTAGGAGTCAATTAGGACTTGATAATTTTAGGAGTTAATTAGGACTTGATAATTTTAGGACTTAATTAGGACTTGATAATTTTAGGACTTAATTAGGCCTTGATAATTTTAGGACTTAATTAAGACTTGATAATTTAAGGAGTCAATAAGGACTTGATAACTTTAGGACTGAATTAGGACTTGATAATTTTAAGATTTAATTACGACTTGATCATCTTAGGACTTAATTAGGACTTGATAACTTTAGGACTTAATTAGGACTTGATAATTTTATGACTTAATTAGGACTTGATAATTTTAGGAGTCAATTAGGACTTGATAATTTTAGGACTTAATAATTTTAGGACTTAATTAGGACTTGATAATTTTCGGACTAAATTAGGACTTGATAATTTTAGGAGTCAATTAGGACTTGATAATTTTAGGAGTTTACTAGGACTTGAGAACTTCAGGACTTAATTAGGACTTGATAATTTAAATACTTTGTTAGGACTTGATAATTTGAGAACTTATTTAGGACCTGATAATTTTAGGACTTAATTAGGACTTGATAATTTTAGGATTCAATTAGGACTTAATAATTTTAGGACTTAATTAGGACTTGATAATTTTAGGACTTAATTAGGACTTGATAATTTTAGGAGTTAATTAGGACTAAATAATTTTAGGACTTAATTAGGATTTGATAATTTTCGGACTAAATTAGGACTTGATAATTTTAGGACTTAATTAAGACTTGATAATTTAAGGAGTCAATAAGGACTTGATAACTTTAGGACTTAATTAGGACTTGATAATTTAAATACTTTGTTAGGACTTGATAATTTGAGAACTTATTTAGGACCTGATAATTTTAGGTCTTAATTTGGACTTGATAATTTTAGGATTCAATTAGGACTTGATAATTTTAGGACTTAATTAGGACTTAATAATTTTAGGATTTAATTAGGACTTGATAATTTTAGGAGTTAATTAGGACTAAATAATTTTAGGACTTAATTAGGATTTGATAATTTTCGGACTAAATTAGGACTTGATAATTTTAGGAGTCAATTAGGACTTGATAATTTTAGGAGTTTACTAGGACTTGAGAACTTCAGGACTTAATTAGGACTTGATAATTTAAATACTTTGTTAGGACTTGATAATTTGAGAACTTATTTAGGACCTGGTAATTTTAGGACTTAATTAGGACTTGATCATGTTAGGACTTAATTAGGACTTAATAACTTTAGGACTTAATAAGGACTCAATAATTTTAGGACTTAATTAGGACTTGATAATTTTAGGACTTAATTAAGACTTGATAATTTAAGGAGTCAATAAGGACTTAATAACTTTAGGACTTAATTAGGACTTGATAATTTTAGGACTTAATTAGGACTGGATAATTTTAGGACTTAATTAGGCCTTGATAATTTTAGGACTTAATTAAGACTTGATAATTTAAGGAGTCAATAAGGACTTGATAACTTTAGGACTGAATTAGGACTTGATAATTTTAAGATTTAATTACGACTTGGTCATCTTAGGACTTAATTAGGACTTGATAACTTCAGGACTTAATTAGAACTTGATAATTTTAGGACTTAATAATTTTAGGACTTCAGTAGGACTTGACAATTTTAGGACTAAATTAGGACTTGATAATTTTCGGACTAAATTAGGACTTGATAATTTTAGGAGTCAATTAGGACTTGATAATTTTAGGAGTTTACTAGGACTTGAGAACTTCAGGACTTAATTAGGACTTGATAATTTTAGGAGTTAATAAGGACTTGATAATTTTAGGAGTTAATTAGGACTTGATAACTTTAGGACTTAATTAGGAATTGATCATGTTAGGACTTAATTAGGACTTGATAACTTTAGGAATTAATTAGTACTTGATAATTTTAGGACTTAATAATTTTAGGACTTAATTAGGTCTTGATAATTTTAGGACTTAATTAGGACTTGATAATTTTAGAAGTCAATTAGGACTTGATAATTTTATTAGTCAATTAGGACTTGATAATTTTAGGAGTTAATTAGGACTTGATAACTTTAGGACTTAATTAGGAATTGATTATGTTAGGACTTAATTAGGACTTGATAACTTTAGTTAATAATTAGGACTTGATAATTTTAGGACTTAATAATTTTAGGACTTAATTAGGACTTGATAATTTTAGGACTTAATTAGGACTTGATAATTTTAGGAGTCAATTAGGAATTGATAATTTTAGGACTTAATTAGGACTTGATAACTTTAGGACTTAATTAGGACTTGATAATTTTATGACTTAATTAGGACTTGATAATTTTAGGAGTCAATTAGGACTTGATAATTTTAGGACTTAATAATTTTAGGACTTAATTAGGACTTGATAATTTTAGGACTAAATTAGGACTTGGTAATTTAAGAAGTCAATTAGGACTTGATAATTTTAGGAGTTAATTAGGACTAAATAATTTTAGGACTGAATTAGGACTTAATAATTTTAAGATTTAATTACGACTTAATCATCTTAGGACTTAATTAGGACTTGATAACTTCAGGACTTAATTAGGACTTGATAATTTTAGGACTTAATAATTTTAGGACTTAATTAGGACTTGATAATTTTAGGAGTTAATTAGGACGAAATAATTTTAGGACTTAATTAGGACTTGATAATTTTCGGACTAAATTAGGACTTGATAATTTTAGGAGTCAATTAGGACTTGATAATTTTAGGAGTTTACTAGGACTTGAGAACTTCAGGACTTAATTAGGACTTGATAATTTAAATACTTTGTTAGGACTTGATAATCTGAGAACTTATTTAGGACCTGATAATTTTAGGACTTAATTAGGACTTGATAATTTTAGGATTCATTTAGGACTTGATAATTTTAGGACTTAATTAGGACTTCATAATTTTAGGACTTAATTAGGACTTGATCATGTTAGGACTTAATTAGGACTTAATAACTTTAGGACTTAACAAAGACTTGATAATTTTAGGACTTAATTAGGACTTGATAATTTTAGGACTTAATTAAGACTTGATAATTTAAGGAGTCAATAAGGACTTGATAACTTTAGGACTTAATTAGGACTTGATAATTTTAGGTTTTAATTAGGACTTGATAATTTTAGGACTTAATTAGGCCTTGATAATTTTAGGACTTTATTAAGACTTGATAATTTAAGGAGTCAATAAGGACTTGATAACTTTAGGACTGAATTAGGACTAAATAATTTTAAGATTTAATTACGACTTGATCATCTTAGGACTTAATTAGGACTTGATAACTTCAGGACTTAATTAGGACTTGATAATTTTCGGACTAAATTAGGACTTGATAATTTTAGGAGTCAATTAGGACTTGATAATTTTAGGAGTTTACTAGGACTTGAGAACTTCAGGACCTAATTAGGACTTGATAATTTAAATATATTGTTAGGACTTGATAATTTGAGAACTTATTTAGGACCTGATAATTTTAGGATTAAATTAGGACTGTATAATTTTAGGAGTTAATTAGGACTTGATAATTTTATGAGTTAATTAGGACTTGATAACTTTAGGACTTAATTAGGAATTGTTCATGTTAGGACTTAATTAGGACTTGATAACTTTAGGAATTAATTAGGACTTGATAATTTTAGGAGTTAATTAGGAGTTGATAATTTTAGGAGTAAATTAGGACTTTATAACTTTAGGACTTAATTAGGAATTGATTATGTTAGGACTTAATTAGGACTTGATAACTTTAGTTAATAATTAGGACTTGATAATTTTAGGACTTAATAATTTTAGGACTTAATTAGGACTTGATAATTTTAGGACTTAATTAGGACTTGATAATTTTAGGACTTAATAATTTTAGGACTTAATTAGGACTTGATAATTTTAGGAGTTAATTAGGACTAAATAATTTTAGGACTTAATTAGGATTTGATAATTTTCGGACTAAATTAGGACTTAATAATTTTAGGAGTCAATTAGGACTTGATAATTTTAGGAGTTTACTAGGACTTGAGAACTTCAGGACTTAATTAGGACTTGATCATTTAAATACTTTGTTAGGACTTGATAATTTGAGAACTTATTTAGGACCTGATAATTTTAGGACTTAATTAGGACTTGATAATTTTAGGATTCAATTAGGACTTGATAATTTTAGGACTTAATTAGGACTTGATAATTTTAGGACTTAATTAGGACTTGATCATGTTAGGACTAAATTAGGACTTAATAACTTTAGGACTTAACAAGGACTTGATAATTTTAGGACTTAATTAGGACTTGATAATTTTAGGACTTAATTAAGACTTGATAATTTAAGGAGTCAATAAGGACTTGATAACTTTAGGACTTAATTAGGACTTGATAATTTTAGGACTTAATTAGGACTTGATAATTTTAGGACTTAATTAGGCCTTGATAATTTTAGGACTTAATTAAGACTTGATAATTTAAGGAGTCAATAAGGACTTGATAACTTTAGGACTGAATTAGGACTAGATAATTTTAAGATTTAATTACGACTTGATCATCTTAGGACTTAATTAGGACTTGATAACTTCAGGACTTAATTAGGACTTGATAATTTTAGGACTTAATAATTTTAGGACTTAAGTAGGACTTGACAATTTTAGGACTAAATTAGGACTTGATAATTTTCGGACTAAATTAGGACTTGATAATTTTAGGAGTCAATTAGGACTTGATAATTTTAGGAGTTTACTAGGACTTGAGAACTTCAGGACCTAATTAGGACTTGATAATTTAAATATATTGTTAGGACTTGATAATTTGAGAACTTATTTAGGACCTGATAATTTTAGGATTAAATTAGGACTGTATAATTTTAGGAGTTAATTAGGACTTGATAATTTTAGGAGTTAATTAGGACTTGATAACTTTAGGACTTAATTAGGAATTGATCATGTTACGACTTAATTAGGACTTGATAACTTTAGGAATTAATTAGGACTTGATAATTTTAGGAGTTAATTAGGAGTTGAGAACTTCAGGACCTAAGTAGGACTTGATAATTTAAACATATTGTTAGGACTTGATAATTTGAGAACTTATTTAGGACCTGATAATTTTAGGATTAAATTAGGACTGTATAATTTTAGGAGTTAATTAGGACTTGATAATTTTAGGAGTTAATTAGGACTTAATAATTTTAGGACTTAATTAGGACTTGATAATTTTAGGACTAAATTAGGACTTGGTAATTTAAGGAGTCAATTAGGACTTGATAATTTTAGGAGTTAATTAGGACTAAATAATTTTAGGACTGAATTAGGACTTAATAATTTTAAGATTTAATTACGACTTAATCATCTTAGGACTTAATTAGGACTTGATAACTTCAGGACTTAATTAGGACTTGATAATTTTAGGACTTAATAATTTTAGGACTTAATTAGGACTTGATAATTTTAGGAGTTAATTAGGACGAAATAATTTTAGGACTTAATTAGGACTTGATAATTTTTGGACTAAATTAGGACTTGATAATTTTAGGAGTCAATTAGGACTTGATAATTTTAGGAGTTTACTAGGACTTGAGAACTTCAGGACTTAATTAGGACTTGATAATTTAAATACTTTGTTAGGACTTGTTAATCTGAGAACTTATTTAGGACCTGATAATTTTAGGACTTAATTAGGACTTGATAATTTTAGGATTCATTTAGGACTTGATAATTTTAGGACTTAATTAGGACTTGATAATTTTAGGACTTAATTAGGACTTGATCATGTTAGGACTTAATTAGGACTTAATAACTTTAGGACTTAACAAGGACTTGATAATTTTAGGACTTAATTAGGACTTGATAATTTTAGGACTTAATTAAGACTTGATAATTTAAGGAGTCAATAAGGACTTGATAACTTTAGGACTTAATTAGGACTTGATAATTTTAGGACTTAATTAGGACTTGATAATTTTAGGACTTAATTAGGCCTTGATAATTTTAGGACTTTATTAAGACTTGATAATTTAAGGAGTCAATAAGGACTTGATAACTTTAGAACTGAATTAGGACTAAATAATTTTAAGATTTAATTACGACTTGATCATCTTAGGACTTAATTAGGACTTGATAACTTCAGGACTTAATTAGGACTTGATAATTTTAGGACTTAATAATTTTAGGACTTAAGTAGGACTTGACAATTTTAGGACTAAATTAGGACTTGATAATTTTCGGACTAAATTAGGACTTGATAATTTTAGGAGTCAATTAGGACTTGATAATTTTAGGAGTTTACTAGGACTTGAGAACTTCAGGACTTAATTAGGACTTGATAATTTAAATATATTGTTAGGACTTGATAATTTGAGAACTTATTTAGGACCTGATAATTTTAGGATTAAATTAGGACTGTATAATTTTAGGAGTTAATTAGGGCTTGATAATTTTAGGAGTTAATTAGGACTTGATAACTTTAGGACTGAATTAGGACTGAATAATTTTAAGATTTAATTACGACTTGATCATCTTAGGACTTAATTAGGACTTGATAACTTCAGGACTTAATTAGGACTTGATAATTTTAGGACTTAATAATTTTAGGACTTAAGTAGGACTTGACAATTTTAGGACTAAATTAGGACTTGATAATTTTCGGACTAAATTAGGACTTGATAATTTTAGGAGTCAATTAGGACTTGATAATTTTAGGAGTTTACTAGGACTTGAGAACTTCAGGACCTAATTAGGACTTAATAATTTAAATATATTGTTAGGACTTGATAATTTGAGAACTTATTTAGGACCTGATAATTTTAGGATTAAATTAGGACTGTATAATTTTAGGAGTTAATTAGGACTTGATAATTTTAGGACTTAATAATTTTAGGACTTAAGTAGGACTTGACAATTTTAGGACTAAATTAGGACTTGATAATTTTCGGACTAAATTAGGACTTGATAATTTTAGGAGTCAATTAGGACTTGATAATTTTAGGAGTTTACTAGGACTTGAGAACTTCAGGACTTAATTAGGACTTGATAATTTAAATATATTGTTAGGACTTGATAATTTGAGAACTTATTTAGGACCTGATAATTTTAGGTCTTAATTAGGACTTGATAATTTTAGGATTCAATTAGGACTTGATAATTTTAGGACTTAATTAGGACTTAATAATTTTAGGACTTAATTAGGACTTGATAATTTTAGGAGTTAATTAGGAATTGATTATGTTAGGACTTAATTAGGACTTGATAACTTTAGTTAATAATTAGGACTTGATAATTTTAGGACTTAATAATTTTAGGACTTAATTAGGACTTGATAATTTTAGGAGTCAATTAGGACTTGATAATTTTAGGAGTTTACTAGGACTTGAGAACTTCAGGACTTAATTAGGACTTGATAATTTTAGGAGTTAATAAGGACTTGATAATTTTAGGAGTTAATTAGGACTTGATAACTTTAGGACTTAATTAGGAATTGGTCATGTTAGGACTTAATTAGGACTTGATAACTTTAGGAATTAATTAGTACTTGATAATTTTAGGACTTAATAATTTTAGGACTTAATTAGGTCTTGATAATTTTAGGACTTAATTAGGACTTGATAATTTTAGAAGTCAATTATGACTTGATAATTTTAGGAGTCAATTAGGACTTGATAATTTTAGGAGTTAATTAGGACTTGATAATTTTAGGACTTAATTAGGACTTGATAATTTTAGGACTTAATTAGGCCTTGATAATTTTAGGACTTAATTAGGACTTGATAATTTTAGGAGTCAATTAGGACTTGATAATTTTAGGACTTAATAATTTTAGGACTTAATTAGGACTTGATAATTTTCGGACTAAATTAGGACTTGATAATTTTAGGAGTCAATTAGGACTTGATAATTTTAGGAGTTTACTAGGACTTGAGAACTTCAGGACTTAATTAGGACTTAATAATTTAAATACTTTGTTAGGACTTGATAATTTGAGAACTTATTTAGGACCTGATAATTTTAGGACTTAATTAGGACTTGATCATGTTAGGACTTAATTAGGACTTAATAACTTTAGGACTTAACAAGGACTTGAAAATTTTAGGACTTAATTAGGACTTGATAATTTTAGGACTTAATTAAGACTTGATAATTTAAGGAGTCAATAAGGACTTGATAACTTTAGGACTTAATTAGGACTTGATAATTTAAATACTTTGTTAGGACTTGATAATTTGAGAACTTATTTAGGACCTGATAATTTTAGGTCTTAATTAGGACTTGATAATTTTAGGATTCAATTAGGACTTGATAATTTTAGGACTTAATTAGGACTTAATAATTTTAGGACTTAATTAGGACTTGATAATTTTAGGAGTTAATTAGGACTAAATAATTTTAGGACTTAATTAGGATTTGATAATTTTCGGACTAAATTAGGACTTGATAATTTTAGGAGTCAATTAGGACTTGATAATTTTAGGAGTTTACTAGGACTTGAGAACTTCAGGACTTAATTAGGACTTGATAATTTAAATACTTTGTTAGGACTTGATAATTTGAGAACTTATTTAGGACCTGGTAATTTTAGGACTTAATTAGGACTTGATCATGTTAGGACTTAATTAGGACTTAATAACTTTAGGACTTAATAAGGACTTAATAATTTTAGGACTTAATTAGGACTTGATAATTTTAGGACTTAATTAAGACTTGATAATTTAAGGAGTCAATAAGGACTTAATAACTTTAGGACTTAATTAGGACTTGATAATTTTAGGACCTAATTAGGACTGGATAATTTTAGGACTTAATTAGGCCTTGATAATTTTAGGACTTAATTAAGACTTGATAATTTAAGGAGTCAATAAGGACTTGATAACTTTAGGACTGAATTAGGACTTGATAATTTTAAGATTTAATTACGACTTGATCATCTTAGGACTTAATTAGGACTTGATAACTTCAGGACTTAATTAGGACTTGATAATTTTAGGACTTAATAATTTTAGGACTTAAGTAGGACTTGACAATTTTAGGACTAAATTAGGACTTGATAATTTTCGGACTAAATTAGGACTTGATAATTTTAGGAGTCAATTAGGACTTGATAATTTTAGGAGTTTACTAGGACTTGAGAACTTCAGGACTTAATTAGGACTTGATAATTTTAGGAGTTAATAAGGACTTGATAATTTTAGGAGTTAATTAGGACTTGATAACTTTAGGACTTAATTAGGAATTGATCATGTTAGGACTTAATTAGGACTTGATAACTTTAGGAATTAATTAGTACTTGATAATTTTAGGACTTAATAATTTTAGGACTTAATTAGGTCTTGATAATTTTAGGACTTAATTAGGACTTGATAATTTTAGAAGTCAATTAGGACTTGATAATTTTAGGAGTCAATTAGGACTTGATAATTTTAGGAGTTAATTAGGACTTGATAACTTTAGGACTTAATTAGGAATTGATTATGTTAGGACTTAATTAGGACTTGATAACTTTAGTTAATAATTAGGACTTGATAATTTTAGGACTTAATAATTTTAGGACTTAATTAGGACTTGATAATTTTAGGACTTAATTAGGACTTGATAATTTTAGGAGTCAATTAGGAATTGATAATTTTAGGACTTAATTAGGACTTGATAACTTTAGGACTTAATTAGGACTTGATAATTTTATGACTTAATTAGGACTTGATAATTTTAGGAGTCAATTAGGACTTGATAATTTTAGGACTTAATAATTTTAGGACTTAATTAGGACTTGATAATTTTAGGACTAAATTAGGACTTGGTAATTTAAGAAGTCAATTAGGACTTGATAATTTTAGGAGTTAATTAGGACTAAATAATTTTAGGACTGAATTAGGACTTAATAATTTTAAGATTTAATTACGACTTAATCATCTTAGGACTTAATTAGGACTTGATAACTTCAGGACTTAATTAGGACTTGATAATTTTAGGACTTAATAATTTTAGGACTTAATTAGGACTTGATAATTTTAGGAGTTAATTAGGACGAAATAATTTTAGGACTTAATTAGGACTTGATAATTTTCGGACTAAATTAGGACTTGATAATTTTAGGAGTCAATTAGGACTTGATAATTTTAGGAGTTTACTAGGACTTGAGAACTTCAGGACTTAATTAGGACTTGATAATTTAAATACTTTGTTAGGACTTGTTAATCTGAGAACTTATTTAGGACCTGATAATTTTAGGACTTAATTAGGACTTGATAATTTTAGGATTCATTTAGGACTTGATAATTTTAGGACTTAATTAGGACTTGATAATTTTAGGACTTAATTAGGACTTGATCATGTTAGGACTTAATTAGGACTTAATAACTTTAGGACTTAACAAGGACTTGATAATTTTAGGACTTAATTAGGACTTGATAATTTTAGGACTTAATTAAGACTTGATAATTTAAGGAGTCAATAAGGACTTGATAACTTTAGGACTTAATTAGGACTTGATAATTTTAGTACTTAATTAGGACTTGATAATTTTAGGACTTAATTAGGCCTTGATAATTTTAGGACTTTATTAAGACTTGATAATTTAAGGAGTCAATAAGGACTTGATAACTTTAGAACTGAATTAGGACTAAATAATTTTAAGATTTAATTACGACTTGATCATCTTAGGACTTAATTAGGACTTGATAACTTCAGGACTTAATTAGGACTTGATAATTTTAGGAGTTTACTAGGACTTGAGAACTTCAGGACTTAATTAGGACTTGATAATTTAAATATATTGTTAGGACTTGATAATTTGAGAACTTATTTAGGACCTGATAATTTTAGGATTAAATTAGGACTGTATAATTTTAGGAGTTAATTAGGACTTGATAATTTTAGGAGTTAATTAGGACTTGATAACTTTAGGACTGAATTAGGACTGAATAATTTTAAGATTTAATTACGACTTGATCATCTTAGGACTTAATTAGGACTTGATAACTTCAGGACTTAATTAGGACTTGATAATTTTAGGACTTAATAATTTTAGGACTTAAGTAGGACTTGACAATTTTAGGAATAAATTAGGACTTGATAATTTTCGGACTAAATTAGGACTTGATAATTTTAGGAGTCAATTAGGACTTGATAATTTTAGGAGTTTACTAGGACTTGAGAACTTCAGGACCTAATTAGGACTTAATAATTTAAATATATTGTTAGGACTTGATAATTTGAGAACTTATTTAGGACCTGATAATTTTAGGATTAAATTAGGACTGTATAATTTTAGGAGTTAATTAGGACTTGTTTTTTTTAGGAGTTAATTAGGACTTGATAACTTTAGGACTTAATTAGGAATTGATCATGTTAGGACTTAATTAGGACTTGATAACTTTAGGAATTAATTAGGACTTGATAATTTTAGGAGTTAATTAGGAGTTGATAATTTTAGGAGTTAATTAGGACTTTATAATTTAAGGAGTCAATAAGGACTTGATAACTTTAGGACTTAATTAGGACTTGATAATTTTAGGACTTAATTAGGACTTGATAATTTTAGGACTTAATTAGGCCTTGATAATTTTAGGACTTTATTAAGACTTGATAATTTAAGGAGTCAATAAGGACTTGATAACTTTAGAACTGAATTAGGACTAAATAATTTTAAGATTTAATTACGACTTGATCATCTTAGGACTTAATTAGGACTTGATAACTTCAGGACTTAATTAGGACTTGATAATTTTAGGACTTAATAATTTTAGGACTTAAGTAGGACTTGACAATTTTAGGACTAAATTAGGACTTGGTAATTTTCGGACTAAATTAGGACTTGATAATTTTAGGAGTCAATTAGGACTTGATAATTTTAGGAGTTTACTAGGACTTGAGAACTTCAGGACTTAATTAGGACTTGATAATTTAAATATATTGTTAGGACTTGATAATTTGAGAACTTATTTAGGACCTGATAATTTTAGGATTAAATTAGGACTGTATAATTTTAGGAGTTAATTAGGACTTGATAATTTAAGGAGTTAATTAGGACTTGATAACTTTAGGACTTAATTAGGAATTGATCATGTTAGGACTTAATTAGGACTTGATAACTTTAGGAATTAATTAGGACTTGATAATTTTAGGAGTTAATTAGGAGTTGATAATTTTAGGAGTTAATTAGGACTTTATAACTTTAGGACTTAATTAGGAATTAATTATGTTAGGACTTAATTAGGACTTGATAACTTTAGTTAATAATTAGGACTTGATAATTTTAGGACTTAATAATTTTAGGACTTAATTAGGACTTGATAATTTTAGGACTTAATTAGGATTTGATAATTTTAGGACTTAATAATTTTAGGACTTAATTAGGACTTGATAATTTTAGGAGTTAATTAGGACTAAATAATTTTAGGACTTAATTAGGATTTGATAATTTTCGGACTAAATTAGGACTTGATAATTTTAGGAGTCAATTAGGACTTGATAATTTTAGGAGTTTACTAGGACTTGAGAACTTCAGGACTTAATTAGGACTTGATAATTTAAATACTTTGTTAGGACTTGATAATTTGAGAACTTATTTAGGACCTGATAATTTTAGGACTTAATTAGGACTTGATAATTTTAGGATTCAATTAGGACTTGATAATTTTAGGACTTAATTAGGACTTGATCATGTTAGGACTTAATTAGGACTTAATAACTTCAGGACTTAATTAGGACTTGATAATTTAAATACTTTGTTAGGACTTGATAATTTGAGAACTTATTTAGGACCTGATAATTTTAGGACTTAATTAGGACTTGATAATTTTAGGATTCAATTAGGACTTGATAATTTTAGGACTTAATTAGGACTTGATCATGTTAGGACTTAATTAGGACTTAATAACTTTAGGACTTAATTAGGACTTGATAACTTCAGGACTTAATTAGGACTTGATAATTTTAGGACTTAATAATTTTAGGACTTAAGTAGGACTTGACAATTTTAGGACTAAATTAGGACTTGAGAATTTTCGGACTAAATTAGGACTTTATAATTTAAGGAGTCAATAAGGACTTGATAACTTTAGGACTTAATTAGGACTTGATAATTTTAGGACTTAATTAGGACTTGATAATTTTAGGACTTAATTAGGCCTTGATAATTTTAGGAGTTTACTAGGACTTGAGAACTTCAGGACCTAATTAGGACTTAATAATTTAAATATATTGTTAGGACTTGATAATTTGAGAACTTATTTAGGACCTGATAATTTTAGGATTAAATTAGGACTGTATAATTTTAGGAGTTAATTAGGACTTGTTTTTTTTAGGAGTTAATTAGGACTTGATAACTTTAGGACTTAATTAGGAATTGATCATGTTAGGACTTAATTAGGACTTGATAACTTTAGGAATTAATTAGGACTTGATAATTTTAGGAGTTAATTAGGAGTTGATAATTTTAGGAGTTAATTAGGACTTTATAATTTAAGGAGTCAATAAGGACTTGATAACTTTAGGACTTAATTAGGACTTGATAATTTTAGGACTTAATTAGGACTTGATAATTTTAGGACTTAATTAGGCCTTGATAATTTTAGGACTTTATTAAGACTTGATAATTTAAGGAGTCAATAAGGACTTGATAACTTTAGAACTGAATTAGGACTAAATAATTTTAAGATTTAATTACGACTTGATCATCTTAGGACTTAATTAGGACTTGATAACTTCAGGACTTAATTAGGACTTGATAATTTTAGGACTTAATAATTTTAGGACTTAAGTAGGACTTGACAATTTTAGGACTAAATTAGGACTTGATAATTTTCGGACTAAATTAGGACTTGATAATTTTAGGAGTCAATTAGGACTTGATAATTTTAGGAGTTTACTAGGACTTGAGAACTTCAGGACTTAATTAGGACTTGATAATTTAAATATATTGTTAGGACTTGATAATTTGAGAACTTATTTAGGACCTGATAATTTTAGGATTAAATTAGGACTGTATAATTTTAGGAGTTAATTAGGACTTGATAATTTAAGGAGTTAATTAGGACTTGATAACTTTAGGACTTAATTAGGAATTGATCATGTTAGGACTTAATTAGGACTTGATAACTTTAGGAATTAATTAGGACTTGATAATTTTAGGAGTTAAATAGGACTTGATAATTTTAGGAGTTAATTAGGAGTTGATAATTTTAGGAGTTAATTAGGACTTTATAACTTTAGGACTTAATTAGGAATTGATTATGTTAGGACTTAATTAGGACTTGATAACTTTAGTTAATAATTAGGACTTGATAATTTTAGGACTTAATAATTTTAGGACTTAATTAGGACATGATAATTTTAGGACTTAATTAGGACTTGATAATTTTAGGACTTAATAATTTTAGGACTTAATTAGGACTTGATAATTTTAGGAGTTAATTAGGACTAAATAATTTTAGGACTTAATTAGGATTTGATAATTTTCGGACTAAATTAGGACTTGATAATTTTAGGAGTCAATTAGGACTTGATAATTTTAGGACTTAATTAAGACTTGATAATTTAAGGAGTCAATAAGGACTTGATAACTTTAGGACTGAATTAGGACTTGATAATTTTAAGATTTAATTACGACTTGATCATCTTAGGACTTAATTAGGACTTGATAACTTCAGGACTTAATTAGGACTTGATAATTTTAGGACTTAATAATTTTAGGACTTAAGTAGGACTTGACAATTTTAGGACTAAATTAGGACTTGATAATTTTCGGACTAAATTAGGACTTGATAATTTTAGGAGTCAATTAGGACTTGATAATTTTAGGAGTTAATTAGGACTTGATAACTTTAGGACTTAATTAGGAATTGATCATGTTAGGACTTAATTAGGACTTGATAACTTTAGGAATTAATTAGGACTTGATAATTTTAGGAGTTAATTAGGAGTTGATAATTTTAGGAGTTAATTAGGACTTTATAACTTTAGGACTTAATTAGGAATTGATTATGTTAGGACTTAATTAGGACTTGATAACTTTAGTTAATAATTAGGACTTGATAATTTTAGGACTTAATAATTTTAGGACTTAATTAGGACATGATAATTTTAGGACTTAATTAGGACTTGATAATTTTAGGACTTAATAATTTTAGGACTTAATTAGGACTTGATAATTTTAGGAGTTAATTAGGACTAAATAATTTTAGGACTTAATTAGGATTTGATAATTTTCGGACTAAATTAGGACTTGATAATTTTAGGAGTCAATTAGGACTTGATAATTTTAGGAGTTTACTAGGACTTGAGAACTTCAGGACTTAATTAGGACTTGATAATTTAAATACTTTGTTAGGACTTGATAATTTAAGAACTTATTTAGGACCTGATAATTTTAGGACTTAATTAGGACTTGATAATTTTAGGATTCAATTAGGACTTGATAATTTTAGGACTTAATTAGGACTTGATCATGTTAGGACTTAATTAGGACTTAATAACTTTAGGACTTAATAAGGACTTGATAATTTTAGGACTTAATTAGGACTTGATAATTTTAGGACTTAATTAAGACTTGATAATTTAAGGAGTCAATAAGGACTTAATAACTTTAGGACTTAATTAGGACTTGATAATTTTAGGACTTAATTAGGACTTGATAATTTTAGGACTTAATTAGGCCTTGATAATTTTAGGACTTAATTAAGACTTGATAATTTAAGGAGTCAATAAGGACTTGATAACTTTAGGACTGAATTAGGACTTGATAATTTTAAGATTTAATTACGACTTGATCATCTTAGGACTTAATTAGGACTTGATAACTTCAGGACTTAATTAGGACTTGATAATTTTAGGACTTAATAATTTTAGGACTTAAGTAGGACTTGACAATTTTAGGACTAAATTAGGACTTGATAATTTTCGGACTAAATTAGGACTTGATAATTTTAGGAGTCAATTAGGACTTGATAATTTTAGGAGTTAATTAGGACTTGATAACTTTAGGACTTAATTAGGAATTGATCATGTTAGGACTTAATTAGGACTTGATAACTTTAGGAATTAATTAGGACTTGATAATTTTAGGAGTTAATTAGGAGTTGATAATTTTAGGAGTTAATTAGGACTTTATAACTTTAGGACTTAATTAGGAATTGATTATGTTAGGACTTAATTAGGACTTGATAACTTTAGTTAATAATTAGGACTTGATAATTTTAGGACTTAATAATTTTAGGACTTAATTAGGACATGATAATTTTAGGACTTAATTAGGACTTGATAATTTTAGGACTTAATAATTTTAGGACTTAATTAGGACTTGATAATTTTAGGAGTTAATTAGGACTAAATAATTTTAGGACTTAATTAGGATTTGATAATTTTCGGACTAAATTAGGACTTGATAATTTTAGGAGTCAATTAGGACTTGATAATTTTAGGAGTTTACTAGGACTTGAGAACTTCAGGACTTAATTAGGACTTGATAATTTAAATACTTTGTTAGGACTTGATAATTTGAGAACTTATTTAGGACCTGATAATTTTAGGACTTAATTAGGACTTGATAATTTTAGGATTCAATTAGGACTTGATAATTTTAGGACTTAATTAGGACTTGATCATGTTAGGACTTAATTAGGACTTAATAACTTTAGGACTTAATAAGGACTTGATAATTTTAGGACTTAATTAGGACTTGATAATTTTAGGACTTAATTAAGACTTGATAATTTAAGGAGTCAATAAGGACTTAATAACTTTAGGACTTAATTAGGACTTGATAATTTTAGGACTTACTTAGGACTAAATAATTTTAGGACTTAATTAGGATTTGATAATTTTCGGACTAAATTAGGACCTGATAATTTTAGGAGTCAATTAGGACTTGATAATTTTAGGAGTTTACTAGGACTTGAGAACTTCAGGACTTAATTAGGACTTGATAATTTAAATACTTTGTTAGGACTTGATAATTTGAGAACTTATTTAGGACCTGATAATTTTAGGACTTAATTAGGACTTGATAATTTTAGGATTCAATTAGGACTTGATAATTTTAGGACTTCATTAGGACTTGATCATGTTAGGACTTAATTAGGACTTAATAACTTTAGGACTTAATAAGGACTTGATAATTTTAGGACTTAATTAGGACTTGATAATTTTAGGACTTAATAATTTTAGGACTTAATTAGGACGAAATAATTTTAGGACTTAATTAGGACTTGATAATTTTCGGACTAAATTAGGACTTAATAATTTTAGGAGTCAATTAGGACTTGATAATTTTAGGAGTTTACTAGGACTTGAGAACTTCAGGACTTAATTAGGACTTGATAATTTAAATACTTTGTTAGGACTTGATAATTTGAGAACTTATTTAGGACCTGATAATTTTAGGACTTAATTAGGACTTGATAATTTTAGGATTCAATTAGGACTTGATAATTTTAGGACTTAATTAGGACTTGATCATGTTAGGACTTAATTAGGACTTAATAACTTCAGGACTTAATTAGGACTTGATAATTTAAATACTTTGTTAGGACTTGATAATTTGAGAACTTATTTAGGACCTGATAATTTTAGGACTTAATTAGGACTTGATAATTTTAGGATTCAATTAGGACTTGATAATTTTAGGACTTAATTAGGACTTGATCATGTTAGGACTTAATTAGGACTTAATAACTTTAGGACTTAATTAGGACTTGATAACTTCAGGACTTAATTAGGACTTGATAATTTTAGGACTTAATAATTTTAGGACTTAAGTAGGACTTGACAATTTTAGGACTAAATTAGGACTTGAGAATTTTCGGACTAAATTAGGACTTTATAATTTAAGGAGTCAATAAGGACTTGATAACTTTAGGACTTAATTAGGACTTGATAATTTTAGGACTTAATTAGGACTTGATAATTTTAGGACTTAATTAGGCCTTGATAATTTTAGGAGTTTACTAGGACTTGAGAACTTCAGGACCTAATTAGGACTTAATAATTTAAATATATTGTTAGGACTTGATAATTTGAGAACTTATTTAGGACCTGATAATTTTAGGATTAAATTAGGACTGTATAATTTTAGGAGTTAATTAGGACTTGTTTTTTTTAGGAGTTAATTAGGACTTGATAACTTTAGGACTTAATTAGGAATTGATCATGTTAGGACTTAATTAGGACTTGATAACTTTAGGAATTAATTAGGACTTGATAATTTTAGGAGTTAATTAGGAGTTGATAATTTTAGGAGTTAATTAGGACTTTATAATTTAAGGAGTCAATAAGGACTTGATAACTTTAGGACTTAATTAGGACTTGATAATTTTAGGACTTAATTAGGACTTGATAATTTTAGGACTTAATTAGGCCTTGATAATTTTAGGACTTTATTAAGACTTGATAATTTAAGGAGTCAATAAGGACTTGATAACTTTAGAACTGAATTAGGACTAAATAATTTTAAGATTTAATTACGACTTGATCATCTTAGGACTTAATTAGGACTTGATAACTTCAGGACTTAATTAGGACTTGATAATTTTAGGACTTAATAATTTTAGGACTTAAGTAGGACTTGACAATTTTAGGACTAAATTAGGACTTGATAATTTTCGGACTAAATTAGGACTTGATAATTTTAGGAGTCAATTAGGACTTGATAATTTTAGGAGTTTACTAGGACTTGAGAACTTCAGGACTTAATTAGGACTTGATAATTTAAATATATTGTTAGGACTTGATAATTTGAGAACTTATTTAGGACCTGATAATTTTAGGATTAAATTAGGACTGTATAATTTTAGGAGTTAATTAGGACTTGATAATTTAAGGAGTTAATTAGGACTTGATAACTTTAGGACTTAATTAGGAATTGATCATGTTAGGACTTAATTAGGACTTGATAACTTTAGGAATTAATTAGGACTTGATAATTTTAGGAGTTAAATAGGACTTGATAATTTTAGGAGTTAATTAGGAGTTGATAATTTTAGGAGTTAATTAGGACTTTATAACTTTAGGACTTAATTAGGAATTGATTATGTTAGGACTTAATTAGGACTTGATAACTTTAGTTAATAATTAGGACTTGATAATTTTAGGACTTAATAATTTTAGGACTTAATTAGGACATGATAATTTTAGGACTTAATTAGGACTTGATAATTTTAGGACTTAATAATTTTAGGACTTAATTAGGACTTGATAATTTTAGGAGTTAATTAGGACTAAATAATTTTAGGACTTAATTAGGATTTGATAATTTTCGGACTAAATTAGGACTTGATAATTTTAGGAGTCAATTAGGACTTGATAATTTTAGGACTTAATTAAGACTTGATAATTTAAGGAGTCAATAAGGACTTGATAACTTTAGGACTGAATTAGGACTTGATAATTTTAAGATTTAATTACGACTTGATCATCTTAGGACTTAATTAGGACTTGATAACTTCAGGACTTAATTAGGACTTGATAATTTTAGGACTTAATAATTTTAGGACTTAAGTAGGACTTGACAATTTTAGGACTAAATTAGGACTTGATAATTTTCGGACTAAATTAGGACTTGATAATTTTAGGAGTCAATTAGGACTTGATAATTTTAGGAGTTAATTAGGACTTGATAACTTTAGGACTTAATTAGGAATTGATCATGTTAGGACTTAATTAGGACTTGATAACTTTAGGAATTAATTAGGACTTGATAATTTTAGGAGTTAATTAGGAGTTGATAATTTTAGGAGTTAATTAGGACTTTATAACTTTAGGACTTAATTAGGAATTGATTATGTTAGGACTTAATTAGGACTTGATAACTTTAGTTAATAATTAGGACTTGATAATTTTAGGACTTAATAATTTTAGGACTTAATTAGGACATGATAATTTTAGGACTTAATTAGGACTTGATAATTTTAGGACTTAATAATTTTAGGACTTAATTAGGACTTGATAATTTTAGGAGTTAATTAGGACTAAATAATTTTAGGACTTAATTAGGATTTGATAATTTTCGGACTAAATTAGGACTTGATAATTTTAGGAGTCAATTAGGACTTGATAATTTTAGGAGTTTACTAGGACTTGAGAACTTCAGGACTTAATTAGGACTTGATAATTTAAATACTTTGTTAGGACTTGATAATTTAAGAACTTATTTAGGACCTGATAATTTTAGGACTTAATTAGGACTTGATAATTTTAGGATTCAATTAGGACTTGATAATTTTAGGACTTAATTAGGACTTGATCATGTTAGGACTTAATTAGGACTTAATAACTTTAGGACTTAATAAGGACTTGATAATTTTAGGACTTAATTAGGACTTGATAATTTTAGGACTTAATTAAGACTTGATAATTTAAGGAGTCAATAAGGACTTAATAACTTTAGGACTTAATTAGGACTTGATAATTTTAGGACTTAATTAGGACTTGATAATTTTAGGACTTAATTAGGCCTTGATAATTTTAGGACTTAATTAAGACTTGATAATTTAAGGAGTCAATAAGGACTTGATAACTTTAGGACTGAATTAGGACTTGATAATTTTAAGATTTAATTACGACTTGATCATCTTAGGACTTAATTAGGACTTGATAACTTCAGGACTTAATTAGGACTTGATAATTTTAGGACTTAATAATTTTAGGACTTAAGTAGGACTTGACAATTTTAGGACTAAATTAGGACTTGATAATTTTCGGACTAAATTAGGACTTGATAATTTTAGGAGTCAATTAGGACTTGATAATTTTAGGAGTTAATTAGGACTTGATAACTTTAGGACTTAATTAGGAATTGATCATGTTAGGACTTAATTAGGACTTGATAACTTTAGGAATTAATTAGGACTTGATAATTTTAGGAGTTAATTAGGAGTTGATAATTTTAGGAGTTAATTAGGACTTTATAACTTTAGGACTTAATTAGGAATTGATTATGTTAGGACTTAATTAGGACTTGATAACTTTAGTTAATAATTAGGACTTGATAATTTTAGGACTTAATAATTTTAGGACTTAATTAGGACATGATAATTTTAGGACTTAATTAGGACTTGATAATTTTAGGACTTAATAATTTTAGGACTTAATTAGGACTTGATAATTTTAGGAGTTAATTAGGACTAAATAATTTTAGGACTTAATTAGGATTTGATAATTTTCGGACTAAATTAGGACTTGATAATTTTAGGAGTCAATTAGGACTTGATAATTTTAGGAGTTTACTAGGACTTGAGAACTTCAGGACTTAATTAGGACTTGATAATTTAAATACTTTGTTAGGACTTGATAATTTGAGAACTTATTTAGGACCTGATAATTTTAGGACTTAATTAGGACTTGATAATTTTAGGATTCAATTAGGACTTGATAATTTTAGGACTTAATTAGGACTTGATCATGTTAGGACTTAATTAGGACTTAATAACTTTAGGACTTAATAAGGACTTGATAATTTTAGGACTTAATTAGGACTTGATAATTTTAGGACTTAATTAAGACTTGATAATTTAAGGAGTCAATAAGGACTTAATAACTTTAGGACTTAATTAGGACTTGATAATTTTAGGACTTACTTAGGACTAAATAATTTTAGGACTTAATTAGGATTTGATAATTTTCGGACTAAATTAGGACCTGATAATTTTAGGAGTCAATTAGGACTTGATAATTTTAGGAGTTTACTAGGACTTGAGAACTTCAGGACTTAATTAGGACTTGATAATTTAAATACTTTGTTAGGACTTGATAATTTGAGAACTTATTTAGGACCTGATAATTTTAGGACTTAATTAGGACTTGATAATTTTAGGATTCAATTAGGACTTGATAATTTTAGGACTTCATTAGGACTTGATCATGTTAGGACTTAATTAGGACTTAATAACTTTAGGACTTAATAAGGACTTGATAATTTTAGGACTTAATTAGGACTTGATAATTTTAGGACTTAATAATTTTAGGACTTAATTAGGACGAAATAATTTTAGGACTTAATTAGGACTTGATAATTTTCGGACTAAATTAGGACTTAATAATTTTAGGAGTCAATTAGGACTTGATAATTTTAGGAGTTTACTAGGACTTGAGAACTTCAGGACTTAATTAGGACTTGATAATTTAAATACTTTGTTAGGACTTGATAATCTGAGAACTTATTTAGGACCTGATAATTTTAGGACTTAATTAGGACTTGATAATTTAAGGAGTCAATAAGGACTTGATAACTTTAGGACTTAATTAGGACTTGATAATTTTAGGACTTAATTAGGACTTGATAATTTTAGGACTTAATAATTTTAGGACTTAATTAGGACTTGATAATTTTAGGAGTTAATTAGGACTAAATAATTTTAGAACTTAATTAGGATTTGATAATTTTCGGACTAAATTAGGACTTGATAATTTTAGGAGTCAATTAGGACTTGATAATTTTAGGAGTTTACTAGGACTTGAGAACTTCAGGACTTAATTAGGACTTGATAATTTAAATACTTTGTTAGGACTTGATAATTTGAGAACTTATTTAGGACCTGATAATTTTAGGACTTAATTAGGACTTGATAATTTTAGGATTCAATTAGGACTTGATAATTTTAGGACTTAATTAGGACTTGATTATGTTAGGACTTAATTAGGACTTAGTAACTTTAGGACTTAATAAGGACTTGATAATTTTAGGACTTAATTAGGACTTGATAATTTTAGGACTTAATTAAGACTTGATAATTTAAGGAGTCAATAAGGACTTAATAACTTTAGGACTTAATTAGGACTTGATAATTTTAGGACTTAATTAGGACTTGATAATTTTAGGACTTAATTAGGCCTTAATAATTTTAGGACTTAATTAAGACTTGATAATTTAAGGAGTCAATAAGGACTTGATAACTTTAGGACTGAATTAGGACTTGATAATTTTAAGATTTAATTACGACTTGATCATCTTAGGACTTAATTAGGACTTGATAACTTCAGGACTTAATTAGGACTTGATAATTTTAGGACTTAATAATTTTAGGACTTAAGTAGGACTTGACAATTTTAGGACTAAATTAGGACTTGATAATTTTCGGACTAAATTAGGACTTGATAATTTTAGGAGTCAATTAGGACTTGATAATTTTAGGAGTTAATTAGGACTTGATAACTTTAGGCCTTAATTAGGAATTGATCATGTTAGGACTTAATTAGGACTTGATAACTTTAGGAATTAATTAGGACTTGATAATTTTAGGAGTTAATTAGGAGTTGATAATTTTAGGAGTTAATTAGGACTTTATAACTTTAGGACTTAATTAGGAATTGATTATGTTAGGACTTAATTAGGACTTGATAACTTTAGTTAATAATTAGGACTTGATAATTTTAGGACTTAATAATTTTAGGACTTAATTAGGACTTGATAATTTTAGGACTTAATTAGGCCTTGATAATTTTAGGACTTAATTAAGACTTGATAATTTAAGGAGTCAATAAGGACTTGATAACTTTAGGACTGAATTAGGACTTGATAATTTTAAGATTTAATTACGACTTGATCATCTTAGGACTTAATTAGGACTTGATAACTTCAGGACTTAATTAGGACTTGATAATTTTAGGACTTAATAATTTTAGGACTTAAGTAGGACTTGACAATTTTAGGACTAAATTAGGACTTGATAATTTTCGGACTAAATTAGGACTTGATAATTTTAGGAGTCAATTAGGACTTGATAATTTTAGGAGTTAATTAGGACTTGATAACTTTAGGACTTAATTAGGAATTGATCATGTTAGGACTTAATTAGGACTTGATAACTTTAGGAATTAATTAGGACTTGATAATTTTAGGAGTTAATTAGGAGTTGATAATTTTAGGAGTTAATTAGGACTTTATAACTTTAGGACTTAATTAGGAATTGATTATGTTAGGACTTAATTAGGACTTGATAACTTTAGTTAATAATTAGGACTTGATAATTTTAGGACTTAATAATTTTAGGACTTAATTAGGACATGATAATTTTAGGACTTAATTAGGACTTGATAATTTTAGGACTTAATAATTTTAGGACTTAATTAGGACTTGATAATTTTAGGAGTTAATTAGGACTAAATAATTTTAGGACTTAATTAGGATTTGATAATTTTCGGACTAAATTAGGACTTGATAATTTTAGGAGTCAATTAGGACTTGATAATTTTAGGAGTTTACTAGGACTTGAGAACTTCAGGACTTAATTAGGACTTGATAATTTAAATACTTTGTTAGGACTTGATAATTTGAGAACTTATTTAGGACCTGATAATTTTAGGACTTAATTAGGACTTGATAATTTTAGGATTCAATTAGGACTTGATAATTTTAGGACTTAATTAGGACTTGATCATGTTAGGACTTAATTAGGACTTAATAACTTTAGGACTTAATAAGGACTTGATAATTTTAGGACTTAATTAGGACTTGATAATTTTAGGACTTAATTAAGACTTGATAATTTAAGGAGTCAATAAGGACTTAATAACTTTAGGACTTAATTAGGACTTGATAATTTTAGGACTTACTTAGGACTAAATAATTTTAGGACTTAATTAGGATTTGATAATTTTCGGACTAAATTAGGACTTGATAATTTTAGGAGTCAATTAGGACTTGATAATTTTAGGAGTTTACTAGGACTTGAGAACTTCAGGACTTAATTAGGACTTGATAATTTAAATACTTTGTTAGGACTTGATAATTTGAGAACTTATTTAGGACCTGATAATTTTAGGACTTAATTAGGACTTGATAATTTTAGGATTCAATTAGGACTTGATAATTTTAGGACTTAATTAGGACTTGATTATGTTAGGACTTAATTAGGACTTAATAACTTTAGGACTTAATAAGGACTTGATAATTTTAGGACTTAATTAGGACTTGATAATTTTAGGACTTAATTAAGACTTGATAATTTAAGGAGTCAATAAGGACTTAATAACTTTAGGACTTAATTAGGACTTGATAATTTTAGGACTTAATTAGGACTTGATAATTTTAGGACTTAATTAGGCCTTGATAATTTTAGGACTTAATTAAGACTTGATAATTTAAGGAGTCAATAAGGACTTGATAACTTTAGGACTGAATTAGGACTTGATAATTTTAGGACTTAATAATTTTAGGACTTAATTAGGACTTGATAATTTTAGGAGTCAATTAGGACTTGATAATTTTAGGAGTTTACTAGGACTTGAGAACTTCAGGACTTAATTAGGACTTGATAATTTAAATACTTTGTTAGGACTTGATAATTTGAGAACTTATTTAGGACCTGATAATTTTAGGACTTAATTAGGACTTGATAATTTTAGGATTCAATTAGGACTTGATAATTTTAGGACTTAATTAGGACTTGATTATGTTAGGACTTAATTAGGACTTAATAACTTTAGGACTTAATAAGGACTTGATAATTTTAGGACTTAATTAGGACTTGATAATTTTAGGACTTAATTAAGACTTGATAATTTAAGGAGTCAATAAGGACTTAATAACTTTAGGACTTAATTAGGACTTGATAATTTTAGGACTTAATTAGGACTTGATAATTTTAGGACTTAATTAGGCCTTGATAATTTTAGGACTTAATTAAGACTTGATAATTTAAGGAGTCAATAAGGACTTGATAACTTTAGGACTGAATTAGGACTTGATAATTTTAAGATTTAATTACGACTTGATCATCTTAGGACTTAATTAGGACTTGATAACTTCAGGACTTAATTAGGACTTGATAATTTTAGGACTTAATAATTTTAGGACTTAAGTAGGACTTGACAATTTTAGGACTAAATTAGGACTTGATAATTTTCGGACTAAATTAGGACTTGATAATTTTAGGAGTCAATTAGGACTTGATAATTTTAGGAGTTAATTAGGACTTGATAACTTTAGGACTTAATTAGGAATTGATCATGTTAGGACTTAATTAGGACTTGATAACTTTAGGAATTAATTAGGACTTGATAATTTTAGGAGTTAATTAGGAGTTGATAATTTTAGGAGTTAATTAGGACTTTATAACTTTAGGACTTAATTAGGAATTGATTATGTTAGGACTTAATTAGGACTTGATAACTTTAGTTAATAATTAGGACTTGATAATTTTAGGACTTAATAATTTTAGGACTTAATTAGGACTTGATAATTTTAGGACTTAATTAGGACTTGATAATTTTAGGACTTAATAATTTTAGGACTTAATTAGGACTTGATAATTTTAGGAGTTAATTAGGACTAAATAATTTTAGGACTTAATTAGGATTTGATAATTTTCGGACTAAATTAGGACTTGATAATTTTAGGAGTCAATTAGGACTTGATAATTTTAGGAGTTTACTAGGACTTGAGAACTTCAGGACTTAATTAGGACTTGATAATTTAAATACTTTGTTAGGACTTGATAATTTGAGAACTTATTTAGGACCTGATAATTTTAGGACTTAATTAGGACTTGATAATTTTAGGATTCAATTAGGACTTGATAATTTTAGGACTTAATTAGGACTTGATCATGTTAGGACTTAATTAGGACTTAATAACTTTAGGACTTAATAAGGACTTGATAATTTTAGGACTTAATTAGGACTTGATAATTTTAGGACTTAATTAAGACTTGATAATTTAAGGAGTCAATAAGGACTTAATAACTTTAGGACTTAATTAGGACTTGATAATTTTAGGACTTAATTAGGACTTGATAATTTTAGGACTTAATTAGGCCTTGATAATTTTAGGACTTAATTAAGACTTGATAATTTAAGGAGTCAATAAGGACTTGATAACTTTAGGACTGAATTAGGACTTGATAATTTTAAGATTTAATTACGACTTGATCATCTTAGGACTTAATTAGGACTTGATAACTTCAGGACTTAATTAGGACTTGATAATTATAGGACTTAATAATTTTAGGACTTAAGTAGGACTTGACAATTTTAGGACTAAATTAGGACTTGATAATTTTCGGACTAAATTAGGACTTGATAATTTTAGGAGTCAATTAGGACTTGATAATTTTAGGAGTTTACTAGGACTTGAGAACTTCAGGACTTAATTAGGACTTGATAATTTTAGGACTAAATTAGGACTTGATAATTTTAGGAGTTAATTAGGACTAAATAATTTTAGGACTGAATTAGGACTTAATAATTTTAAGATTTAATTACGACTTAATCATCTTAGGACTTAATTAGGACTTGATAACTTCAGGACTTAATTAGGACTTGATAATTTTAGGACTTAATAATTTTAGGACTTAATTAGGACGAAATAATTTTAGGACTTAATTAGGACTTGATAATTTTCGGACTAAATTAGGACTTGATAATTTTAGGAGTCAATTAGGACTTGATAATTTTAGGAGTTTACTAGGACTTGAGAACTTCAGGACTTAATTAGGACTTGATAATTTAAATACTTTGTTAGGACTTGATAATCTGAGAACTTATTTAGGACCTGATAATTTTAGGACTTAATTAGGACTTGATAATTTAAGGAGTCAATAAGGACTTGATAACTTTAGGACTTAATTAGGACTTGATAATTTTAGGACTTAATTAGGACTTGATAATTTTAGGACTTAATAATTTTAGGACTTAATTAGGACTTGATAATTTTAGGAGTTAATTAGGACTAAATAATTTTAGGACTTAATTAGGATTTGATAATTTTCGGACTAAATTAGGACTTGATAATTTTAGGAGTCAATTAGGACTTGATAATTTTAGGAGTTTACTAGGACTTGAGAACTTCAGGACTTAATTAGGACTTGATAATTTAAATACTTTGTTAGGACTTGATAATTTGAGAACTTATTTAGGACCTGATAATTTTAGGACTTAATTAGGACTTGATAATTTTAGGATTCAATTAGGACTTGATAATTTTAGGACTTAATTAGGACTTGATCATGTTAGGACTTAATTAGGACTTAATAACTTTAGGACTTAATAAGGACTTGATAATTTTAGGACTTAATTAGGACTTGATAATTTTAGGACTTAATTAAGACTTGATAATTTAAGGAGTCAATAAGGACTTAATAACTTTAGGACTTAATTAGGACTTGATAATTTTAGGACTTAATTAGGACTTGATAATTTTAGGACTTAATTAGGCCTTGATAATTTAAGGACTTAATTAAGACTTGATAATTTAAGGAGTCAATAAGGACTTGATAACTTTAGGACTGAATTAGGACTTGATAATTTTAAGATTTAATTACGACTTGATCATCTTAGGACTTAATTAGGACTTGATAACTTCAGGACTTAATTAGGACTTGATAATTATAGGACTTAATAATTTTAGGACTTAAGTAGGACTTGACAATTTTAGGACTAAATTAGGACTTGATAATTTTCGGACTAAATTAGGACTTGATAATTTTAGGAGTCAATTAGGACTTGATAATTTTAGGAGTTTACTAGGACTTGAGAACTTCAGGACTTAATTAGGACTTGATAATTTTAGGACTAAATTAGGACTTGATAATTTTAGGAGTTAATTAGGACTACATAATTTTAGGACTGAATTAGGACTTAATAATTTTAAGATTTAATTACGACTTAATCATCTTAGGACTTAATTAGGACTTGATAACTTCAGGACTTAATTAGGACTTGATAATTTTAGGACTTAATAATTTTAGGACTTAATTAGGACGAAATAATTTTAGGACTTAATTAGGACTTGATAATTTTCGGACTAAATTAGGACTTGATAATTTTAGGAGTCAATTAGGACTTGATAATTTTAGGAGTTTACTAGGACTTGAGAACTTCAGGACTTAATTAGGACTTGATAATTTAAATACTTTGTTAGGACTTGATAATCTGAGAACTTATTTAGGACCTGATAATTTTAGGACTTAATTAGGACTTGATAATTTAAGGAGTCAATAAGGACTTGATAACTTTAGGACTTAATTAGGACTTGATAATTTTAGGTTTTAATTAGGACTTGATAATTTTAGGACTTAATTAGGCCTTGATAATTTTAGGACTTTATTAAGACTTGATAATTTAAGGAGTCAATAAGGACTTGATAACTTTAGGACTGAATTAGGACTGAATAATTTTAAGATTTAATTACGACTTGATCATCTTAGGACTTAATTAGGACTTGATAACTTCAGGACTTAATTAGGACTTGATAATTTTAGGACTTAATAATTTTAGGACTTAAGTAGGACTTGACAATTTTAGGACTAAATTAGGACTTGATAATTTTCGGACTAAATTAGGACTTGATAATTTTAGGAGTCAATTAGGACTTGATAATTTTAGGAGTTTACTAGGACTTGAGAACTTCAGGACCTAATTAGGACTTAATAATTTAAATATATTGTTAGGACTTGATAATTTGAGAACTTATTTAGGACCTGATAATTTTAGGATTAAATTAGGACTGTATAATTTTAGGAGTTAATTAGGACTTGATAATTTTAGGAGTTAATTAGGACTTGATAACTTTAGGACTTAATTAGGAATTGATCATGTTAGGACTTAATTAGGACTTGATAACTTTAGGAATTAATTAGGACTTAATAATTTTAGGAGTTAATTAGGAGTTGATAATTTTAGGAGTTAATTAGGACTTTATAATTTAAGGAGTCAATAAGGACTTGATAACTTTAGGACTTAATTAGGACTTGATAATTTTAGGACTTAATTAGGACTTGATAATTTTAGGACTTAATTAGGCCTTGATAATTTTAGGACTTTATTAAGACTTGATAATTTAAGGAGTCAATAAGGACTTGATAACTTTAGAACTGAATTAGGACTAAATAATTTTAAGATTTAATTACGACTTGATCATCTTAGGACTTAATTAGGACTTGATAACTTCAGGACTTAATTAGGACTTGATCATGTTAGGACTTAATTAGGACTTAATAACTTTAGGACTTAATAAGGACTTGATAATTTTAGGACTTAATTAGGACTTGATAATTTTAGGACTTAATTAAGACTTGATAATTTAAGGAGTCAATAAGGACTTAATAACTTTAGGACTGAATTAGGACTTGATAATTTTAAGATTTAATTACGACTTGATCATCTTAGGACTTAATTAGGACTTGATAACTTCAGGACTTAATTAGGACTTGATAATTTTAGGACTTAATAATTTTAGGACTTAAGTAGGACTTGACAATTTTAGGACTAAATTAGGACTTGATAATTTTCGGACTAAATTAGGACTTGATAATTTTAGGAGTCAATTAGGACTTGATAATTTTAGGAGTTAATTAGGACTTGATAACTTTAGGACTTAATTAGGAATTGATCATGTTAGGACTTAATTAGGACTTGATAACTTTAGGAATTAATTAGGACTTGATAATTTTAGGAGTTAATTAGGAGTTGATAATTTTAGGAGTTAATTAGGACTTTATAACTTTAGGACTTAATTAGGAATTGATTATGTTAGGACTTAATTAGGACTTGATAACTTTAGTTAATAATTAGGACTTGATAATTTTAGGACTTAATAATTTTAGGACTTAATTAGGACATGATAATTTTAGGACTTAATTAGGACTTGATAATTTTAGGACTTAATAATTTTAGGACTTAATTAGGACTTGATAATTTTAGGAGTTAATTAGGACTAAATAATTTTAGGACTTAATTAGGATTTGATAATTTTCGGACTAAATTAGGACTTGATAATTTTAGGAGTCAATTAGGACTTGATAATTTTAGGAGTTTACTAGGACTTGAGAACTTCAGGACTTAATTAGGACTTGATAATTTAAATACTTTGTTAGGACTTGATAATTTGAGAACTTATTTAGGACCTGATAATTTTAGGACTTAATTAGGACTTGATAATTTTAGGATTCAATTAGGACTTGATAATTTTAGGACTTAATTAGGACTTGATCATGTTAGGACTTAATTAGGACTTAATAACTTTAGGACTTAATAAGGACTTGATAATTTTAGGACTTAATTAGGACTTGATAATTTTAGGACTTAATTAAGACTTGATAATTTAAGGAGTCAATAAGGACTTAATAACTTTAGGACTTAATTAGGACTTGATAATTTTAGGACTTACTTAGGACTAAATAATTTTAGGACTTAATTAGGATTTGATAATTTTCGGACTAAATTAGGACTTGATAATTTTAGGAGTCAATTAGGACTTGATAATTTTAGGAGTTTACTAGGACTTGAGAACTTCAGGACTTAATTAGGACTTGATAATTTAAATACTTTGTTAGGACTTGATAATTTGAGAACTTATTTAGGACCTGATAATTTTAGGACTTAATTAGGACTTGATAATTTTAGGATTCAATTAGGACTTGATAATTTTAGGACTTCATTAGGACTTGATCATGTTAGGACTTAATTAGGACTTAATAACTTTAGGACTTAATAAGGACTTGATAATTTTAGGACTTAATTAGGACTTGATAATTTTAGGACTTAATAATTTTAGGACTTAATTAGGACGAAATAATTTTAGGACTTAATTAGGACTTGATAATTTTCGGACTAAATTAGGACTTGATAATTTTAGGAGTCAATTAGGACTTGATAATTTTAGGAGTTTACTAGGACTTGAGAACTTCAGGACTTAATTAGGACTTGATAATTTAAATACTTTGTTAGGACTTGATAATCTGAGAACTTATTTAGGACCTGATAATTTTAGGACTTAATTAGGACTTGATAATTTAAGGAGTCAATAAGGACTTGATAACTTTAGGACTTAATTAGGACTTGATAATTTTAGGACTTAATTAGGACTTGATAATTTTAGGACTTAATAATTTTAGGACTTAATTAGGACTTGATAATTTTAGGAGTTAATTAGGACTAAATAATTTTAGGACTTAATTAGGATTTGATAATTTTCGGACTAAATTAGGACTTGATAATTTTAGGAGTCAATAAGGACTTAATAACTTTAGGACTTAATTAGGACTTGATAATTTTAGGACTTACTTAGGACTAAATAATTTTAGGACTTAATTAGGATTTAATAATTTTCGGACTAAATTAGGACTTGATAATTTTAGGAGTCAATTAGGACTTGATAATTTTAGGAGTTTACTAGGACTTGAGAACTTCAGGACTTAATTAGGACTTGATAATTTAAATACTTTGTTAGGACTTGATAATTTGAGAACTTATTTAGGACCTGATAATTTTAGGACTTAATTAGGACTTGATAATTTTAGGATTCAATTAGGACTTGATAATTTTAGGACTTCATTAGGACTTGATCATGTTAGGACTTAATTAGGACTTAATAACTTTAGGACTTAATAAGGACTTGATAATTTTAGGACTTAATTAGGACTTGATAATTTTAGGACTTAATAATTTTAGGACTTAATTAGGACGAAATAATTTTAGGACTTAATTAGGACTTGATAATTTTCGGACTAAATTAGGACTTGATAATTTTAGGAGTCAATTAGGACTTGATAATTTTAGGAGTTTACTAGGACTTGAGAACTTCAGGACTTAATTAGGACTTGATAATTTAAATACTTTGTTAGGACTTGATAATCTGAGAACTTATTTAGGACCTGATAATTTTAGGACTTAATTAGGACTTGATAATTTAAGGAGTCAATAAGGACTTGATAACTTTAGGACTTAATTAGGACTTGATAATTTTAGGACTTAATTAGGACTTGATAATTTTAGGACTTAATAATTTTAGGACTTAATTAGGACTTGATAATTTTAGGAGTTAATTAGGACTAAATAATTTTAGGACTTAATTAGGATTTGATAATTTTCGGACTAAATTAGGACTTGATAATTTTAGGAGTCAATTAGGACTTGATAATTTTAGGAGTTTACTAGGACTTGAGAACTTCAGGACTTAATTAGGACTTGATAATTTAAATACTTTGTTAGGACTTGATAATTTGAGAACGTATTTAGGACCTGATAATTTTAGGACTTAATTAGGACTTGATAATTTTAGGATTCAATTAGGACTTGATAATTTTAGGACTTAATTAGGACTTGATCATGTTAGGACTTAATTAGGACTTAATAACTTTAGGACTTAATAAGGACTTGATAATTTTAGGACTTAATTAGGACTTGATAATTTTAGGACTTAATTAAGACTTGATAATTTAAGGAGTCAATAAGGACTTAATAACTTTAGGACTTAATTAGGACTTGATAATTTTAGGACTTAATTAGGACTTGATAATTTTAGGACTTAATTAGGCCTTGATAATTTTAGGACTTAATTAAGACTTGATAATTTAAGGAGTCAATAAGGACTTGATAACTTTAGGACTGAATTAGGACTTGATAATTTTAAGATTTAATTACGACTTGATCATCTTAGGACTTAATTAGGACTTGATAACTTCAGGACTTAATTAGGACTTGATAATTTTAGGACTTAATAATTTTAGGACTTAAGTAGGACTTGACAATTTTAGGACTAAATTAGGACTTGATAATTTTCGGACTAAATTAGGACTTGATAATTTTAGGAGTCAATTAGGACTTGATAATTTTAGGAGTTAATTAGGACTTGATAACTTTAGGACTTAATTAGGAATTGATCATGTTAGGACTTAATTAGGACTTGATAACTCTAGGAATTAATTAGGACTTGATAATTTTAGGAGTTAATTAGGAGTTGATAATTTTAGGAGTTAATTAGGACTTTATAACTTTAGGACTTAATTAGGAATTGATTATGTTAGGACTTAATTAGGACTTGATAACTTTAGTTAATAATTAGGACTTGATAATTTTAGGACTTAATAATTTTAGGACTTAATTAGGACTTGATAATTTTAGGACTTAATTAGGACTTGATAATTTTAGGACTTAATAATTTTAGGACTTAATTAGGACTTGATAATTTTAGGAGTTAATTAGGACTAAATAATTTTAGGACTTAATTAGGATTTGATAATTTTCGGACTAAATTAGGACTTGATAATTTTAGGAGTCAATTAGGACTTGATAATTTTAGGAGTTTACTAGGACTTGAGAACTTCAGGACTTAATTAGGACTTGATAATTTAAATACTTTGTTAGGACTTGATAATTTGAGAACTTATTTAGGACCTGATAATTTTAGGACTTAATTAGGACTTGATAATTTTAGGATTCAATTAGGACTTGATAATTTTAGGACTTAATTAGGACTTGATCATGTTAGGACTTAATTAGGACTTAATAACTTTAGGACTTAATAAGGACTTGATAATTTTAGGACTTAATTAGGACTTGATAATTTTAGGACTTAATTAAGACTTGATAATTTAAGGAGTCAATAAGGACTTAATAACTTTAGGACTTAATTAGGACTTGATAATTTTAGGACTTACTTAGGACTAAATAATTTTAGGACTTAATTAGGATTTGATAATTTTCGGACTAAATTAGGACCTGATAATTTTAGGACTTAATTAGGACTTGATAATTTTAGGATTCAATTAGGACTTGATAATTTTAGGACTTAATTAGGACTTGATCATGTTAGGACTTAATTAGGACTTAATAACTTTAGGACTTAATAAGGACTTGATAATTTTAGGACTTAATTAGGACTTGATAATTTTAGGACTTAATTAAGACTTGATAATTTAAGGAGTCAATAAGGACTTAATAACTTTAGGACTTAATTAGGACTTGATAATTTTAGGACTTACTTAGGACTAAATAATTTTAGGACTGAATTAGGATTTGATAATTTTCGGACTAAATTAGGACTTGATAATTTTAGGAGTCAATTAGGACTTGATAATTTTAGGAGTTTACTAGGACTTGAGAACTTCAGGACTTAATTAGGACTTGATAATTTAAATACTTTGTTAGGACTTGATAATTTGAGAACGTATTTAGGACCTGATAATTTTAGGACTTAATTAGGACTTGATAATTTTAGGATTCAATTAGGACTTGATAATTTTAGGACTTAATTAGGACTTGATCATGTTAGGACTTAATTAGGACTTAATAACTTTAGGACTTAATAAGGACTTGATAATTTTAGGACTTAATTAGGACTTGATAATTTTAGGACTTAATTAAGACTTGATAATTTAAGGAGTCAATAAGGACTTAATAACTTTAGGACTTAATTAGGACTTGATAATTTTAGGACTTAATTAGGACTTGATAATTTTAGGACTTAATTAGGCCTTGATAATTTTAGGACTTAATTAAGACTTGATAATTTAAGGAGTCAATAAGGACTTGATAACTTTAGGACTGAATTAGGACTTGATAATTTTAAGATTTAATTACGACTTGATCATCTTAGGACTTAATTAGGACTTGATAACTTCAGGACTTAATTAGGACTTGATAATTTTAGGACTTAATAATTTTAGGACTTAAGTAGGACTTGACAATTTTAGGACTAAATTAGGACTTGATAATTTTCGGACTAAATTAGGACTTGATAATTTTAGGAGTCAATTAGGACTTGATAATTTTAGGAGTTAATTAGGACTTGATAACTTTAGGACTTAATTAGGAATTGATCATGTTAGGACTTAATTAGGACTTGATAACTCTAGGAATTAATTAGGACTTGATAATTTTAGGAGTTAATTAGGAGTTGATAATTTTAGGAGTTAATTAGGACTTTATAACTTTAGGACTTAATTAGGAATTGTTTATGTTAGGACTTAATTAGGACTTGATAACTTTAGTTAATAATTAGGACTTGATAATTTTAGGACTTAATAATTTTAGGACTTAATTAGGACTTGATAATTTTAGGACTTAATTAGGACTTGATAATTTTAGGACTTAATAATTTTAGGACTTAATTAGGACTTGATAATTTTAGGAGTTAATTAGGACTAAATAATTTTAGGACTTAATTAGGATTTGATAATTTTCGGACTAAATTAGGACTTGATAATTTTAGGAGTCAATTAGGACTTGATAATTTTAGGAGTTTACTAGGACTTGAGAACTTCAGGACTTAATTAGGACTTGATAATTTAAATACTTTGTTAGGACTTGATAATTTGAGAACTTATTTAGGACCTGATAATTTTAGGACTTAATTAGGACTTGATAATTTTAGGATTCAATTAGGACTTGATAATTTTAGGACTTAATTAGGACTTGATCATGTTAGGACTTAATTAGGACTTAATAACTTTAGGACTTAATAAGGACTTGATAATTTTAGGACTTAATTAGGACTTGATAATTTTAGGACTTAATTAAGACTTGATAATTTAAGGAGTCAATAAGGACTTAATAACTTTAGGACTTAATTAGGACTTGATAATTTTAGGACTTACTTAGGACTAAATAATTTTAGGACTGAATTAGGATTTGATAATTTTCGGACTAAATTAGGACTTGATAATTTTAGGAGTCAATTAGGACTTGATAATTTTAGGAGTTTACTAGGACTTGAGAACTTCAGGACTTAATTAGGACTTGATAATTTAAATACTTTGTTAGGACTTGATAATTTGAGAACGTATTTAGGACCTGATAATTTTAGGACTTAATTAGGACTTGATAATTTTAGGATTCAATTAGGACTTGATAATTTTAGGACTTAATTAGGACTTGATCATGTTAGGACTTAATTAGGACTTAATAACTTTAGGACTTAATAAGGACTTGATAATTTTAGGACTTAATTAGGACTTGATAATTTTAGGACTTAATTAAGACTTGATAATTTAAGGAGTCAATAAGGACTTAATAACTTTAGGACTTAATTAGGACTTGATAATTTTAGGACTTAATTAGGACTTGATAATTTTAGGACTTAATTAGGCCTTGATAATTTTAGGACTTAATTAAGACTTGATAATTTAAGGAGTCAATAAGGACTTGATAACTTTAGGACTGAATTAGGACTTGATAATTTTAAGATTTAATTACGACTTGATCATCTTAGGACTTAATTAGGACTTGATAACTTCAGGACTTAATTAGGACTTGATAATTTTAGGACTTAATAATTTTAGGACTTAAGTAGGACTTGACAATTTTAGGACTAAATTAGGACTTGATAATTTTCGGACTAAATTAGGACTTGATAATTTTAGGAGTCAATTAGGACTTGATAATTTTAGGAGTTAATTAGGACTTGATAACTTTAGGACTTAATTAGGAATTGATCATGTTAGGACTTAATTAGGACTTGATAACTCTAGGAATTAATTAGGACTTGATAATTTTAGGAGTTAATTAGGAGTTGATAATTTTAGGAGTTAATTAGGACTTTATAACTTTAGGACTTAATTAGGAATTGTTTATGTTAGGACTTAATTAGGACTTGATAACTTTAGTTAATAATTAGGACTTGATAATTTTAGGACTTAATAATTTTAGGACTTAATTAGGACTTGATAATTTTAGGACTTAATTAGGACTTGATAATTTTAGGACTTAATAATTTTAGGACTTAATTAGGACTTGATAATTTTAGGAGTTAATTAGGACTAAATAATTTTAGGACTTAATTAGGATTTGATAATTTTCGGACTAAATTAGGACTTGATAATTTTAGGAGTCAATTAGGACTTGATAATTTTAGGAGTTTACTAGGACTTGAGAACTTCAGGACTTAATTAGGACTTGATAATTTAAATACTTTGTTAGGACTTGATAATTTGAGAACTTATTTAGGACCTGATAATTTTAGGACTTAATTAGGACTTGATAATTTTAGGATTCAATTAGGACTTGATAATTTTAGGACTTAATTAGGACTTGATCATGTTAGGACTTAATTAGGACTTAATAACTTTAGGACTTAATAAGGACTTGATAATTTTAGGACTTAATTAGGACTTGATAATTTTAGGACTTAATTAAGACTTGATAATTTAAGGAGTCAATAAGGACTTAATAACTTTAGGACTTAATTAGGACTTGATAATTTTAGGACTTACTTAGGACTAAATAATTTTAGGACTTAATTAGGATTTGATAATTTTCGGACTAAATTAGGACTTGATAATTTTAGGAGTCAATTAGGACTTGATAATTTTAGGAGTTTACTAGGACTTGAGAACTTCAGGACTTAATTAGGACTTGATAATTTAAATACTTTGTTAGGACTTGATAATTTGAGAACTTATTTAGGACCTGATAATTTTAGGACTTAATTAGGACTTGATAATTTTAGGATTCAATTAGGACTTGATAATTTTAGGACTTCATTAGGACTTGATCATGTTAGGACTTAATTAGGACTTAATAACTTTAGGACTTAATAAGGACTTGATAATTTTAGGACTTAATTAGGACTTGATAATTTTAGGACTTAATAATTTTAGGACTTAATTAGGACGAAATAATTTTAGGACTTAATTAGGACTTGATAATTTTCGGACTAAATTAGGACTTGATAATTTTAGGAGTCAATTAGGACTTGATAATTTTAGGAGTTTACTAGGACTTGAGAACTTCAGGACTTAATTAGGACTTGATAATTTAAATACTTTGTTAGGACTTGATAATTTGAGAACTTATTTAGGACCTGATAATTTTAGGACTTAATTAGGACTTGATAATTTTAGGATTCAATTAGGACTTGATAATTTTAGGACTTAATTAGGACTTGATCATGTTAGGACTTAATTAGGACTTAATAACTTTAGGACTTAATAAGGACTTGATAATTTTAGGACTTAATTAGGACTTGATAATTTTAGGACTTAATTAAGACTTGATAATTTAAGGAGTCAATAAGGACTTAATAACTTTAGGACTTAATTAGGACTTGATAATTTTAGGACTTACTTAGGACTAAATAATTTTAGGACTTAATTAGGATTTGATAATTTTCGGACTAAATTAGGACCTGATAATTTTAGGACTTAATTAGGACTTGATAATTTTAGGATTCAATTAGGACTTGATAATTTTAGGACTTAATTAGGACTTGATCATGTTAGGACTTAATTAGGACTTAATAACTTTAGGACTTAATAAGGACTTGATAATTTTAGGACTTAATTAGGACTTGATAATTTTAGGACTTAATTAAGACTTGATAATTTAAGGAGTCAATAAGGACTTAATAACTTTAGGACTTAATTAGGACTTGATAATTTTAGGACTTACTTAGGACTAAATAATTTTAGGACTTAATTAGGATTTGATAATTTTCGGACTAAATTAGGACTTGATAATTTTAGGAGTCAATTAGGACTTGATAATTTTAGGAGTTTACTAGGACTTGAGAACTTCAGGACTTAATTAGGACTTGATAATTTAAATACTTTGTTAGGACTTGATAATTTGAGAACGTATTTAGGACCTGATAATTTTAGGACTTAATTAGGACTTGATAATTTTAGGATTCAATTAGGACTTGATAATTTTAGGACTTAATTAGGACTTGATCATGTTAGGACTTAATTAGGACTTAATAACTTTAGGACTTAATAAGGACTTGATAATTTTAGGACTTAATTAGGACTTGATAATTTTAGGACTTAATTAAGACTTGATAATTTAAGGAGTCAATAAGGACTTAATAACTTTAGGACTTAATTAGGACTTGATAATTTTAGGACTTAATTAGGACTTGATAATTTTAGGACTTAATTAGGCCTTGATAATTTTAGGACTTAATTAAGACTTGATAATTTAAGGAGTCAATAAGGACTTGATAACTTTAGGACTGAATTAGGACTTGATAATTTTAAGATTTAATTACGACTTGATCATCTTAGGACTTAATTAGGACTTGATAACTTCAGGACTTAATTAGGACTTGATAATTTTAGGACTTAATAATTTTAGGACTTAAGTAGGACTTGACAATTTTAGGACTAAATTAGGACTTGATAATTTTCGGACTAAATTAGGACTTGATAATTTTAGGAGTCAATTAGGACTTGATAATTTTAGGAGTTAATTAGGACTTGATAACTTTAGGACTTAATTAGGAATTGATCATGTTAGGACTTAATTAGGACTTGATAACTCTAGGAATTAATTAGGACTTGATAATTTTAGGAGTTAATTAGGAGTTGATAATTTTAGGAGTTAATTAGGACTTTATAACTTTAGGACTTAATTAGGAATTGTTTATGTTAGGACTTAATTAGGACTTGATAACTTTAGTTAATAATTAGGACTTGATAATTTTAGGACTTAATAATTTTAGGACTTAATTAGGACTTGATAATTTTAGGACTTAATTAGGACTTGATAATTTTAGGACTTAATAATTTTAGGACTTAATTAGGACTTGATAATTTTAGGAGTTAATTAGGACTAAATAATTTTAGGACTTAATTAGGATTTGATAATTTTCGGACTAAATTAGGACTTGATAATTTTAGGAGTCAATTAGGACTTGATAATTTTAGGAGTTTACTAGGACTTGAGAACTTCAGGACTTAATTAGGACTTGATAATTTAAATACTTTGTTAGGACTTGATAATTTGAGAACTTATTTAGGACCTGATAATTTTAGGACTTAATTAGGACTTGATAATTTTAGGATTCAATTAGGACTTGATAATTTTAGGACTTAATTAGGACTTGATCATGTTAGGACTTAATTAGGACTTAATAACTTTAGGACTTAATAAGGACTTGATAATTTTAGGACTTAATTAGGACTTGATAATTTTAGGACTTAATTAAGACTTGATAATTTAAGGAGTCAATAAGGACTTAATAACTTTAGGACTTAATTAGGACTTGATAATTTTAGGACTTACTTAGGACTAAATAATTTTAGGACTTAATTAGGATTTGATAATTTTCGGACTAAATTAGGACTTGATAATTTTAGGAGTCAATTAGGACTTGATAATTTTAGGAGTTTACTAGGACTTGAGAACTTCAGGACTTAATTAGGACTTGATAATTTAAATACTTTGTTAGGACTTGATAATTTGAGAACTTATTTAGGACCTGATAATTTTAGGACTTAATTAGGACTTGATAATTTTAGGATTCAATTAGGACTTGATAATTTTAGGACTTCATTAGGACTTGATCATGTTAGGACTTAATTAGGACTTAATAACTTTAGGACTTAATAAGGACTTGATAATTTTAGGACTTAATTAGGACTTGATAATTTTAGGACTTAATAATTTTAGGACTTAATTAGGACGAAATAATTTTAGGACTTAATTAGGACTTGATAATTTTCGGACTAAATTAGGACTTGATAATTTTAGGAGTCAATTAGGACTTGATAATTTTAGGAGTTTACTAGGACTTGAGAACTTCAGGACTTAATTAGGACTTGATAATTTAAATACTTTGTTAGGACTTGATAATCTGAGAACTTATTTAGGACCTGATAATTTTAGGACTTAATTAGGACTTGATAATTTAAGGAGTCAATAAGGACTTGATAACTTTAGGACTTAATTAGGACTTGATAATTTTAGGACTTAATTAGGACTTGATAATTTTAGGACTTAATAATTTTAGGACTTAATTAGGACTTGATAATTTTAGGAGTTAATTAGGACTAAATAATTTTAGGACTTAATTAGGATTTGATAATTTTCGGACTAAATTAGGACTTGATAATTTTAGGAGTCAATTAGGACTTGATAATTTTAGGAGTTTACTAGGACTTGAGAACTTCAGGACTTAATTAGGACTTGATAATTTAAATACTTTGTTAGGACTTGATAATTTGAGAACTTATTTAGGACCTGATAATTTTAGGACTTAATTAGGACTTGATAATTTTAGGATTCAATTAGGACTTGATAATTTTAGGACTTCATTAGGACTTGATCATGTTAGGACTTAATTAGGACTTAATAACTTTAGGACTTAATAAGGACTTGATAATTTTAGGACTTAATTAGGACTTGATAATTTTAGGACTTAATAATTTTAGGACTTAATTAGGACGAAATAATTTTAGGACTTAATTAGGACTTGATAATTTTCGGACTAAATTAGGACTTGATAATTTTAGGAGTCAATTAGGACTTGATAATTTTAGGAGTTTACTAGGACTTGAGAACTTCAGGACTTAATTAGGACTTGATAATTTAAATACTTTGTTAGGACTTGATAATCTGAGAACTTATTTAGGACCTGATAATTTTAGGACTTAATTAGGACTTGATAATTTAAGGAGTCAATAAGGACTTGATAACTTTAGGACTTAATTAGGACTTGATAATTTTAGGACTTAATTAGGACTTGATAATTTTAGGACTTAATAATTTTAGGACTTAATTAGGACTTGATAATTTTAGGAGTTAATTAGGACTAAATAATTTTAGGACTTAATTAGGATTTGATAATTTTCGGACTAAATTAGGACTTGATAATTTTAGGAGTCAATTAGGACTTGATAATTTTAGGAGTTTACTAGGACTTGAGAACTTCAGGACTTAATTAGGACTTGATAATTTAAATACTTTGTTAGGACTTGATAATTTGAGAACGTATTTAGGACCTGTAAATTTTAGGACTTAATTAGGACTTGATAATTTTAGGATTCAATTAGGACTTGATAATTTTAGGACTTAATTAGGACTTGATCATGTTAGGACTTAATTAGGACTTAATAACTTTAGGACTTAATAAGGACTTGATAATTTTAGGACTTAATTAGGACTTGATAATTTTAGGACTTAATTAAGACTTGATAATTTAAGGAGTCAATAAGGACTTAATAACTTTAGGACTTAATTAGGACTTGATAATTTTAGGACTTAATTAGGACTTGATAATTTTAGGACTTAATTAGGCCTTGATAATTTTAGGACTTAATTAAGACTTGATAATTTAAGGAGTCAATAAGGACTTGATAACTTTAGGACTGAATTAGGACTTGATAATTTTAAGATTTAATTACGACTTGATCATCTTAGGACTTAATTAGGACTTGATAACTTCAGGACTTAATTAGGACTTGATAATTTTAGGACTTAATAATTTTAGGACTTAAGTAGGACTTGACAATTTTAGGACTAAATTAGGACTTGATAATTTTCGGACTAAATTAGGACTTGATAATTTTAGGAGTCAATTAGGACTTGATAATTTTAGGAGTTAATTAGGACTTGATAACTTTAGGACTTAATTAGGAATTGATCATGTTAGGACTTAATTAGGACTTGATAACTCTAGGAATTAATTAGGACTTGATAATTTTAGGAGTTAATTAGGAGTTGATAATTTTAGGAGTTAATTAGGACTTTATAACTTTAGGACTTAATTAGGAATTGATTATGTTAGGACTTAATTAGGACTTGATAACTTTAGTTAATAATTAGGACTTGATAATTTTAGGACTTAATAATTTTAGGACTTAATTAGGACTTGATAATTTTAGGACTTAATTAGGACTTGATAATTTTAGGACTTAATAATTTTAGGACTTAATTAGGACTTGATAATTTTAGGAGTTAATTAGGACTAAATAATTTTAGGACTTAATTAGGATTTGATAATTTTCGGACTAAATTAGGACTTGATAATTTTAGGAGTCAATTAGGACTTGATAATTTTAGGAGTTTACTAGGACTTGAGAACTTCAGGACTTAATTAGGACTTGATAATTTAAATACTTTGTTAGGACTTGATAATTTGAGAACTTATTTAGGACCTGATAATTTTAGGACTTAATTAGGACTTGATAATTTTAGGATTCAATTAGGACTTGATAATTTTAGGACTTAATTAGGACTTGATCATGTTAGGACTTAATTAGGACTTAATAACTTTAGGACTTAATAAGGACTTGATAATTTTAGGACTTAATTAGGACTTGATAATTTTAGGACTTAATTAAGACTTGATAATTTAAGGAGTCAATAAGGACTTAATAACTTTAGGACTTAATTAGGACTTGATAATTTTAGGACTTAATTAGGACTTGATAATTTTAGGAGTTAATTAGGACTAAATAATTTTAGGACTGAATTAGGACTTAATAATTTTAAGATTTAATTACGACTTAATCATCTTAGGACTTAATTAGGACTTGATAACTTCAGGACTTAATTAGGACTTGATAATTTTAGGACTTAATAATTTTAGGACTTAATTAGGACGAAATAATTTTAGGACTTAATTAGGACTTGATAATTTTCGGACTAAATTAGGACTTGATAATTTTAGGAGTCAATTAGGACTTGATAATTTTAGGAGTTTACTAGGACTTGAGAACTTCAGGACTTAATTAGGACTTGATAATTTAAATACTTTGTTAGGACTTGATAATCTGAGAACTTATTTAGGACCTGATAATTTTAGGACTTAATTAGGACTTGATAATTTAAGGAGTCAATAAGGACTTGATAACTTTAGGACTTAATTAGGACTTGATAATTTTAGGACTTAATTAGGACTTGATAATTTTAGGACTTAATAATTTTAGGACTTAATTAGGACGAAATAATTTTAGGACTTAATTAGGACTTGATAATTTTCGGACTAAATTAGGACTTGATAATTTTAGGAGTCAATTAGGACTTGATAATTTTAGGAGTTTACTAGGACTTGAGAACTTCAGGACTTAATTAGGACTTGATAATTTTAGGACTTAATTAAGACTTGATAATTTAAGGAGTCAATAAGGACTTAATAACTTTAGGACTTAATTAGGACTTGATAATTTTAGGACTTACTTAGGACTAAATAATTTTAGGACTTAATTAGGATTTGATAATTTTCGGACTAAATTAGGACTTGATAATTTTAGGAGTCAATTAGGACTTGATAATTTTAGGAGTTTACTAGGACTTGAGAACTTCAGGACTTAATTAGGACTTGATAATTTAAATACTTTGTTAGGACTTGATAATTTGAGAACTTATTTAGGACCTGATAATTTTAGGACTTAATTAGGACTTGATAATTTTAGGATTCAATTAGGACTTGATAATTTTAGGACTTCATTAGGACTTGATCATGTTAGGACTTAATTAGGACTTAATAACTTTAGGACTTAATAAGGACTTGATAATTTTAGGACTTAATTAGGACTTGATAATTTTAGGACTTAATAATTTTAGGACTTAATTAGGACGAAATAATTTTAGGACTTAATTAGGACTTGATAATTTTCGGACTAAATTAGGACTTGATAATTTTAGGAGTCAATTAGGACTTGATAATTTTAGGAGTTTACTAGGACTTGAGAACTTCAGGACTTAATTAGGACTTGATAATTTAAATACTTTGTTAGGACTTGATAATCTGAGAACTTATTTAGGACCTGATAATTTTAGGACTTAATTAGGACTTGATAATTTAAGGAGTCAATAAGGACTTGATAACTTTAGGACTTAATTAGGACTTGATAATTTTAGGACTTAATTAGGACTTGATAATTTTAGGACTTAATAATTTTAGGACTTAATTAGGACTTGATAATTTTAGGAGTTAATTAGGACTAAATAATTTTAGGACTTAATTAGGATTTGATAATTTTCGGACTAAATTAGGACTTGATAATTTTAGGAGTCAATTAGGACTTGATAATTTTAGGAGTTTACTAGGACTTGAGAACTTCAGGACTTAATTAGGACTTGATAATTTAAATACTTTGTTAGGACTTGATAATTTGAGAACTTATTTAGGACCTGATAATTTTAGGACTTAATTAGGACTTGATAATTTTAGGATTCAATTAGGACTTGATAATTTTAGGACTTAATTAGGACTTGATCATGTTAGGACTTAATTAGGACTTAATAACTTTAGGACTTAATAAGGACTTGATAATTTTAGGACTTAATTAGGACTTGATAATTTTAGGACTTAATTAAGACTTGATAATTTAAGGAGTCAATAAGGACTTAATAACTTTAGGACTTAATTAGGACTTGATAATTTTAGGACTTACTTAGGACTAAATAATTTTAGGACTTAATTAGGATTTGATAATTTTCGGACTAAATTAGGACTTGATAATTTTAGGAGTCAATTAGGACTTGATAATTTTAGGATTCAATTAGGACTTGATAATTTTAGGACTTCATTAGGACTTGATCATGTTAGGACTTAATTAGGACTTAATAACTTTAGGACTTAATAAGGACTTGATAATTTTAGGACTTAATTAGGACTTGATAATTTTAGGACTTAATAATTTTAGGACTTAATTAGGACGAAATAATTTTAGGACTTAATTAGGACTTGATAATTTTCGGACTAAATTAGGACTTGATAATTTTAGGAGTCAATTAGGACTTGATAATTTTAGGAGTTTACTAGGACTTGAGAACTTCAGGACTTAATTAGGACTTGATAATTTAAATACTTTGTTAGGACTTGATAATCTGAGAACTTATTTAGGACCTGATAATTTTAGGACTTAATTAGGACTTGATAATTTAAGGAGTCAATAAGGACTTGATAACTTTAGGACTTAATTAGGACTTGATAATTTTAGGACTTAATTAGGACTTGATAATTTTAGGACTTAATAATTTTAGGACTTAATTAGGACTTGATAATTTTAGGAGTTAATTAGGACTAAATAATTTTAGGACTTAATTAGGATTTGATAATTTTCGGACTAAATTAGGACTTGATAATTTTAGGAGTCAATTAGGACTTGATAATTTTAGGAGTTTACTAGGACTTGAGAACTTCAGGACTTAATTAGGACTTGATAATTTAAATACTTTGTTAGGACTTGATAATTTGAGAACGTATTTAGGACCTGTAAATTTTAGGACTTAATTAGGACTTGATAATTTTAGGATTCAATTAGGACTTGATAATTTTAGGACTTAATTAGGACTTGATCATGTTAGGACTTAATTAGGACTTAATAACTTTAGGACTTAATAAGGACTTGATAATTTTAGGACTTAATTAGGACTTGATAATTTTAGGACTTAATTAAGACTTGATAATTTAAGGAGTCAATAAGGACTTAATAACTTTAGGACTTAATTAGGACTTGATAATTTTAGGACTTAATTAGGACTTGATAATTTTAGGACTTAATTAGGCCTTGATAATTTTAGGACTTAATTAAGACTTGATAATTTAAGGAGTCAATAAGGACTTGATAACTTTAGGACTGAATTAGGACTTGATAATTTTAAGATTTAATTACGACTTGATCATCTTAGGACTTAATTAGGACTTGATAACTTCAGGACTTAATTAGGACTTGATAATTTTAGGACTTAATAATTTTAGGACTTAAGTAGGACTTGACAATTTTAGGACTAAATTAGGACTTGATAATTTTCGGACTAAATTAGGACTTGATAATTTTAGGAGTCAATTAGGACTTGATAATTTTAGGAGTTAATTAGGACTTGATAACTTTAGGACTTAATTAGGAATTGATCATGTTAGGACTTAATTAGGACTTGATAACTCTAGGAATTAATTACGACTTGATAATTTTAGGAGTTAATTAGGAGTTGATAATTTTAGGAGTTAATTAGGACTTTATAACTTTAGGACTTAATTAGGAATTGATTATGTTAGGACTTAATTAGGACTTGATAACTTTAGTTAATAATTAGGACTTGATAATTTTAGGACTTAATAATTTTAGGACTTAATTAGGACTTGATAATTTTAGGACTTAATTAGGACTTGATAATTTTAGGACTTAATAATTTTAGGACTTAATTAGGACTTGATAATTTTAGGAGTTAATTAGGACTAAATAATTTTAGGACTTAATTAGGATTTGATAATTTTCGGACTAAATTAGGACTTGATAATTTTAGGAGTCAATTAGGACTTGATAATTTTAGGAGTTTACTAGGACTTGAGAACTTCAGGACTTAATTAGGACTTGATAATTTAAATACTTTGTTAGGACTTGATAATTTGAGAACTTATTTAGGACCTGATAATTTTAGGACTTAATTAGGACTTGATAATTTTAGGATTCAATTAGGACTTGATAATTTTAGGACTTAATTAGGACTTGATCATGTTAGGACTTAATTAGGACTTAATAACTTTAGGACTTAATAAGGACTTGATAATTTTAGGACTTAATTAGGACTTGATAATTTTAGGACTTAATTAAGACTTGATAATTTAAGGAGTCAATAAGGACTTAATAACTTTAGGACTTAATTAGGACTTGATAATTTTAGGACTTAATTAGGACTTGATAATTTTAGGAGTTTACTAGGACTTGAGAACTTCAGGACCTAATTAGGACTCAATAATTTAAATATATTGTTAGGACTTGATAATTTGAGAACTTATTTAGGACCTGATAATTTTAGGACTTAATTAGGACTTGATAATTTTAGGATTCAATTAGGACTTGATAATTTTAGGACTTAATTAGGCCTTGATAATTTTAGGACTTAATTAAGACTTGATAATTTAAGGAGTCAATAAGGACTTGATAACTTTAGGACTGAATAAGGACTTGATAATTTTAAGATTTAATTACGACTTGATCATCTTAGGACTTAATTAGGACTTGATAACTTCAGGACTTAATTAGGACTTGATAATTTTAGGACTTAATAATTTTAGGACTTAAGTAGGACTTGACAATTTTAGGACTAAATTAGGACTTGATAATTTTCAGACTAAATTAGGACTTGATAATTTTAGGAGTCAATTAGGACTTGATAATTTTAGGAGTCAATTAGGACTTGATAATTTTAGGAGTTTACTAGGACTTGAGAACTTCAGGACCTAATTAGGACTCAATAATTTAAATATATTGTTAGGACTTGATAATTTGAGAACTTATTTAGGACCTGATAATTTTAGGATTAAATTAGGACTGTATAATTTTAGGAGTTAATTAGGACTTGATAATTTTAGGAGTTAATTAGGACTTGATAACTTTAGGACTTAATTAGGAATTGATCATGTTAGGACTTAATTAGGACTTGATAACTTTAGGAATTAATTAGGACTTAATAATTTTAGGAGTTAATTAGGAGTTGATAATTTTAGGAGTTAATTAGGACTTTATAATTTAAGGAGTCAATAAGGACTTGATAACTTTAGGACTTAATTAGGACTTGATAATTTTAGGACTTAATTAGGACTTGATAATTTTAGGACTTAATTAGGCCTTGATAATTTTAGGACTTTATTAAGACTTGATAATTTAAGGAGTCAATAAGGACTTGATAACTTTAGAACTGAATTAGGACTAAATAATTTTAAGATTTAATTACGACTTGATCATCTTAGGACTTAATTAGGACTTGATAATTTTAGGACTTAATAATTTTAGGACTTAAGTAGGACTTGACAATTTTAGGACTAAATTAGGACTTGATAATTTTCGGACTAAATTAGGACTTGATAATTTTAGGAGTCAATTAGGAGTTGATAATTTTAGGAGTTTACTAGGACTTGAGAACTTCAGGACTTAATTAGGACTTGATAATTTAAATATATTGTTAGGACTTGATAATTTGAGAACTTATTTAGGACCTGATAATTTTAGGATTAAATTAGGACTGTATAATTTTAGGAGTTAATTAGGACTTGATAATTTTAGGAGTTAATTAGGACTTGATAACTTTAGGACTTAATTAGGAATTGATCATGTTAGGACTTAATTAGGACTTGATAACTTTAGGAATTAATTAGGACTTGATAATTTTAGGAGTTAATTAGGAGTTGATAATTTTAGGAGTTAATTAGGACTTTATAACTTTAGGACTTAATTAGGAATTGATTATGTTAGGACTTAATTAGGACTTGATAACTTTAGTTAATAATTAGGACTTGATAATTTTAGGACTTAATAATTTTAGGACTTAATTAGGACTTGATAATTTTAGGACTTAATTAGGACTTGATAATTTTAGGACTTAATAATTTTAGGACTTAATTAGGACTTGATAATTTTAGGAGTTAATTAGGACTAAATAATTTTAGGACTTAATTAGGATTTGATAATTTTCGGACTAAATTAGGACTTGATAATTTTAGGAGTCAATTAGGACTTGATAATTTTAGGAGTTTACTAGGACTTGAGAACTTCAGGACTTAATTAGGACTTGATAATTTAAATACTTTGTTAGGACTTGATAATTTGAGAACTTATTTAGGACCTGATAATTTTAGGACTTAATTAGGACTTGATAATTTTAGGATTCAATTAGGACTTGATAATTTTAGGACTTAATTAGGCCTTGATAATTTTAGGACTTAATTAAGACTTGATAATTTAAGGAGTCAATAAGGACTTGATAACTTTAGGACTGAATAAGGACTTGATAATTTTAAGATTTAATTACGACTTGATCATCTTAGGACTTAATTAGGACTTGATAACTTCAGGACTTAATTAGGACTTGATAATTTTAGGACTTAATAATTTTAGGACTTAAGTAGGACTTGACAATTTTAGGACTAAATTAGGACTTGATAATTTTCAGACTAAATTAGGACTTGATAATTTTAGGAGTCAATTAGGACTTGATAATTTTAGGAGTTTACTAGGACTTGAGAACTTCAGGACTTAATTAGGACTTGATAATTTTAGGAGTTAATTAGGACTTGATAATTTTAGGAGTTAATTAGGACTTGATAACTTTAGGACTTAATTAGGAATTGATCATGTTAGGACTTAATTAGGACTTGATAACTTTAGGAATTAATTAGTACTTGATAATTTTAGGACTTAATAATTTTAGGACTTAATTAGGACTTGATAATTTTAGGACTTAATTAGGACTTGATAATTTTAGAAGTCAATTAGGACTTGATAATTTTAGGAGTCAATTAGGACTTGATAATTTTAGGAGTTAATTAGGACTTGATAACTTTAGGACTTAATTAGGAATTGATTATGTTAGGACTTAATTAGGACTTGATAATTTTAGGACTTAATAATTTTAGGACTTAATTAGGACTTGATAATTTTAGGACTTAATTAGGACTTGATAATTTTAGGAGTCAATTAGGACTTGATAATTTTAGGACTTAATTAGGACTTGATAACTTTAGGACTTAATTAGGACTTGATAATTTTATGACTTAATTAGGACTTGATAATTTTAGGAGTCAATTAGGACTTGATAATTTTAGGACTTAATAATTTTAGGACTTAATTAGGACTTGATAATTTTAGGACTAAATTAGGACTTGGTAATTTAAGAAGTCAATTAGGACTTGATAATTTTAGGAGTTAATTAGGACTAAACAATTTTAGGACTGAATTAGGACTTAATAATTTTAAGATTTAATTACGACTTAATCATCTTAGGACTTAATTAGGACTTGAGAACTTCAGGACTTAATTAGGACTTGATAATTTAAATACTTTGTTAGGACTTGATAATCTGAGAACTTATTTAGGACCTGATAATTTAAGGACTTAATTAGGACTTGATAATTTTAGGATTCATTTAGGACTTGATAATTTTAGGACTTAATTAGGACTTGATAATTTTAGGACTTAATTAGGACTTGATCATGTTAGGACTTAATTAGGACTTAATAACTTTAGGACTTAACAAGGACTGGATAATTTTAGGACTTAATTAGGACTTGATAATTTTAGGACTTAATTAAGACTTGATAATTTAAGGAGTCAATAAGGACTTGATAACTTTAGGACTTAATTAGGACTTGATAATTTTAGGTTTTAATTAGGACTTGATAATTTTAGGACTTAATTAGGCCTTGATAATTTTAGGACTTTATTAAGACTTGATAATTTAAGGAGTCAATAAGGACTTGATAACTTTAGGACTGAATTAGGACTGAATAATTTTAAGATTTAATTACGACTTGATCATCTTAGGACTTAATTAGGACTTGATAACTTCAGGACTTAATTAGGACTTGATAATTTTAGGACTTAATAATTTTAGGACTTAAGTAGGACTTGACAATTTTAGGACTAAATTAGGACCTGATAATTTTAGGATTAAATTAGGACTGTATAATTTTAGGAGTTAATTAGGACTTGATAATTTTAGGAGTTAATTAGGACTTGATAACTTTAGGACTTAATTAGGAATTGATCATGTTAGGACTTAATGAGGACTTGATAACTTTAGGAATTAATTAGGACTTGATAATTTTGGGAGTTAATTAGGAGTTGAGAACTTCAGGACCTAATTAGGACTTGATAATTTAAATATATTGTTAGGACTTGATAATTTGAAAACTTATTTAGGACCTGATAATTTTAGGATTAAATTAGGACTGTATAATTTTAGGAGTTAATTAGGACTTGATAATTTTAGGAGTTAATTAGGACTTAATAATTTTAGGACTTAATTAGGACTTGATAATTTTAGGACTAAATTAGGACTTGGTAATTTAAGGAGTCAATTAGGACTTGATAATTTTAGGAGTTAATTAGGACTAAATAATTTTAGGACTGAATTAGGACTTAATAATTTTAAGATTTAATTACGACTTAATCATCTTAGGACTTAATTAGGACTTGATAACTTTAGGACTTAATTAGGACTTAATAATTTTAGGACTTAATAATTTTAGGACTTAATTAGGACTTGATAATTTTAGGAGTTAATTAGAACGAAATAATTTTAGGACTTAATTAGGACTTGATAATTTTCGGACTAAATTAGGACTTGATAATTTTAGGAGTCAATTAGGACTTGATAATTTTAGGAGTTTACTAGGACTTGAGAACTTCAGGACTTAATTAGGACTTGATAATTTAAATACTTTGTTAGGACTTGATAATCTGAGAACTTATTTAGGACCTGATAATTTTAGGACTTAATTAGGACTTGATAATTTTAGGATTCATTTAGGACTTGATAATTTTAGGACTTAATTAGGACTTGATAATTTTAGGACTTAATTAGGACTTGATCATGTAAGGACTTAATTAGGACTTAATAACTTTAGGACTTAACAAGGACTTGATAATTTTAGGACTTAATTAGGACTTGATAATTTTAGGACTTAATTAAGACTTGATAATTTAAGGAGTCAATAAGGACTTGATAACTTTAGGACTTAATTAGCACTTGATAATTTTAGGACTTAATTAGGACTTGATAATTTTAGGACTTAATTAGGCCTTGATAATTTTAGGACTTTATTAAGACTTGATAATTTAAGGAGTCAATAAGGACTTGATAACTTTAGGACTGAATTAGGACTAAATAATTTTAAGATTTAATTACGACTTGATCATCTTAGGACTTAATTAGGACTTGATAACTTCAGGACTCAATTAGGACTTGATAATTTTAGGACTTAATAATTTTAGGACTTAAGTAGGACTTGACAATTTTAGGACTAAATTAGGACTTGATAATTTTCGGACTAAATTAGGACTTGATAATTTTAGGAGTCAATTAGGACTTGATAATTTTAGGAGTTTACTAGGACTTGAGAACTTCAGGACTTAATTAGGACTTGATAATTTAAATATATTGTTAGGACTTGATAATTTAAGAACTTATTTAGGACCTGATAATTTTAGGATTAAATTAGGACTGTATAATTTTAGGAGTTAATTAGGACTTGATATTTTTAGGAGTTAATTAGGACTTGATAACTTTAGGACTTAATTAGGAATTGATCATGTTAGGACTTAATTAGGACTTGATAACTTTAGGAATTAATTAGGACTTGATAATTTTAGGAGTTAATTAGGAGTTGATAATTTTAGGAGTTAATTAGGACTTTATAACTTTAGGACTTAATTAGGAATTGATTATGTTAGGACTTAATTAGGACTTGATAACTTTAGTTAATAATTAGGACTTGATAATTTTAGGACTTAATAATTTTAGGACTTAATTAGGACTTGATAATTTTAGGACTTAATTAGGACTTGATAATTTTAGGACCTAATAATTTTAGGACTTAATTAGGACTTGATAATTTTAGGAGTTAATTAGGACTAAATAATTTTAGGACTTAATTAGGATTTGATAATTTTCGGACTAAATTAGGACTTGATAATTTTAGGAGTCAATTAGGACTTGATAATTTTAGGACTTAATTAGGACTTGATAATTTTAGGACTTAATTAGGACTTGATCATGTGAGGACTAAATTAGGACTTAATAACTTTAGGACTTAACAAGGACTTGATAATTTTAGGACTTAATTAGGACTTGATAATTTTAGGACTTAATTAAGAATTGATAATTTAAGGAGTCAATAAGGACTTGATAACTTTAGGACTAAATTAGGACTTGATAATTTTAGGACTTAATTAGGACTTGATAATTTTAGGACTTAATTAGGCCTTGATAATTTTAGGACTTAATTAAGACTTGATAATTTAAGGAGTCAATAAGGACTTGATAACTTTAGGACTGAATTAGGACTAGATAATTTTAAGATTTAATTACGACTTGATCATCTTAGGACTTAATTAGGACTTGATAACTTCAGGACTTAATTAGGACTTGATAATTTTAGGACTTAATAATTTTAGGACTTAAGTAGGACTTGACAATTTTAGGACTAAATTAGGACTTGATAATTTTCGGACTAAATTAGGACTTGATAATTTTAGGAGTCAATTAGGACTTGATAATTTTAGGAGTTTACTAGGACTTGAGAACTTCAGGACCTAATTAGGACTTGATAATTTAAATATATTGTTAGGACTTGATAATTTGAGAACTTATTTAGGACCTGATAATTTTAGGATTAAATTAGGACTGTATAATTTTAGGAGTTAATTAGGACTTGATAATTTTAGGAGTTAATTAGGACTTGATAACTTTAGGACTTAATTAGGAATTGATCATGTTAGGACTTAATTAGGACTTGATAACTTTAGGAATTAATTAGGACTTGATAATTTTAGGAGTTAATTAGGAGTTGATAATTTTAGGAGTTAATTATGACTTTATAACTTTTGGACTTAATTAGGAATTGATTATGTTAGGACTTAATTAGGACTTAATAACTTTAGTTAATAATTAGGACTTGATAATTTTAGGACTTAATAATTTTAGGACTTAATTAGGACTTGATAATTTTAGGACTTAATTAGGACTTGATAATTTTAGGAGTCAATTAGGACTTGATAATTTTAGGACTTAATTAGGACTTGATAACTTTAGGACTTAATTAGGACTTGATAATTTTATGACTTAATTAGGACTTGATAATTTTAGGAGTCAATTAGGACTTGATAATTTTAGGACTTAATAATTTTAGGACTTAATTAGGACTTGATAATTTTAGGACTTAATAATTTTAGGACTTAATTAGGACTTGATAATTTTAGGAGTTAATTAGGACGAAATAATTTTAGGACTTAATTAGGACTTGATAATTTTCGGACTAAATTAGGACTTGATAATTTTAGGAGTCAATTAGGACTTGATAATTTTAGGAGTTTACTAGGACTTGAGAACTTCAGGACTTAATTAGGACTTGATAATTTAAATACTTTGTTAGGACTTGATAATCTGAGAACTTATTTAGGACCTGATAATTTTAGGACTTAATTAGGACTTGATAATTTTAGGATTCATTTAGGACTTGATAATTTTAGGACTTAATTAGGACTTGATAATTTTAGGACTTAATTAAGACTTGATAATTTAAGGAGTCAATAAGGACTTGATAACTTTAGGACTTAATTAGGACTTGATAATTTTAGGACTTAATTAGGACTTGATAATTTTAGGACTTAATTAGGCCTTGATAATTTTAGGACTTTATTAAGACTTGATAATTTAAGGAGTCAATAAGGACTTGATAACTTTAGGACTGAATTAGGACTAAATAATTTTAAGATTTAATTACGACTTGATCATCTTAGGACTTAATTAGGACTTGATAAATTCAGGACTTAATTAGGACTTGATAATTTTAGGACTTAATAATTTTAGGACTTAAGTAGGACTTGACAATTTTAGGACTAAATTAGGACTTGATAATTTTCGGACTAAATTAGGACTTGATAATTTTAGGAGTCAATTAGGACTTGATAATTTTAGGAGTTTACTAGGACTTGAGAACTTCAGGACTTAATTAGGACTTGATAATTTAAATATATTGTTACGACTTGATAATTTGAGAACTTATTTAGGACCTGATAATTTTAGGATTAAATTAGGACTGTATAATTTTAGGAGTTAATTAGGACTTGATAATTTTAGGAGTTAATTAGGACTTGATAACTTTAGGACTTAATTAGGAATTGATCATGTTAGGACTTAATTAGGACTTGATAACTTTAGGACTGAATTAGAACTAAATAATTTTAAGATTTAATTACGACTTGATCATCTTAGGACTTAATTAGGACTTGAAAACTTCAGGACTTAATTAGGACTTGATAATTTTAGGACTTAATAATTTTAGGACTTAAGTAGGACTTTACAATTTTAGGACTAAATTAGGACTTGATAATTTTCGGACTAAATTAGGACTTGATAATTTTAGGAGTCAATTTGGACTTGATAATTTTAGGAGTTTACTAGGACTTGAGAACTTTAGGACTTAATTAGGACTTGATAATTTAAATATATTGTTAGGACTTGATAATTTGAGAACTTATTTAGGACCTGATAATTTTAGGATTAAATTAGGACTGTATAATTTTAGGAGTTAATTAGGACTTGATAATTTTAGGAGTTAATTAGGACTTGATAACTTTAGGACGTAATTAGGAATTGATCATGTTAGGACTTAATTAGGACTTGATAACTTTAGGAATTAATTAGGACTTGATAATTTTAGGAGTTAATTAGGAGTTGATAATTTTAGGAGTTAATTAGGACTTGATAATTTTAGGATTAAATTAGGACTGTATAATTTTAGGAGTTAATTAGGACTTGATAATTTTAGGAGTTAATTAGGACTTGATAACTTTAGGACTTAATTAGGAATTGATCATGTTAGGACTTAATTAGGACTTGATAATTTTAGGACTTAATTAGGACTTGATAATTTTAGGAGTCAATTAGGACTTGATAATTTTAGGACTTAATTAGGACTTGATAACTTTAGGACTTAATTAGGACTAGATAATTTTAAGATTTAATTACGACTTGATCATCTTAAGACTTAATTAGGACTTGATAACTTCAGGACTTAATTAGGACTTGATAATTTTAGGACTTAATAATTTTAGGACTTAAGTAGGACTTGACAATTTTAGGACTAAATTAGGACTTGATAATTTTCGGACTAAATTAGGACTTGATAATTTTAGGAGTCAATTAGGACTTGATAATTTTAGGAGTTTACTAGGACTTGAGAACTTCAGGACCTAATTAGGACTTGATAATTTAAATATATTGTTAGGACTTGATAATTTGAGAACTTATTTAGGACCTGATAATTTTAGGATTAAATTAGGACTGTATAATTTTAGGAGTTAATTAGGACTTGATAATTTTAGGAGTTAATTAGGACTTGATAACTTTAGGACTTAATTAGGAATTGATCATGTTAGGACTTAATTAGGACTTGATAACTTTAGGAATTAATTAGGACTTGATAATTTTAGGAGTTAATTAGGAGTTGATAATTTTAGGAGTTAATTAGGACTTTATAACTTTAGGACTTAATTAGGAATTGATTATGTTAGGACTTAATTAGGACTTGATAACTTTAGTTAATAATTAGGACTTGATAATTTTAGGACTTAATAATTTTAGGACTTAATTAGGACTTGATAATTTTAGGACTTAATTAGGACTTGATAATTTTAGGACCTAATAATTTTAGGACTTAATTAGGACTTGATAATTTTAGGAGTTAATTAGGACTAAATAATTTTAGGACTTAATTAGGATTTGATAATTTTCGGACTAAATTAGGACTTGATAATTTTAGGAGTCAATTAGGACTTGATAATTTTAGGACTTAATTAGGACTTGATAATTTTAGGACTTAATTAGGACTTGATCATGTGAGGACTAAATTAGGACTTAATAACTTTAGGACTTAACAAGGACTTGATAATTTTAGGACTTAATTAGGACTTGATAATTTTAGGACTTAATTAAGAATTGATAATTTAAGGAGTCAATAAGGACTTGATAACTTTAGGACTAAATTAGGACTTGATAATTTTAGGACTTAATTAGGACTTGATAATTTTAGGACTTAATTAGGCCTTGATAATTTTAGGACTTAATTAAGACTTGATAATTTAAGGAGTCAATAAGGACTTGATAACTTTAGGACTGAATTAGGACTAGATAATTTTAAGATTTAATTACGACTTGATCATCTTAGGACTTAATTAGGACTTGATAACTTCAGGACTTAATTAGGACTTGATAATTTTAGGACTTAATAATTTTAGGACTTAAGTAGGACTTGACAATTTTAGGACTAAATTAGGACTTGATAATTTTCGGACTAAATTAGGACTTGATAATTTTAGGAGTCAATTAGGACTTGATAATTTTAGGAGTTTACTAGGACTTGAGAACTTCAGGACCTAATTAGGACTTGATAATTTAAATATATTGTTAGGACTTGATAATTTGAGAACTTATTTAGGACCTGATAATTTTAGGATTAAATTAGGACTGTATAATTTTAGGAGTTAATTAGGACTTGATAATTTTAGGAGTTAATTAGGACTTGATAACTTTAGGACTTAATTAGGAATTGATCATGTTAGGACTTAATTAGGACTTGATAACTTTAGGAATTAATTAGGACTTGATAATTTTAGGAGTTAATTAGGAGTTGATAATTTTAGGAGTTAATTATGACTTTATAACTTTTGGACTTAATTAGGAATTGATTATGTTAGGACTTAATTAGGACTTAATAACTTTAGTTAATAATTAGGACTTGATAATTTTAGGACTTAATAATTTTAGGACTTAATTAGGACTTGATAATTTTAGGACTTAATTAGGACTTGATAATTTTAGGAGTCAATTAGGACTTGATAATTTTAGGACTTAATTAGGACTTGATAACTTTAGGACTTAATTAGGACTTGATAATTTTATGACTTAATTAGGACTTGATAATTTTAGGAGTCAATTAGGACTTGATAATTTTAGGACTTAATAATTTTAGGACTTAATTAGGACTTGATAATTTTAGGACTTAATAATTTTAGGACTTAATTAGGACTTGATAATTTTAGGAGTTAATTAGGACGAAATAATTTTAGGACTTAATTAGGACTTGATAATTTTCGGACTAAATTAGGACTTGATAATTTTAGGAGTCAATTAGGACTTGATAATTTTAGGAGTTTACTAGGACTTGAGAACTTCAGGACTTAATTAGGACTTGATAATTTAAATACTTTGTTAGGACTTGATAATCTGAGAACTTATTTAGGACCTGATAATTTTAGGACTTAATTAGGACTTGATAATTTTAGGATTCATTTAGGACTTGATAATTTTAGGACTTAATTAGGACTTGATAATTTTAGGACTTAATTAAGACTTGATAATTTAAGGAGTCAATAAGGACTTGATAACTTTAGGACTTAATTAGGACTTGATAATTTTAGGACTTAATTAGGACTTGATAATTTTAGGACTTAATTAGGCCTTGATAATTTTAGGACTTTATTAAGACTTGATAATTTAAGGAGTCAATAAGGACTTGATAACTTTAGGACTGAATTAGGACTAAATAATTTTAAGATTTAATTACGACTTGATCATCTTAGGACTTAATTAGGACTTGATAAATTCAGGACTTAATTAGGACTTGATAATTTTAGGACTTAATAATTTTAGGACTTAAGTAGGACTTGACAATTTTAGGACTAAATTAGGACTTGATAATTTTCGGACTAAATTAGGACTTGATAATTTTAGGAGTCAATTAGGACTTGATAATTTTAGGAGTTTACTAGGACTTGAGAACTTCAGGACTTAATTAGGACTTGATAATTTAAATATATTGTTACGACTTGATAATTTGAGAACTTATTTAGGACCTGATAATTTTAGGATTAAATTAGGACTGTATAATTTTAGGAGTTAATTAGGACTTGATAATTTTAGGAGTTAATTAGGACTTGATAACTTTAGGACTTAATTAGGAATTGATCATGTTAGGACTTAATTAGGACTTGATAACTTTAGGACTGAATTAGAACTAAATAATTTTAAGATTTAATTACGACTTGATCATCTTAGGACTTAATTAGGACTTGAAAACTTCAGGACTTAATTAGGACTTGATAATTTTAGGACTTAATAATTTTAGGACTTAAGTAGGACTTTACAATTTTAGGACTAAATTAGGACTTGATAATTTTCGGACTAACTTAGGACTTGATAATTTTAGGAGTCAATTTGGACTTGATAATTTTAGGAGTTTACTAGGACTTGAGAACTTTAGGACTTAATTAGGACTTGATAATTTAAATATATTGTTAGGACTTGATAATTTGAGAACTTATTTAGGACCTGATAATTTTAGGATTAAATTAGGACTGTATAATTTTAGGAGTTAATTAGGACTTGATAATTTTAGGAGTTAATTAGGACTTGATAACTTTAGGACGTAATTAGGAATTGATCATGTTAGGACTTAATTAGGACTTGATAACTTTAGGAATTAATTAGGACTTGATAATTTTAGGAGTTAATTAGGAGTTGATAATTTTAGGAGTTAATTAGGACTTGATAATTTTAGGATTAAATTAGGACTGTATAATTTTAGGAGTTAATTAGGACTTGATAATTTTAGGAGTTAATTAGGACTTGATAACTTTAGGACTTAATTAGGAATTGATCATGTTAGGACTTAATTAGGACTTGATAATTTTAGGACTTAATTAGGACTTGATAATTTTAGGAGTCAATTAGGACTTGATAATTTTAGGACTTAATTAGGACTTGATAACTTTAGGACTTAATTAGGACTAGATAATTTTAAGATTTAATTACGACTTGATCATCTTAAGACTTAATTAGGACTTGATAACTTCAGGACTTAATTAGGACTTGATAATTTTAGGACTTAATAATTTTAGGACTTAAGTAGGACTTGACAATTTTAGGACTAAATTAGGACTTGATAATTTTCGGACTAAATTAGGACTTGATAATTTTAGGAGTCAATTAGGACTTGATAATTTTAGGAGTTTACTAGGACTTGAGAACTTCAGGACCTAATTAGGACTTGATAATTTAAATATATTGTTAGGACTTGATAATTTGAGAACTTATTTAGGACCTGATAATTTTAGGATTAAATTAGGACTGTATAATTTTAGGAGTTAATTAGGACTTGATAATTTTAGGAGTTAATTAGGACTTGATAACTTTAGGACTTAATTAGGAATTGATCATGTTAGGACTTAATTAGGACTTGATAACTTTAGGAATTAATTAGGACTTGATAATTTTAGGAGTTAATTAGGAGTTGATAATTTTAGGAGTTAATTAGAACTTTATAACTTTAGGACTTAATTAGGAATTGATTATGTTAGGACTTAATTAGGACTTGATAACTTTAGTTAATAATTAGGACTTGATAATTTTAGGACTTAATAATTTTAGGACTTAATTAGGACTTGATAATTTTAGGACTTAATTAGGACTTGATAATTTTAGGAGTCAATTAGGACTTGATAACTTTAGGACTGAATTAGGACTAGATAATTTTAAGATTTAATTACGACTTGATCATCTTAGGACTTAATTAGGACTTGATAACTTCAGGACTTAATTAGGACTTGATAATTTTAGGACTTAATAATTTTAGGACTTAAGTAGGACTTGACAATTTTAGGACTAAATTAGGACTTGATAATTTTCGGACTAAATTAGGACTTGATAATTTTAGGAGTTTACTAGGACTTGAGAACTTCAGGACCTAATTAGGACATGATAATTTAAATATATTGTTAGGACTTGATAATTTGAGAACTTATTTAGGACCTGATAATTTTAGGATTAAATTAGGACTGTATAATTTTAGGAGTTAATTAGGACTTGATAATTTTAGGAGTTAATTAGGACTTGATAACTTTAGGACTTAATTAGGAATTGAACATGTTAGGACTTAATTAGGACTTGATAACTTTAGGAATTAATTAGGACTTGGTAATTTTAGGAGTTAATTAGGAGTTGATAATTTTAGGAGTTAATTAGGACTTTATAACTTTAGGACTTAATTAGGAATTGATTATGTTAGGACTTAATTAGGACTTGATAACTTTAGTTAATAATTAGGACTTGATAATTTTAGGACTTAATAATTTTAGGACTTAATTAGGACTTGATAATTTTAGGACTTAATTAGGACTTGATAATTTTAGGAGTCAATTAGGACTTGATAACTTTAGGACTTAATTAGGAATTGATCATGTTAGGACTTAATTAGGACTTGATAATTTTAGGACTTAATTAGGACTTGATAATTTTAGGAGTCAATTAGGACTTGATAATTTTAGGACTTAATTAGGACTTGATAATTTTAGGACTTAATAATTTTAGGACTTAATTAGGACTTGATAATTTTAGGAGTTAATTAGGACTAAATAATTTTAGGACTTAATTAGGATTTGATAATTTTCGGACTAAATTAGGACTTGATAATTTTAGGAGTCAATTAGGACTTGATAATTTTAGGACTTAATTAGGACTTGATAATTTTAGGACTTAATTAGGACTTGATCATGTTAGGACTAAATTAGGACTTAATAACTTTAGGACTTAACAAGGACTTGATAATTTTAGGACTTAATGAGGACTTGATAATTTTAGGACTTAATTAAGACTTGATAATTTAAGGAGTCAATAAGGACTTGATAACTTTAGGACTTAATTAGGACTTGATAATTTTAGGACTTAATTAGGACTTGATAATTTTAGGACTTAATTAGGCCTTGATAATTTTAGGACTTAATTAAGACTTGATAATTTAAGGAGTCAATAAGGACTTGATAACTTTAGGACTGAATTAGGACTAGATAATTTTAAGATTTAATTACGACTTGATCATCTTAGGACTTAATTAGGACTTGATAACTTCAGGACTTAATTAGGACTTGATAATTTTAGGACTTAATAGTTTTAGGACTTAAGTAGGACTTGACAATTTTAGGACTAAATTAGGACTTGATAATTTTCGGACTAAATTAGGACTTGATAATTTTAGGAGTTTACTAGGACTTGAGAACTTCAGGACCTAATTAGGACTTGATAATTTAAATATATTGTTAGGACTTGATAATTTGAGAACTTATTTAGGACCTGATAATTTTAGGATTAAATTAGGACTGTATAATTTTAGGAGTTAATTAGGACTTGATAATTTTAGGAGTTAATTAGGACTTGATAACTTTAGGACTTAATTAGGAATTGAACATGTTAGGACTTAATTAGGACTTGATAACTTTAGGAATTAATTAGGACTTGGTAATTTTAGGAGTTAATTAGGAGTTGATAATTTTAGGAGTTAATTAGGACTTTATAACTTTAGGACTTAATTAGGAATTGATTATGTTAGGACTTAATTAGGACTTGATAACTTTAGTTAATAATTAGGACTTGATAATTTTAGGACTTAATAATTTTAGGACTTAATTAGGACTTGATAATTTTAGGACTTAATTAGGACTTGATAATTTTAGGAGTCAATTAGGACTTGATAATTTTAGGACTTAATTAGGACTTGATAACTTTAGGACTTAATTAGGACTTGATAATTTTATGACTTAATTAGGACTTGATAATTTTAGGAGTCAATTAGGACTTGATAATTTTAGGACTTAATAATTTTAGGACTTAGTTAGGACTTGATAATTTTAGGACTTAATAATTTTAGGACTTAATTAGGACTTGATAATTTTAGGAGTTAATTAGGACTAAATAATTTTAGGACTTAATTAGGATTTGATAATTTTCGGACTAAATTAGGACTTGATAATTTTAGGAGTCAATTAGGACTTGATAATTTTAGGAGTTTACTAGGACTTGAGAACTTCAGGACTTAATTAGGACTTGATAATTTAAATACTTTGTTAGGACTTGATAATTTGAGAACTTATTTAGGACCTGATAATTTTAGGACTTAATTAGGACTTGATAATTTTAGGATTCAATTAGGACTTGATAATTTTAGGACCTAATTAGGACTTGATAATTTTAGGACTTAATTAGGACTTGATCATGTTAGGACTAAATTAGGACTTAATAACTTTAGGACTTAACGAGGACTTGATAATTTTAGGACTTAATTAGGTCTTGATAATTTTAGGACTTAATTAAGACTTGATAATTTAAGGAGTCAATAAGGACTTGATAACTTTAGGACTTAATTAGGACTTGATAATTTTAGGACTTAATTAGGACTTGATAATTTTAGGACTTAATTAGGCCTTGATAATTTTAGGACTTAATTAAGACTTGATAATTTAAGGAGTCAATAAGGACTTGATAACTTTAGGACTGAATTAGGACTAGATAATTTTAAGATTTAATTACGACTTGATCATCTTAGGACTTAATTAGGACTTGATAACTTCAGGACTTAATTAGGACTTGATAATTTTAGGACTTAATAATTTTAGGACTTAAGTAGGACTTGACAATTTTAGGACTAAATTAGGACTTGATAATTTTCGGACTAAATTAGGACTTGATAATTTTAGGAGTTTACTAGGACTTGAGAACTTCAGGACCTAATTAGGACTTGATAATTTAAATATATTGTTAGGACTTGATAATTTGAGAACTTATTTAGGACCTGATAATTTTAGGATTAAATTAGGACTGTATAATTTTAGGAGTTAATTAGGACTTGATAATTTTAGGAGTTAATTAGGACTTGATAACTTTAGGACTTAATTAGGAATTGAACATGTTAGGACTTAATTAGGACTTGATAACTTTAGGAATTAATTAGGACTTGGTAATTTTAGGAGTTAATTAGGAGTTGATAATTTTAGGAGTTAATTAGGACTTTATAACTTTAGGACTTAATTAGGAATTGATTATGTTAGGACTTAATTAGGACTTGATAACTTTAGTTAATAATTAGGACTTGATAATTTTAGGACTTAATAATTTTAGGACTTAATTAGGACTTGATAATTTTAGGACTTAATTAGGACTTGATAATTTTAGGAGTCAATTAGGACTTGATAATTTTAGGAGTTAATTAGGACTTGATAACTTTAGGACTTAATTAGGAATTGATCATGTTAGGACTTAATTAGGACTTGATAATTTTAGGACTTAATTAGGACTTGATAATTTTAGGAGTCAATTAGGACTTGATAATTTTAGGACTTAATTAGGACTTGATAACTTTAGGACTTAATTAGGACTTGATAATTTTATGACTTAATTAGGACTTGATAATTTTAGGAGTCAATTAGGACTTGATAATTTTAGGACTTAATTAGGACTTGATAATTTTAGGACTTAATAATTTTAGGACTTAATTAGGACTTGATAATTTTAGGAGTTAATTAGGACTAAATAATTTTAGGACTTAATTAGGATTTGATAATTTTCGGACTAAATTAGGACTTGATAATTTTAGGAGTCAATTAGGACTTGATAATTTTAGGACTTAATTAGGACTTGATAATTTTAGGACTTAATTAGGACTTGATCATGTTAGGACTAAATTAGGACTTAATAACTTTAGGACTTAACAAGGACTTGATAATTTTAGGACTTAATGAGGACTTGATAATTTTAGGACTTAATTAAGACTTGATAATTTAAGGAGTCAATAAGGACTTGATAACTTTAGGACTTAATTAGGACTTGATAATTTTAGGACTTAATTAGGACTTGATAATTTTAGGACTTAATTAGGCCTTGATAATTTTAGGACTTAATTAAGACTTGATAATTTAAGGAGTCAATAAGGACTTGATAACTTTAGGACTGAATTAGGACTAGATAATTTTAAGATTTAATTACGACTTGATCATCTTAGGACTTAATTAGGACTTGATAACTTCAGGACTTAATTAGGACTTGATAATTTTAGGACTTAATAATTTTAGGACTTAAGTAGGACTTGACAATTTTAGGACTAAATTAGGACTTGATAATTTTCGGACTAAATTAGGACTTGATAATTTTAGGAGTTTACTAGGACTTGAGAACTTCAGGACCTAATTAGGACTTGATAATTTAAATATATTGTTAGGACTTGATAATTTGAGAACTTATTTAGGACCTGATAATTTTAGGATTAAATTAGGACTGTATAATTTTAGGAGTTAATTAGGACTTGATAATTTTAGGAGTTAATTAGGACTTGATAACTTTAGGACTTAATTAGGAATTGAACATGTTAGGACTTAATTAGGACTTGATAACTTTAGGAATTAATTAGGACTTGGTAATTTTAGGAGTTAATTAGGAGTTGATAATTTTAGGAGTTAATTAGGACTTTATAACTTTAGGACTTAATTAGGAATTGATTATGTTAGGACTTAATTAGGACTTGATAACTTTAGTTAATAATTAGGACTTGATAATTTTAGGACTTAATAATTTTAGGACTTAATTAGGACTTGATAATTTTAGGACTTAATTAGGACTTGATAATTTTAGGAGTCAATTAGGACTTGATAATTTTAGGACTTAATTAGGACTTGATAACTTTAGGACTTAATTAGGACTTGATAATTTTATGACTTAATTAGGACTTGATAATTTTAGGAGTCAATTAGGACTTGATAATTTTAGGACTTAATAATTTTAGGACTTAATTAGGACTTGATAATTTTAGGACTTAATAATTTTAGGACTTAATTAGGACTTGATAATTTTAGGAGTTAATTAGGACTAAATAATTTTAGGACTTAATTAGGATTTGATAATTTTCGGACTAAATTAGGACTTGATAATTTTAGGAGTCAATTAGGACTTGATAATTTTAGGAGTTTACTAGGACTTGAGAACTTCAGGACTTAATTAGGACTTGATAATTTAAATACTTTGTTAGGACTTGATAATTTGAGAACTTATTTAGGACCTGATAATTTTAGGACTTAATTAGGACTTGATAATTTTAGGATTCAATTAGGACTTGATAATTTTAGGACCTAATTAGGACTTGATAATTTTAGGACTTAATTAGGACTTGATCATGTTAGGACTAAATTAGGACTTAATAACTTTAGGACTTAACGAGGACTTGATAATTTTAGGACTTAATTAGGTCTTGATAATTTTAGGACTTAATTAAGACTTGATAATTTAAGGAGTCAATAAGGACTTGATAACTTTAGGACTTAATTAGGACTTGATAATTTTAGGACTTAATTAGGACTTGATAATTTTAGGACTTAATTAGGCCTTGATAATTTTAGGACTTAATTAAGACTTGATAATTTAAGGAGTCAATAAGGACTTGATAACTTTAGGACTGAATTAGGACTAGATAATTTTAAGATTTAATTACGACTTGATCATCTTAGGACTTAATTAGGACTTGATAACTTCAGGACTTAATTAGGACTTGATAATTTTAGGACTTAATAATTTTAGGACTTAAGTAGGACTTGACAATTTTAGGACTAAATTAGGACTTGATAATTTTCGGACTAAATTAGGACTTGATAATTTTAGGAGTCAATTAGGACTTGATAATTTTAGGAGTTTACTAGGACTTGAGAACTTCAGGACCTAATTAGGACTTGATAATTTAAATATATTGTTAGGACTTGATAATTTAAGAACTTATTTAGGACCTGATAATTTTAGGATTAAATTAGGACTGTATAATTTTAGGAGTTAATTAGGACTTGATAATTTTAGGAGTTAATTAGGACTTGATAACTTTAGGACTTAATTAGGAATTGATCATGTTAGGACTTAATTAGGACTTGATAACTTTAGGAATTAATTAGGACTTGATAATTTTAGGAGTTAATTAGGAGTTGATAATTTTAGGAGTTAATTAGAACTTTATAACTTTAGGACTTAATTAGGAATTGATTATGTTAGGACTTAATTAGGACTTGATAACTTTAGTTAATAATTAGGACTTGATAATTTTAGGACTTAATAATTTTAGGACTTAATTAGGACTTGATAATTTTAGGACTTAATTAGGACTTGATAATTTTAGGAGTCAATTAGGACTTGATAATTTTAGGACTTAATTAGGACTTGATAACTTTAGGACTTATATAGGACTTGATAATTTTATGACTTAATTAGGACTTGATAATTTTAGGAGTCAATTAGGACTTGATAATTTTAGGACTTAATTAGGACTTGATAACTTTAGGACTTAATTAGGACTTGATAATTTTATGACTTAATTAGGACTTGATAATTTTAGGAGTCAATTAGGACTTGATAATTTTAGGACTTAATAATTTTAGGACTTAATTAGGACTTGATAATTTTAGGACTTAATAATTTTAGGACTTAATTAGGACTTGATAATTTTAGGAGTTAATTAGGACGAAATAATTTTAGGACTTAATTAGGACTTGATAATTTTCGGACTAAATTAGGACTTGATAATTTTAGGAGTCAATTAGGACTTGATAATTTTAGAAGTTTACTAGGACTTGAGAACTTCAGGACTTAATTAGGACTTGATAATTTAAATACTTTGTTAGGACTTGATAATCTGAGAACTTATTTAGGACCTGATAATTTTAGGACTTAATTAGGACTTGATAATTTTAGGATTCATTTAGGACTTGATAATTTTAGGACTTAATTAGGACTTGATAATTTTAGGACTTAATTAGGACTTGATCATGTTAGGACTTAATTAGGACTTAATAACTTTAGGACTTAACAAGGACTTGATAATTTTAGGACTTACTTAGGACTTGATAATTTTAGGACTTAATTAAGACTTGATAATTTAAGGAGTCAATAAGGACTTGATAACTTTAGGACTTAATTAGGACTTGATAATTTTAGGACTTAATTAGGACTTGATAATTTTAGGACTTAATTAGGCCTTGATAATTTTAGGACTTTATTAAGACTTGATAATTTAAGGAGTCAATAAGGACTTGATAACTTTAGGACTGAATTAGGACTAAATAATTTTAAGATTAAATTACGACTTGATAATTTTAGGAGTTAATTAGGACTAAATAATTTTAGGACTTAATTAGGATTTGATAATTTTTGGACTAAATTAGGACTTGATAATTTTAGGAGTCAATTAGGACTTGATAATTTTAGGAGTTTACTAGGACTTGAGAACTTCTGGACTTAATTAGGACTTGATAATTTAAATACTTTGTTAGGACTTGATAATTTGATAACTTATTTAGGACCTGATAATTTTAGGACTTAATTAGGACTTGATAATTTTAGGATTCAATTAGGACTTGATAATTTTAGGACTTAATTAGGACTTGATAATTTTAGGACTTAATTAGGACTTGATCATGTTAGGACTAAATTAGGACTTAATAACTTTAGGACTTAACAAGGACTTGATAATTTTAGGACTTAATTAGGACTTGATAATTTTAGGACTTAATTAGGACTTGATAATTTAAGGAGTCAATAAGGACTTGATAACTTTAGGACTTAATTAGGACTTGATAATTTTAGGACTTAATTAGGACTTGATAATTTTAGGACTTAATTAGGCCTTGATAATTTTAGGACTTAATTAAGACTTGATAATTTAAGGAGTCAATAAGGACTTGCTAACTTTAGAACTGAATTAGGACTAGATAATTTTAAGATTTAATTACGACTTGATCATCTTAGGACTTAATTAGGACTTGATAACTTCAGGACTAAATTAGGACTTGATAATTTTCGGACTAAATTAGGACTTGATAATTTTAGGAGTCAATTAGGACTTGATAATTTTAGGAGTTTACTAGGACTTGAGAACTTCAGGACCTAATTAGGACTTGATAATTTAAATATATTGTTAGGACTTGATAATTTGAGAACTTATTTAGGACCTGATAATTTTAGGATTAAATTAGGACTGTATAATTTTAGGAGTTAATTAGGACTTGATAATTTTAGGAGTTAAATAGGACCTTATAACTTTAGGACTTAATTTGGAATTGATCATGTTAGGACTTAATTAGGACTTGATAACTTTAGGAATTAATTAGGACTTGATAATTTTAGGAGTTAATTAGGAGTTGATAATTTTAGGAGTTAATTAGGACTTTATAACTTTAGGACTTAATTAGGAATTGATTATGTTAGGACTTAATTAGGACTTGATAACTTTAGTTAATAATCAGGACTTGATAATTTTAGGACTTAATAATTTTAGGACTTAATTAGGACTTAATAATTATAGGACTTAATTAGGACTTGATAATTTTAGGAGTCAATTAGGACTTGATAATTTTAGGAGTTTACTAGGACTTGAGAACTTCAGGACTTAATTAGGACTTGATAATTTAAATACTTTGTTAGGACTTGATAATTTGAGAACTTATTTAGGACCTGATAATTTTAGGACTTAATTAGGACTTGATAATTTTAGGATTCAATTAGGACTTGATAATTTTAGGACTTAATTAGGACTTGATAATTTTAGGACTTAATTAGGACTTGATCATGTTAGGACTAAATTAGGACTTAATAACTTTAGTACTTAACAAGGACTTGATAATTTTAGGACTTAATTAGGACTTGATAATTTTAGGACTTAATTAAGACTTGATAATTTAAGGAGTCAATAAGGACTTGATAACTTTAGGACTTAGTTAGGACTTAATAATTTTAGGACTTAATTAGGACTTGATAATTTTAGGACTTAATTAGGCCTTGATAATTTTAGGACTTAATTAAGACTTGATAATTTAAGGAGTCAATAAGGACTTGATAACTTTAGGACTGAATTAGGACTAGATAATTTTAAGATTTAATTACGACTTGATCATCTTAGGACTTAATTAGGACTTGATAACTTCAGGACTTAATTAGGACTTGATAATTTTAGGACCTAATAATTTTAGGACTTAAGTAGTACTTGACAATTTTAGGACTAAATTAGGACTTGATAATTTTCGGACTAAATTAGGACTTGATAATTTTAGGAGTCAATTAGGACTTGATAATTTTAGGAGTTTACTAGGACTTGAGAACTTCAGGTTCTAATTAGGACTTGATAATTTAAATATATTGTTAGGACTTGATAATTTGAGAACTTATTTAGGACCTGATAATTTTAGGATTAAATTAGGACTGTATAATTTTAGGAGTTAATTAGGACTTGATAATTTTAGGAGTTAAATAGGACTTGATAACTTTAGGACTTAATTAGGAATTGATCATGTTAGGATTTAATTAGGACTTGATAACTTTAGGAATTAATTAGGACTTGATAATTTTAGGAGTTAATTAGGAGTTGATAATTTTAGGAGTTAATTAGGACTTTATAACTTTAGGACTTAATTAGGAATTGATTATGTTAGGACTTAATTAGGACTTGATAATTTTAGGACTTAATTAGGACTTGATAATTTTAGGACTAAATTAGGACTTGGTAATTTTCGGACTAAATTAGGATTTGATAATTTTAGGAGTCAATTAGGACTTGATAATTTTAGGAGTTTACTAGGACTTGAGAACTTCAGGACTTAATTAGGACTTGATAATTTAAATATATTGTTAGGACTTGATAATTTGAGAACTTATTTAGGACCTGTTAATTTTAGGATTAAATTAGGTCTGTATAATTTTAGGAGTTAATTAGGACTTGATACTTTTAGGAGTTAATTAGGACTTGATAACTTTAGGACTTAATTAGGAATTGATCATGTTAGGACTTAATTAGGACTTGATAACTTTAGGAATTAATTAGGACTTGATAATTTTAGGAGTCAATTAGGACTTGATAATTTTAGGACTTAATTAGGACTTGATAACTTTAGGACTTAATTAGGACTTGATAATTTTATGACTTAATTAGGACTTGATAATTTTAGGAGTCAATTAGGACTTGATAATTTTAGGACTTAATAATTTTAGGACTTAATTAGGACTTGATAATTTTAGGACTTAATAATTTTAGGACTTAATTAGGACTTGATAATTTTAGGAGTTAATTAGGACGAAATAATTTTAGGACTTAATTAGGACTTGATAATTTTCGGACTAAATTAGGACTTGATAATTTTAGGAGTCAATTAGGACTTGATAATTTTAGAAGTTTACTAGGACTTGAGAACTTCAGGACTTAATTAGGACTTGATAATTTAAATACTTTGTTAGGACTTGATAATCTGAGAACTTATTTAGGACCTGATAATTTTAGGACTTAATTAGGACTTGATAATTTTAGGATTCATTTAGGACTTGATAATTTTAGGACTTAATTAGGACTTGATAATTTTAGGACTTAATTAGGACTTGATCATGTTAGGACTTAATTAGGACTTAATAACTTTAGGACTTAACAAGGACTTGATAATTTTAGGACTTACTTAGGACTTGATAATTTTAGGACTTAATTAAGACTTGATAATTTAAGGAGTCAATAAGGACTTGATAACTTTAGGACTTAATTAGGACTTGATAATTTTAGGACTTAATTAGGACTTGATAATTTTAGGACTTAATTAGGCCTTGATAATTTTAGGACTTTATTAAGACTTGATAATTTAAGGAGTCAATAAGGACTTGATAACTTTAGGACTGAATTAGGACTAAATAATTTTAAGATTAAATTACGACTTGATAATTTTAGGAGTTAATTAGGACTAAATAATTTTAGGACTTAATTAGGATTTGATAATTTTTGGACTAAATTAGGACTTGATAATTTTAGGAGTCAATTAGGACTTGATAATTTTAGGAGTTTACTAGGACTTGAGAACTTCTGGACTTAATTAGGACTTGATAATTTAAATACTTTGTTAGGACTTGATAATTTGATAACTTATTTAGGACCTGATAATTTTAGGACTTAATTAGGACTTGATAATTTTAGGATTCAATTAGGACTTGATAATTTTAGGACTTAATTAGGACTTGATAATTTTAGGACTTAATTAGGACTTGATCATGTTAGGACTAAATTAGGACTTAATAACTTTAGGACTTAACAAGGACTTGATAATTTTAGGACTTAATTAGGACTTGATAATTTTAGGACTTAATTAGGACTTGATAATTTAAGGAGTCAATAAGGACTTGATAACTTTAGGACTTAATTAGGACTTGATAATTTTAGGACTTAATTAGGACTTGATAATTTTAGGACTTAATTAGGCCTTGATAATTTTAGGACTTAATTAAGACTTGATAATTTAAGGAGTCAATAAGGACTTGCTAACTTTAGAACTGAATTAGGACTAGATAATTTTAAGATTTAATTACGACTTGATCATCTTAGGACTTAATTAGGACTTGATAACTTCAGGACTAAATTAGGACTTGATAATTTTCGGACTAAATTAGGACTTGATAATTTTAGGAGTCAATTAGGACTTGATAATTTTAGGAGTTTACTAGGACTTGAGAACTTCAGGACCTAATTAGGACTTGATAATTTAAATATATTGTTAGGACTTGATAATTTGAGAACTTATTTAGGACCTGATAATTTTAGGATTAAATTAGGACTGTATAATTTTAGGAGTTAATTAGGACTTGATAATTTTAGGAGTTAAATAGGACCTTATAACTTTAGGACTTAATTTGGAATTGATCATGTTAGGACTTAATTAGGACTTGATAACTTTAGGAATTAATTAGGACTTGATAATTTTAGGAGTTAATTAGGAGTTGATAATTTTAGGAGTTAATTAGGACTTTATAACTTTAGGACTTAATTAGGAATTGATTATGTTAGGACTTAATTAGGACTTGATAACTTTAGTTAATAATCAGGACTTGATAATTTTAGGACTTAATAATTTTAGGACTTAATTAGGACTTAATAATTATAGGACTTAATTAGGACTTGATAATTTTAGGAGTCAATTAGGACTTGATAATTTTAGGAGTTTACTAGGACTTGAGAACTTCAGGACTTAATTAGGACTTGATAATTTAAATACTTTGTTAGGACTTGATAATTTGAGAACTTATTTAGGACCTGATAATTTTAGGACTTAATTAGGACTTGATAATTTTAGGATTCAATTAGGACTTGATAATTTTAGGACTTAATTAGGACTTGATAATTTTAGGACTTAATTAGGACTTGATCATGTTAGGACTAAATTAGGACTTAATAACTTTAGTACTTAACAAGGACTTGATAATTTTAGGACTTAATTAGGACTTGATAATTTTAGGACTTAATTAAGACTTGATAATTTAAGGAGTCAATAAGGACTTGATAACTTTAGGACTTAGTTAGGACTTGATAATTTTAGGACTTAATTAGGACTTGATAATTTTAGGACTTAATTAGGCCTTGATAATTTTAGGACTTAATTAAGACTTGATAATTTAAGGAGTCAATAAGGACTTGATAACTTTAGGACTGAATTAGGACTAGATAATTTTAAGATTTAATTACGACTTGATCATCTTAGGACTTAATTAGGACTTGATAACTTCAGGACTTAATTAGGACTTGATAATTTTAGGACCTAATAATTTTAGGACTTAAGTAGTACTTGACAATTTTAGGACTAAATTAGGACTTGATAATTTTCGGACTAAATTAGGACTTGATAATTTTAGGAGTCAATTAGGACTTGATAATTTTAGGAGTTTACTAGGACTTGAGAACTTCAGGTTCTAATTAGGACTTGATAATTTAAATATATTGTTAGGACTTGATAATTTGAGAACTTATTTAGGACCTGATAATTTTAGGATTAAATTAGGACTGTATAATTTTAGGAGTTAATTAGGACTTGATAATTTTAGGAGTTAAATAGGACTTGATAACTTTAGGACTTAATTAGGAATTGATCATGTTAGGATTTAATTAGGACTTGATAACTTTAGGAATTAATTAGGACTTGATAATTTTAGGAGTTAATTAGGAGTTGATAATTTTAGGAGTTAATTAGGACTTTATAACTTTAGGACTTAATTAGGAATTGATTATGTTAGGACTTAATTAGGACTTGATAATTTTAGGACTTAATTAGGACTTGATAATTTTAGGACTAAATTAGGACTTGGTAATTTTCGGACTAAATTAGGATTTGATAATTTTAGGAGTCAATTAGGACTTGATAATTTTAGGAGTTTACTAGGACTTGAGAACTTCAGGACTTAATTAGGACTTGATAATTTAAATATATTGTTAGGACTTGATAATTTGAGAACTTATTTAGGACCTGTTAATTTTAGGATTAAATTAGGTCTGTATAATTTTAGGAGTTAATTAGGACTTGATACTTTTAGGAGTTAATTAGGACTTGATAACTTTAGGACTTAATTAGGAATTGATCATGTTAGGACTTAATTAGGACTTGATAACTTTAGGAATTAATTAGGACTTGATAATTTTAGGAGTTAATTAGGAGTTGATAATTTTAGGAGTTAATTAGGACTTTATAACTTTAGGACTTAATTAGGAATTGATTATGTTAGGACTTAATTAGGACTTGACAACTTTAGTTAATAATTAGGACTTGATAATTTTAGGACTTAATAATTTTAGGACTTAATTAGGACTTGATAATTTTAGGACTTAATTAGGACTTGATAATTTTAGGACTTAATAATTTTAGGACTTAATTAGGACTTGATAATTTTAGGAGTTAATTAGGACTAAATAATTTTAGGACTTAATTAGGATTTGATAATTTTCGGACTAAATTAGGACTTGATAATTTTAGGAGTCAATTAGGACTTGATAATTTTAGGAGTTAACTAGGACTTGAGAACTTCAGGACTTAATTAGGACTTGATAATTTAAATACTTTGTTAGGACTTGATAATTTGAGAACTTATTTAGGACCTGATAATTTTAGGACTTAATTAGGACTTGATAATTTTAGGATTCAATTAGGACTTGATAATTTTAGGACTTAATTAGGACTTGATAATTTTAGGACTTAGTTAGGACTTGATCATGTTAGGACTAAATTAGAACTTAATAACTTTAGGACTTAACAAGGACTTGATAATTTTAGGACTTAATTAGGACTTGATAATTTTAGGACTTAATTAAGACTTGATAATTTAAGGAGTCAATAAGGACTTGATAACTTTAGGACTTAATTAGGACTTGATAATTTTAGGACTTAATTAGGACTTGATAATTTTAGGACTTAATTAGGCCTTGATAATTTTAGGACTTAATTAAGACTTGATAATTTAAGGAGTCAATAAGGACTTGATAATTTTAGGAGTTAAATAGGACTTGATAAGTTTAGGACTTAATTAAGAATTGATCATGTTAGGACTTAATTAGGACTTGATAACTTTAGGAATTAATTAGGACTTGATAATTTTAGGAGTTAATTAGGAGTTGATAATTTTAGGAGTTAATTAGGACTTTATAACTTTAGGACTTAATTAGGAATTGATTATGTTAGGACTTAATTAGGACTTGATAATTTTAGGACTTAATTAGGACTTGATAATTTTAAGACTTAATTAGGCCTTGATAATTTTAGGACTTAATTAAGACTTGATAATTTAAGGAGTCAATAAGGACTTGATAACTTTAGGACTGAATTAGGACTAGATAATTTTAAGATTTAATTACGACTTGATCATCTTAGGACTTAATTAGGACTTGATAACTTCAGGACTTAATTAGGACTTGATAATTTTAGGACCTAATAATTTTAGGACTTAAGTAGTACTTGACAATTTTAGGACTAAATTAGGACTTGATAATTTTCGGACTAAATTAGGACTTGATAATTTTAGGAGTCAATTAGGACTTGATAATTTTAGGAGTTTACTAGGACTTGAGAACTTCAGGTTCTAATTAGGACTTGATAATTTAAATATATTGTTAGGACTTGATAATTTGAGAACTTATTTAGGACCTGATAATTTTAGGATTAAATTAGGACTGTATAATTTTAGGAGTTAATTAGGACTTGATAATTTTAGGAGTTAAATAGGACTTGATAACTTTAGGACTTAATTAGGAATTGATCATGTTAGGACTTAATTAGGACTTGATAACTTTAGGAATTAATTAGGACTTGATAATTTTAGGAGTTAATTAGGAGTTGATAATTTTAGGAGTTAATTAGGACTTTATAACTTTAGGACTTAATTAGGAATTGATTATGTTAGGACTTAATTAGGACTTGATAATTTTAGGACTTAATTAGGACTTGATAATTTTAGGACTAAATTAGGACTTGGTAATTTTCGGACTAAATTAGGATTTGATAATTTTAGGAGTCAATTAGGACTTGATAATTTTAGGAGTTTACTAGGACTTGAGAACTTCAGGACTTAATTAGGACTTGATAATTTAAATACTTTGTTAGGACTTGATAATTTGAGAACTTATTTAGGACCTGATAATTTTAGGACTTAATTAGGACTTGATAATTTTAGGATTCAATTAGGACTTGATAATTTTAGGACTTAATTAGGACTTGATAATTTTAGGACTTAATTAGGACTTGATCATGTTAGGACTAAATTAGGACTTAATAACTTTAGTACTTAACAAGGACTTGATAATTTTAGGACTTAATTAGGACTTGATAATTTTAGGACTTAATTAAGACTTGATAATTTAAGGAGTCAATAAGGACTTGATAACTTTAGGACTTAGTTAGGACTTGATAATTTTAGGACTTAATTAGGACTTGATAATTTTAGGACTTAATTAGGCCTTGATAATTTTAGGACTTAATTAAGACTTGATAATTTAAGGAGTCAATAAGGACTTGATAACTTTAGGACTGAATTAGGACTAGATAATTTTAAGATTTAATTACGACTTGATCATCTTAGGACTTAATTAGGACTTGATAACTTCAGGACTTAATTAGGACTTGATAATTTTAGGACCTAATAATTTTAGGACTTAAGTAGTACTTGACAATTTTAGGACTAAATTAGGACTTGATAATTTTCGGACTAAATTAGGACTTGATAATTTTAGGAGTCAATTAGGACTTGATAATTTTAGGAGTTTACTAGGACTTGAGAACTTCAGGTTCTAATTAGGACTTGATAATTTAAATATATTGTTAGGACTTGATAATTTGAGAACTTATTTAGGACCTGATAATTTTAGGATTAAATTAGGACTGTATAATTTTAGGAGTTAATTAGGACTTGATAATTTTAGGAGTTAAATAGGACTTGATAACTTTAGGACTTAATTAGGAATTGATCATGTTAGGACTTAATTAGGACTTGATAACTTTAGGAATTAATTAGGACTTGATAATTTTAGGAGTTAATTAGGAGTTGATAATTTTAGGAGTTAATTAGGACTTTATAACTTTAGGACTTAATTAGGAATTGATTATGTTAGGACTTAATTAGGACTTGATAATTTTAGGACTTAATTAGGACTTGATAATTTTAGGACTAAATTAGGACTTGGTAATTTTCGGACTAAATTAGGATTTGATAATTTTAGGAGTCAATTAGGACTTGATAATTTTAGGAGTTTACTAGGACTTGAGAACTTCAGGACTTAATTAGGACTTGATAATTTAAATACTTTGTTAGGACTTGATAATTTGAGAACTTATTTAGGACCTGATAATTTTAGGACTTAATTAGGACTTGATAATTTTAGGATTCAATTAGGACTTGATAATTTTAGGACTTAATTAGGACTTGATAATTTTAGGACTTAATTAGGACTTGATCATGTTAGGACTAAATTAGGACTTAATAACTTTAGTACTTAACAAGGACTTGATAATTTTAGGACTTAATTAGGACTTGATAATTTTAGGACTTAATTAAGACTTGATAATTTAAGGAGTCAATAAGGACTTGATAACTTTAGGACTTAGTTAGGACTTGATAATTTTAGGACTTAATTAGGACTTGATAATTTTAGGACTTAATTAGGCCTTGATAATTTTAGGACTTAATTAAGACTTGATAATTTAAGGAGTCAATAAGGACTTGATAACTTTAGGACTGAATTAGGACTAGATAATTTTAAGATTTAATTACGACTTGATCATCTTAGGACTTAATTAGGACTTGATAACTTCAGGACTTAATTAGGACTTGATAATTTTAGGACCTAATAATTTTAGGACTTAAGTAGTACTTGACAATTTTAGGACTAAATTAGGACTTGATAATTTTCGGACTAAATTAGGACTTGATAATTTTAGGAGTCAATTAGGACTTGATAATTTTAGGAGTTTACTAGGACTTGAGAACTTCAGGTTCTAATTAGGACTTGATAATTTAAATATATTGTTAGGACTTGATAATTTGAGAACTTATTTAGGACCTGATAATTTTAGGATTAAATTAGGACTGTATAATTTTAGGAGTTAATTAGGACTTGATAATTTTAGGAGTTAAATAGGACTTGATAACTTTAGGACTTAATTAGGAATTGATCATGTTAGGACTTAATTAGGACTTGATAACTTTAGGAATTAATTAGGACTTGATAATTTTAGGAGTTAATTAGGAGTTGATAATTTTAGGAGTTAATTAGGACTTTATAACTTTAGGACTTAATTAGGAATTGATTATGTTAGGACTTAATTAGGACTTGATAATTTTAGGACTTAATTAGGACTTGATAATTTTAGGACTAAATTAGGACTTGGTAATTTTCGGACTAAATTAGGATTTGATAATTTTAGGAGTCAATTAGGACTTGATAATTTTAGGAGTTTACTAGGACTTGAGAACTTCAGGACTTAATTAGGACTTGATAATTTAAATACTTTGTTAGGACTTGATAATTTGAGAACTTATTTAGGACCTGATAATTTTAGGACTTAATTAGGACTTGATAATTTTAGGATTCAATTAGGACTTGATAATTTTAGGACTTAATTAGGACTTGATAATTTTAGGACTTAATTAGGACTTGATCATGTTAGGACTAAATTAGGACTTAATAACTTTAGTACTTAACAAGGACTTGATAATTTTAGGACTTAATTAGGACTTGATAATTTTAGGACTTAATTAAGACTTGATAATTTAAGGAGTCAATAAGGACTTGATAACTTTAGGACTTAGTTAGGACTTGATAATTTTAGGACTTAATTAGGACTTGATAATTTTAGGACTTAATTAGGCCTTGATAATTTTAGGACTTAATTAAGACTTGATAATTTAAGGAGTCAATAAGGACTTGATAACTTTAGGACTGAATTAGGACTAGATAATTTTAAGATTTAATTACGACTTGATCATCTTAGGACTTAATTAGGACTTGATAACTTCAGGACTTAATTAGGACTTGATAATTTTAGGACCTAATAATTTTAGGACTTAAGTAGTACTTGACAATTTTAGGACTAAATTAGGACTTGATAATTTTCGGACTAAATTAGGACTTGATAATTTTAGGAGTCAATTAGGACTTGATAATTTTAGGAGTTTACTAGGACTTGAGAACTTCAGGTTCTAATTAGGACTTGATAATTTAAATATATTGTTAGGACTTGATAATTTGAGAACTTATTTAGGACCTGATAATTTTAGGATTAAATTAGGACTGTATAATTTTAGGAGTTAATTAGGACTTGATAATTTTAGGAGTTAAATAGGACTTGATAACTTTAGGACTTAATTAGGAATTGATCATGTTAGGACTTAATTAGGACTTGATAACTTTAGGAATTAATTAGGACTTGATAATTTTAGGAGTTAATTAGGAGTTGATAATTTTAGGAGTTAATTAGGACTTTATAACTTTAGGACTTAATTAGGAATTGATTATGTTAGGACTTAATTAGGACTTGATAATTTTAGGACTTAATTAGGACTTGATAATTTTAGGACTAAATTAGGACTTGGTAATTTTCGGACTAAATTAGGATTTGATAATTTTAGGAGTCAATTAGGACTTGATAATTTTAGGAGTTTACTAGGACTTGAGAACTTCAGGACTTAATTAGGACTTGATAATTTAAATATATTGTTAGGACTTGATAATTTGAGAACTTATTTAGGACCTGTTAATTTTAGGATTAAATTAGGTCTGTATAATTTTAGGAGTTAATTAGGACTTGATACTTTTAGGAGTTAATTAGGACTTGATAACTTTAGGACTTAATTAGGAATTGATCATGGTAGGACTTAATTAGGACTTGATAACTTTAGGAATTAATTAGGACTTGATAATTTTAGGAGTTAATTAGGAGTTGATAATTTTAGGAGTTAATTAGGACTTTATAACTTTAGGACTTAATTAGGAATTGATTATGTTAGGACTTAATTAGGACTTGATAACTTTAGTTAATAATTAGGACTTGATAATTTTAGGACTTAATAATTTTAGGACTTAATTAGGACTTGATAATTTTAGGACTTAATTAGGACTTGATAATTTTAGGAGTCAATTAGGACTTGATAACTTTAGGACTGAATTAGGACTAGATAATTTTAAGATTTAATTACGACTTGATCATCTTAGGACTTAATTAGGACTTGATAACTTCAGGACTTAATTAGGACTTGATAATTTTAGGACTTAATAATTTTAGGACTTAAGTAGGACTTGACAATTTTAGGACTAAATTAGGACTTGATAATTTTCGGACTAAATTAGGACTTGATAATTTTAGGAGTTTACTAGGACTTGAGAACTTCAGGACCTAATTAGGACTTGATAATTTAAATATATTGTTAGGACTTGATAATTTGAGAACTTATTTAGGACCTGATAATTTTAGGATTAAATTAGGACTGTATAATTTTAGGAGTTAATTAGGACTTGATAATTTTAGGAGTTAATTAGGACTTGATAACTTTAGGACTTAATTAGGAATTGAACATGTTAGGACTTAATTAGGACTTGATAACTTTAGGAATTAATTAGGACTTGGTAATTTTAGGAGTTAATTAGGAGTTGATAATTTTAGGAGTTAATTAGGACTTTATAACTTTAGGACTTAATTAGGAATTGATTATGTTAGGACTTAATTAGGACTTGATAACTTTAGTTAATAATTAGGGCTTGATAATTTTAGGACTTAATAATTTTAGGACTTAATTAGGACTTGATAATTTTAGGACTTAATTAGGACTTGATAATTTTAGGAGTCAATTAGGACTTGATAATTTTAGGAGTTAATTAGGACTTGATAACTTTAGGACTTAATTAGGAATTGATCATGTTAGGACTTAATTAGGACTTGATAATTTTAGGACTTAATTAGGACTTGATAATTTTAGGAGTCAATTAGGACTTGATAATTTTAGGACTTAATTAGGACTTGATAACTTTAGGACTTAATTAGGACTTGATAATTTTATGACTTAATTAGGACTTGATAATTTTAGGAGTCAATTAGGACTTGATAATTTTAGGACTTAATTAGGACTTGATAATTTTAGGACTTAATAATTTTAGGACTTAATTAGGACTTGATAATTTTAGGAGTTAATTAGGACTAAATAATTTTAGGACTTAATTAGGATTTGATAATTTTCGGACTAAATTAGGACTTGATAATTTTAGGAGTCAATTAGGACTTGATAATTTTAGGACTTAATTAGGACTTGATAATTTTAGGACTTAATTAGGACTTGATCATGTTAGGACTAAATTAGGACTTAATAACTTTAGGACTTAACAAGGACTTGATAATTTTAGGACTTAATGAGGACTTGATAATTTTAGGACTTAATTAAGACTTGATAATTTAAGGAGTCAATAAGGACTTGATAACTTTAGGACTTAATTAGGACTTGATAATTTTAGGACTTAATTAGGACTTGATAATTTTAGGACTTAATTAGGCCTTGATAATTTTAGGACTTAATTAAGACTTGATAATTTAAGGAGTCAATAAGGACTTGATAACTTTAGGACTGAATTAGGACTAGATAATTTTAAGATTTAATTACGACTTGATCATCTTAGGACTTAATTAGGACTTGATAACTTCAGGACTTAATTAGGACTTGATAATTTTAGGACTTAATAATTTTAGGACTTAAGTAGGACTTGACAATTTTAGGACTAAATTAGGACTTGATAATTTTCGGACTAAATTAGGACTTGATAATTTTAGGAGTTTACTAGGACTTGAGAACTTCAGGACCTAATTAGGACTTGATAATTTAAATATATTGTTAGGACTTGATAATTTGAGAACTTATTTAGGACCTGATAATTTTAGGATTAAATTAGGACTGTATAATTTTAGGAGTTAATTAGGACTTGATAATTTTAGGAGTTAATTAGGACTTGATAACTTTAGGACTTAATTAGGAATTGAACATGTTAGGACTTAATTAGGACTTGATAACTTTAGGAATTAATTAGGACTTGGTAATTTTAGGAGTTAATTAGGAGTTGATAATTTTAGGAGTTAATTAGGACTTTATAACTTTAGGACTTAATAAGGAATTGATTATGTTAGGACTTAATTAGGACTTGATAACTTTAGTTAATAATTAGGACTTGATAATTTTAGGACTTAATAATTTTAGGACTTAATTAGGACTTGATAATTTTAGGACTTAATTAGGACTTGATAATTTTAGGAGTCAATTAGGACTTGATAATTTTAGGACTTAATTAGGACTTGATAACTTTAGGACTTAATTAGGACTTGATAATTTTATGACTTAATTAGGACTTGATAATTTTAGGAGTCAATTAGGACTTGATAATTTTAGGACTTAATAATTTTAGGACTTAATTAGGACTTGATAATTTTAGGACTTAATAATTTTAGGACTTAATTAGGACTTGATAATTTTAGGAGTTAATTAGGACTAAATAATTTTAGGACTTAATTAGGATTTGATAATTTTCGGACTAAATTAGGACTTGATAATTTTAGGAGTCAATTAGGACTTGATAATTTTAGGAGTTTACTAGGACTTGAGAACTTCAGGACTTAATTAGGACTTGATAATTTAAATACTTTGTTAGGACTTGATAATTTGAGAACTTATTTAGGACCTGATAATTTTAGGACTTAATTAGGACTTGATAATTTTAGGATTCAATTAGGACTTGATAATTTTAGGACCTAATTAGGACTTGATAATTTTAGGACTTAATTAGGACTTGATCATGTTAGGACTAAATTAGGACTTAATAACTTTAGGACTTAACGAGGACTTGATAATTTTAGGACTTAATAAGGTCTTGATAATTTTAGGACTTAATTAAGACTTGATAATTTAAGGAGTCAATAAGGACTTGATAACTTTAGGACTTAATTAGGACTTGATAATTTTAGGACTTAATTAGGACTTGATAATTTTAGGACTTAATTAGGCCTTGATAATTTTAGGACTTAATTAAGACTTGATAATTTAAGGAGTCAATAAGGACTTGATAACTTTAGGACTGAATTAGGACTAGATAATTTTAAGATTTAATTACGACTTGATCATCTTAGGACTTAATTAGGACTTGATAACTTCAGGACTTAATTAGGACTTGATAATTTTAGGACTTAATAATTTTAGGACTTAAGTAGGACTTGACAATTTTAGGACTAAATTAGGACTTGATAATTTTCGGACTAAATTAGGACTTGATAATTTTAGGAGTCAATTAGGACTTGATAATTTTAGGAGTTTACTAGGACTTGAGAACTTCAGGACCTAATTAGGACTTGATAATTTAAATATATTGTTAGGACTTGATAATTTGAGAACTTATTTAGGACCTGATAATTTTAGGATTAAATTAGGACTGTATAATTTTAGGAGTTAATTAGGACTTGATAATTTTAGGAGTTAATTAGGACTTGATAACTTTAGGACTTAATTAGGAATTGATCATGTTAGGACTTAATTAGGACTTGATAACTTTAGGAATTAATTAGGACTTGATAATTTTAGGAGTTAATTAGGAGTTGATAATTTTAGGAGTTAATTAGAACTTTATAACTTTAGGACTTAATTAGGAATTGATTATGTTAGGACTTAATTAGGACTTGATAACTTTAGTTAATAATTAGGACTTGATAATTTTAGGACTTAATAATTTTAGGACTTAATTAGGACTTGATAATTTTAGGACTTAATTAGGACTTGATAATTTTAGGAGTCAATTAGGACTTGATAACTTTAGGACTGAATTAGGACTAGATAATTTTAAGATTTAATTACGACTTGATCATCTTAGGACTTAATTAGGACTTGATAACTTCAGGACTTAATTAGGACTTGATAATTTTAGGACCTTATAATTTTAGGACTTAAGTAGGACTTGACAATTTTAGGACTAAATTAGGACTTGATAATTTTCGGACTAAATTAGGACTTGATAATTTTAGGAGTTTACTAGGACTTGAGAACTTCAGGACCTAATTAGGACTTGATAATTTAAATATATTGTTAGGACTTGATAATTTGAGAACTTATTTAGGACCTGATAATTTTAGGATTAAATTAGGACTGTATAATTTTAGGAGTTAATTAGGACTTGATAATTTTAGGAGTTAATTAGGACTTGATAACTTTAGGACTTAATTAGGAATTGAACATGTTAGGACTTAATTAGGACTTGATAACTTTAGGAATTAATTAGGACTTGGTAATTTTAGGAGTTAATTAGGAGTTGATAATTTTAGGAGTTAATTAGGACTTTATAACTTTAGGACTTAATTAGGAATTGATTATGTTAGGACTTAATTAGGACTTGATAACTTTAGTTAATAATTAGGACTTGATAATTTTAGGACTTAATAATTTTAGGACTTAATTAGGACTTGATAATTTTAGGACTTAATTAGGACTTGATAATTTTAGGAGTCAATTAGGACTTGATAATTTTAGGAGTTAATTAGGACTTGATAACTTTAGGACTTAATTAGGAATTGATCATGTTAGGACTTAATTAGGACTTGATAATTTTAGGACTTAATTAGGACTTGATAATTTTAGGAGTCAATTAGGACTTGATAATTTTAGGACTTAATTAGGACTTGATAACTTTAGGACTTAATTAGGACTTGATAATTTTATGACTTAATTAGGACTTGATAATTTTAGGAGTCAATTAGGACTTGATAATTTTAGGACTTAATTAGGACTTGATAATTTTAGGACTTAATAATTTTAGGACTTAATTAGGACTTGATAATTTTAGGAGTTAATTAGGACTAAATAATTTTAGGACTTAATTAGGATTTGATAATTTTCGGACTAAATTAGGACTTGATAATTTTAGGAGTCAATTAGGACTTGATAATTTTAGGACTTAATTAGGACTTGATAATTTTAGGACTTAATTAGGACTTGATCATGTTAGGACTAAATTAGGACTTAATAACTTTAGGACTTAACAAGGACTTGATAATTTTAGGACTTAATGAGGACTTGATAATTTTAGGACTTAATTAAGACTTGATAATTTAAGGAGTCAATAAGGACTTGATAACTTTAGGACTTAATTAGGACTTGATAATTTTAGGACTTAATTAGGACTTGATAATTTTAGGACTTAATTAGGCCTTGATAATTTTAGGACTTAATTAAGACTTGATAATTTAAGGAGTCAATAAGGACTTGATAACTTTAGGACTGAATTAGGACTAGATAATTTTAAGATTTAATTACGACTTGATCATCTTAGGACTTAATTAGGACTTGATAACTTCAGGACTTAATTAGGACTTGATAATTTTAGGACTTAATAATTTTAGGACTTAAGTAGGACTTGACAATTTTAGGACTAAATTAGGACTTGATAATTTTCGGACTAAATTAGGACTTGATAATTTTAGGAGTTTACTAGGACTTGAGAACTTCAGGACCTAATTAGGACTTGATAATTTAAATATATTGTTAGGACTTGATAATTTGAGAACTTATTTAGGACCTGATAATTTTAGGATTAAATTAGGACTGTATAATTTTAGGAGTTAATTAGGACTTGATAATTTTAGGAGTTAATTAGGACTTGATAACTTTAGGACTTAATTAGGAATTGAACATGTTAGGACTTAATTAGGACTTGATAACTTTAGGAATTAATTAGGACTTGGTAATTTTAGGAGTTAATTAGGAGTTGATAATTTTAGGAGTTAATTAGGACTTTATAACTTTAGGACTTAATTAGGAATTGATTATGTTAGGACTTAATTAGGACTTGATAACTTTAGTTAATAATTAGGACTTGATAATTTTAGGACTTAATAATTTTAGGACTTAATTAGGACTTGATAATTTTAGGACTTAATTAGGACTTGATAATTTTAGGAGTCAATTAGGACTTGATAATTTTAGGACTTAATTAGGACTTGATAACTTTAGGACTTAATTAGGACTTGATAATTTTATGACTTAATTAGGACTTGATAATTTTAGGAGTCAATTAGGACTTGATAATTTTAGGACTTAATAATTTTAGGACTTAATTAGGACTTGATAATTTTAGGACTTAATAATTTTAGGACTTAATTAGGACTTGATAATTTTAGGAGTTAATTAGGACTAAATAATTTTAGGACTTAATTAGGATTTGATAATTTTCGGACTAAATTAGGACTTGATAATTTTAGGAGTCAATTAGGACTTGATAATTTTAGGAGTTTACTAGGACTTGAGAACTTCAGGACTTAATTAGGACTTGATAATTTAAATACTTTGTTAGGACTTGATAATTTGAGAACTTATTTAGGACCTGATAATTTTAGGACTTAATTAGGACTTGATAATTTTAGGATTCAATTAGGACTTGATAATTTTAGGACCTAATTAGGACTTGATAATTTTAGGACTTAATTAGGACTTGATCATGTTAGGACTAAATTAGGACTTAATAACTTTAGGACTTAACGAGGACTTGATAATTTTAGGACTTAATTAGGTCTTGATAATTTTAGGACTTAATTAAGACTTGATAATTTAAGGAGTCAATAAGGACTTGATAACTTTAGGACTTAATTAGGACTTGATAATTTTAGGACTTAATTAGGACTTGATAATTTTAGGACTTAATTAGGCCTTGATAATTTTAGAACTTAATTAAGACTTGATAATTTAAGGAGTCAATAAGGACTTGATAACTTTAGGACTGAATTAGGACTAGATAATTTTAAGATTTAATTACGACTTGATCATCTTAGGACTTAATTAGGACTTGATAACTTCAGGACTTAATTAGGACTTGATAATTTTAGGACTTAATAATTTTAGGACTTAAGTAGGACTTGACAATTTTAGGACTAAATTAGGACTTGATAATTTTCGGACTAAATTAGGACTTGATAATTTTAGGAGTCAATTAGGACTTGATAATTTTAGGAGTTTACTAGGACTTGAGAACTTCAGGACCTAATTAGGACTTGATAATTTAAATATATTGTTAGGACTTGATAATTTGAGAACTTATTTAGGACCTGATAATTTTAGGATTAAATTAGGACTGTATAATTTTAGGAGTTAATTAGGACTTGATAATTTTAGGAGTTAATTAGGACTTGATAACTTTAGGACTTAATTAGGAATTGATCATGTTAGGACTTAATTAGGACTTGATAACTTTAGGAATTAATTAGGACTTAATAATTTTAGGAGTTAATTAGGAGTTGATAATTTTAGGAGTTAATTAGAACTTTATAACTTTAGGACTTAATTAGGAATTGATTATGTTAGGACTTAATTAGGACTTGATAACTTTAGTTAATAATTAGGACTTGATAATTTTAGGACTTAATAATTTTAGGACTTAATTAGGACTTGATAATTTTAGGACTTAATTAGGACTTGATAATTTTAGGAGTCAATTAGGACTTGATAATTTTAGGACTTAATTAGGACTTGATAACTTTAGGACTTATATAGGACTTGATAATTTTATGACTTAATTAGGACTTGATAATTTTAGGAGTCAATTAGGACTTGATAATTTTAGGACTTAATTAGGACTTGATAACTTTAGGACTTAATTAGGACTTGATAATTTTATGACTTAATTAGGACTTGATAATTTTAGGAGTCAATTAGGACTTGATAATTTTAGGACTTAATAATTTTAGGACTTAATTAGGACTTGATAATTTTAGGACTTAATAATTTTAGGACTTAATTAGGACTTGATAATTTTAGGAGTTAATTAGGACGAAATAATTTTAGGACTTAATTAGGACTTGATAATTTTCGGACTAAATTAGGACTTGATAATTTTAGGAGTCAATTAGGACTTGATAATTTTAGAAGTTTACTAGGACTTGAGAACTTCAGGACTTAATTAGGACTTGATAATTTAAATACTTTGTTAGGACTTGATAATCTGAGAACTTATTTAGGACCTGATAATTTTAGGACTTAATTAGGACTTGATAATTTTAGGATTCATTTAGGACTTGATAATTTTAGGACTTAATTAGGACTTGATAATTTTAGGACTTAATTAGGACTTGATCATGTTAGGACTTAATTAGGACTTAATAACTTTAGGACTTAACAAGGACTTGATAATTTTAGGACTTACTTAGGACTTGATAATTTTAGGACTTAATTAAGACTTGATAATTTAAGGAGTCAATAAGGACTTGATAACTTTAGGACTTAATTAGGACTTGATAATTTTAGGACTTAATTAGGACTTGATAATTTTAGGACTTAATTAGGCCTTGATAATTTTAGGACTTTATTAAGACTTGATAATTTAAGGAGTCAATAAGGACTTGATAACTTTAGGACTGAATTAGGACTAAATAATTTTAAGATTAAATTACGACTTGATAATTTTAGGAGTTAATTAGGACTAAATAATTTTAGGACTTAATTAGGATTTGATAATTTTTGGACTAAATTAGGACTTGATAATTTTAGGAGTCAATTAGGACTTGATAATTTTAGGAGTTTACTAGGACTTGAGAACTTCTGGACTTAATTAGGACTTGATAATTTAAATACTTTGTTAGGACTTGATAATTTGATAACTTATTTAGGACCTGATAATTTTAGGACTTAATTAGGACTTGATAATTTTAGGATTCAATTAGGACTTGATAATTTTAGGACTTAATTAGGACTTGATAATTTTAGGACTTAATTAGGACTTGATCATGTTAGGACTAAATTAGGACTTAATAACTTTAGGACTTAACAAGGACTTGATAATTTTAGGACTTAATTAGGACTTGATAATTTTAGGACTTAATTAGGACTTGATAATTTAAGGAGTCAATAAGGACTTGATAACTTTAGGACTTAATTAGGACTTGATAATTTTAGGACTTAATTAGGACTTGATAATTTTAGGACTTAATTAGGCCTTGATAATTTTAGGACTTAATTAAGACTTGATAATTTAAGGAGTCAATAAGGACTTGCTAACTTTAGAACTGAATTAGGACTAGATAATTTTAAGATTTAATTACGACTTGATCATCTTAGGACTTAATTAGGACTTGATAACTTCAGGACTAAATTAGGACTTGATAATTTTCGGACTAAATTAGGACTTGATAATTTTAGGAGTCAATTAGGACTTGATAATTTTAGGAGTTTACTAGGACTTGAGAACTTCAGGACCTAATTAGGACTTGATAATTTAAATATATTGTTAGGACTTGATAATTTGAGAACTTATTTAGGACCTGATAATTTTAGGATTAAATTAGGACTGTATAATTTTAGGAGTTAATTAGGACTTGATAATTTTAGGAGTTAAATAGGACCTTATAACTTTAGGACTTAATTTGGAATTGATCATGTTAGGACTTAATTAGGACTTGATAACTTTAGGAATTAATTAGGACTTGATAATTTTAGGAGTTAATTAGGAGTTGATAATTTTAGGAGTTAATTAGGACTTTATAACTTTAGGACTTAATTAGGAATTGATTATGTTAGGACTTAATTAGGACTTGATAACTTTAGTTAATAATCAGGACTTGATAATTTTAGGACTTAATAATTTTAGGACTTAATTAGGACTTAATAATTATAGGACTTAATTAGGACTTGATAATTTTAGGAGTCAATTAGGACTTGATAATTTTAGGAGTTTACTAGGACTTGAGAACTTCAGGACTTAATTAGGACTTGATAATTTAAATACTTTGTTAGGACTTGATAATTTGAGAACTTATTTAGGACCTGATAATTTTAGGACTTAATTAGGACTTGATAATTTTAGGATTCAATTAGGACTTGATAATTTTAGGACTTAATTAGGACTTGATAATTTTAGGACTTAATTAGGACTTGATCATGTTAGGACTAAATTAGGACTTAATAACTTTAGTACTTAACAAGGACTTGATAATTTTAGGACTTAATTAGGACTTGATAATTTTAGGACTTAATTAAGACTTGATAATTTAAGGAGTCAATAAGGACTTGATAACTTTAGGACTTAGTTAGGACTTGATAATTTTAGGACTTAATTAGGACTTGATAATTTTAGGACTTAATTAGGCCTTGATAATTTTAGGACTTAATTAAGACTTGATAATTTAAGGAGTCAATAAGGACTTGATAACTTTAGGACTGAATTAGGACTAGATAATTTTAAGATTTAATTACGACTTGATCATCTTAGGACTTAATTAGGACTTGATAACTTCAGGACTTAATTAGGACTTGATAATTTTAGGACCTAATAATTTTAGGACTTAAGTAGTACTTGACAATTTTAGGACTAAATTAGGACTTGATAATTTTCGGACTAAATTAGGACTTGATAATTTTAGGAGTCAATTAGGACTTGATAATTTTAGGAGTTTACTAGGACTTGAGAACTTCAGGTTCTAATTAGGACTTGATAATTTAAATATATTGTTAGGACTTGATAATTTGAGAACTTATTTAGGACCTGATAATTTTAGGATTAAATTAGGACTGTATAATTTTAGGAGTTAATTAGGACTTGATAATTTTAGGAGTTAAATAGGACTTGATAACTTTAGGACTTAATTAGGAATTGATCATGTTAGGACTTAATTAGGACTTGATAACTTTAGGAATTAATTAGGACTTGATAATTTTAGGAGTTAATTAGGAGTTGATAATTTTAGGAGTTAATTAGGACTTTATAACTTTAGGACTTAATTAGGAATTGATTATGTTAGGACTTAATTAGGACTTGATAATTTTAGGACTTAATTAGGACTTGATAATTTTAGGACTAAATTAGGACTTGGTAATTTTCGGACTAAATTAGGATTTGATAATTTTAGGAGTCAATTAGGACTTGATAATTTTAGGAGTTTACTAGGACTTGAGAACTTCAGGACTTAATTAGGACTTGATAATTTAAATATATTGTTAGGACTTGATAATTTGAGAACTTATTTAGGACCTGTTAATTTTAGGATTAAATTAGGTCTGTATAATTTTAGGAGTTAATTAGGACTTGATACTTTTAGGAGTTAATTAGGACTTGATAACTTTAGGACTTAATTAGGAATTGATCATGTTAGGACTTAATTAGGACTTGATAACTTTAGGAATTAATTAGGACTTGATAATTTTAGGAGTTAATTAGGAGTTGATAATTTTAGGAGTTAATTAGGACTTTATAACTTTAGGACTTAATTAGGAATTGATTATGTTAGGACTTAATTAGGACTTGACAACTTTAGTTAATAATTAGGACTTGATAATTTTAGGACTTAATAATTTTAGGACTTAATTAGGACTTGATAATTTTAGGACTTAATTAGGACTTGATAATTTTAGGACTTAATAATTTTAGGACTTAATTAGGACTTGATAATTTTAGGAGTTAATTAGGACTAAATAATTTTAGGACTTAATTAGGATTTGATAATTTTCGGACTAAATTAGGACTTGATAATTTTAGGAGTCAATTAGGACTTGATAATTTTAGGAGTTAACTAGGACTTGAGAACTTCAGGACTTAATTAGGACTTGATAATTTAAATACTTTGTTAGGACTTGATAATTTGAGAACTTATTTAGGACCTGATAATTTTAGGACTTAATTAGGACTTGATAATTTTAGGATTCAATTAGGACTTGATAATTTTAGGACTTAATTAGGACTTGATAATTTTAGGACTTAGTTAGGACTTGATCATGTTAGGACTAAATTAGAACTTAATAACTTTAGGACTTAACAAGGACTTGATAATTTTACGACTTAATTAGGACTTGATAATTTTAGGACTTAATTAAGACTTGATAATTTAAGGAGTCAATAAGGACTTGATAACTTTAGGACTTAATTAGGACTTGATAATTTTAGGACTTAATTAGGACTTGATAATTTTAGGACTTAATTAGGCCTTGATAATTTTAGGACTTAATTAAGACTTGATAATTTAAGGAGTCAATAAGGACTTGATAATTTTAGGAGTTAAATAGGACTTGATAAGTTTAGGACTTAATTAAGAATTGATCATGTTAGGACTTAATTAGGACTTGATAACTTTAGGAATTAATTAGGACTTGATAATTTTAGGAGTTAATTAGGAGTTGATAATTTTAGGAGTTAATTAGGACTTTATAACTTTAGGACTTAATTAGGAATTGATTATGTTAGGACTTAATTAGGACTTGATAATTTTAGGACTTAATTAGGACTTGATAATTTTAGGACTTAATTAGGCCTTGATAATTTTAGGACTTAATTAAGACTTGATAATTTAAGGAGTCAATAAGGACTTGATAACTTTAGGACTGAATTAGGACTAGATAATTTTAAGATTTAATTACGACTTGATCATCTTAGGACTTAATTAGGACTTGATAACTTCAGGACTTAATTAGGACTTGATAATTTTAGGACCTAATAATTTTAGGACTTAAGTAGTACTTGACAATTTTAGGACTAAATTAGGACTTGATAATTTTCGGACTAAATTAGGACTTGATAATTTTAGGAGTCAATTAGGACTTGATAATTTTAGGAGTTTACTAGGACTTGAGAACTTCAGGTTCTAATTAGGACTTGATAATTTAAATATATTGTTAGGACTTGATAATTTGAGAACTTATTTAGGACCTGATAATTTTAGGATTAAATTAGGACTGTATAATTTTAGGAGTTAATTAGGACTTGATAATTTTAGGAGTTAAATAGGACTTGATAACTTTAGGACTTAATTAGGAATTGATCATGTTAGGACTTAATTAGGACTTGATAACTTTAGGAATTAATTAGGACTTGATAATTTTAGGAGTTAATTAGGAGTTGATAATTTTAGGAGTTAATTAGGACTTTATAACTTTAGGACTTAATTAGGAATTGATTATGTTAGGACTTAATTAGGACTTGATAATTTTAGGACTTAATTAGGACTTGATAATTTTAGGACTAAATTAGGACTTGGTAATTTTCGGACTAAATTAGGATTTGATAATTTTAGGAGTCAATTAGGACTTGATAATTTTAGGAGTTTACTAGGACTTGAGAACTTCAGGACTTAATTAGGACTTGATAATTTAAATACTTTGTTAGGACTTGATAATTTGAGAACTTATTTAGGACCTGATAATTTTAGGACTTAATTAGGACTTGATAATTTTAGGATTCAATTAGGACTTGATAATTTTAGGACTTAATTAGGACTTGATAATTTTAGGACTTAATTAGGACTTGATCATGTTAGGACTAAATTAGGACTTAATAACTTTAGTACTTAACAAGGACTTGATAATTTTAGGACTTAATTAGGACTTGATAATTTTAGGACTTAATTAGGCCTTGATAATTTTAGGACTTAATTAAGACTTGATAATTTAAGGAGTCAATAAGGACTTGATAACTTTAGGACTGAATTAGGACTAGATAATTTTAAGATTTAATTATGACTTGATCATCTTAGGACTTAATTAGGACTTGATAACTTCAGGACTTAATTAGGACTTGATAATTTTAGGACCTAATAATTTTAGGACTTAAGTAGTACTTGACAATTTTAGGACTAAATTAGGACTTGATAATTTTCGGACTAAATTAGGACTTGATAATTTTAGGAGTCAATTAGGACTTGATAATTTTAGGAGTTTACTAGGACTTGAGAACTTCAGGTTCTAATTAGGACTTGATAATTTAAATATATTGTTAGGACTTGATAATTTGAGAACTTATTTAGGACCTGATAATTTTAGGATTAAATTAGGACTGTATAATTTTAGGAGTTAATTAGGACTTGATAATTTTAGGAGTTAAATAGGACTTGATAACTTTAGGACTTAATTAGGAATTGATCATGTTAGGACTTAATTAGGACTTGATAACTTTAGGAATTAATTAGGACTTGATAATTTTAGGAGTTAATTAGGAGTTGATAATTTTAGGAGTTAATTAGGACTTTATAACTTTAGGACTTAATTAGGAATTGATTATGTTAGGACTTAATTAGGACTTGATAATTTTAGGACTTAATTAGGACTTGATAATTTTAGGACTAAATTAGGACTTGGTAATTTTCGGACTAAATTAGGATTTGATAATTTTAGGAGTCAATTAGGACTTGATAATTTTAGGAGTTTACTAGGACTTGAGAACTTCAGGACTTAATTAGGACTTGATAATTTAAATATATTGTTAGGACTTGATAATTTGAGAACTTATTTAGGACCTGTTAATTTTAGGATTAAATTAGGTCTGTATAATTTTAGGAGTTAATTAGGACTTGATACTTTTAGGAGTTAATTAGGACTTGATAACTTTAGGACTTAATTAGGAATTGATCATGGTAGGACTTAATTAGGACTTGATAACTTTAGGAATTAATTAGGACTTGATAATTTTAGGAGTTAATTAGGAGTTGATAATTTTAGGAGTTAATTAGGACTTTATAACTTTAGGACTTAATTAGGAATTGATTATGTTAGGACTTAATTAGGACTTGACAACTTCAGTTAATAATTAGGACTTGATAATTTTAGGACTTAATAATTTTAGGACTTAATTAGGACTTGATAATTTTAGGACTTAATTAGGACTTGATAATTTTAGGACTTAATAATTTTAGGACTTAATTAGGACTTGATAATTTTAGGAGTTAATTAGGACTAAATAATTTTAGGACTTAATTAGGATTTGATAATTTTCGGACTAAATTAGGACTTGATAATTTTAGGAGTCAATTAGGACTTGATAATTTTAGGAGTTAACTAGGACTTGAGAACTTCAGGACTTAATTAGGACTTGATAATTTAAATACTTTGTTAGGACTTGATAATTTGAGAACTTATTTAGGACCTGATAATTTTAGGACTTAATTAGGACTTGATAATTTTAGGATTCAATTAGGACTTGATAATTTTAGGACTTAATTAGGACTTGATAATTTTAGGACTTAGTTAGGACTTGATCATGTTAGGACTAAATTAGAACTTAATAACTTTAGGACTTAACAAGGACTTGATAATTTTACGACTTAATTAGGACTTGATAATTTTAGGACTTAATTAAGACTTGATAATTTAAGGAGTCAATTAGGACTTGATAATTTTAGGATTCAATTAGGACTTGATAATTTTAGGACTTAATTAGGACTTGATAATTTTAGGACTTAATTAGGACTTGATCATGTTAGGACTAAATTAGGACTTAATAACTTTAGTACTTAACAAGGACTTGATAATTTTAGGACTTAATTAGGACTTGATAATTTTAGGACTTAATTAGGCCTTGATAATTTTAGGACTTAATTAAGACTTGATAATTTAAGGAGTCAATAAGGACTTGATAACTTTAGGACTGAATTAGGACTAGATAATTTTAAGATTTAATTATGACTTGATCATCTTAGGACTTAATTAGGACTTGATAACTTCAGGACTTAATTAGGACTTGATAATTTTAGGACCTAATAATTTTAGGACTTAAGTAGTACTTGACAATTTTAGGACTAAATTAGGACTTGATAATTTTCGGACTAAATTAGGACTTGATAATTTTAGGAGTCAATTAGGACTTGATAATTTTAGGAGTTTACTAGGACTTGAGAACTTCAGGTTCTAATTAGGACTTGATAATTTAAATATATTGTTAGGACTTGATAATTTGAGAACTTATTTAGGACCTGATAATTTTAGGATTAAATTAGGACTGTATAATTTTAGGAGTTAATTAGGACTTGATAATTTTAGGAGTTAAATAGGACTTGATAACTTTAGGACTTAATTAGGAATTGATCATGTTAGGACTTAATTAGGACTTGATAACTTTAGGAATTAATTAGGACTTGATAATTTTAGGAGTTAATTAGGAGTTGATAATTTTAGGAGTTAATTAGGACTTTATAACTTTAGGACTTAATTAGGAATTGATTATGTTAGGACTTAATTAGGACTTGATAATTTTAGGACTTAATTAGGACTTGATAATTTTAGGACTAAATTAGGACTTGGTAATTTTCGGACTAAATTAGGATTTGATAATTTTAGGAGTCAATTAGGACTTGATAATTTTAGGAGTTTACTAGGACTTGAGAACTTCAGGACTTAATTAGGACTTGATAATTTAAATATATTGTTAGGACTTGATAATTTGAGAACTTATTTAGGACCTGTTAATTTTAGGATTAAATTAGGTCTGTATAATTTTAGGAGTTAATTAGGACTTGATACTTTTAGGAGTTAATTAGGACTTGATAACTTTAGGACTTAATTAGGAATTGATCATGGTAGGACTTAATTAGGACTTGATAACTTTAGGAATTAATTAGGACTTGATAATTTTAGGAGTTAATTAGGAGTTGATAATTTTAGGAGTTAATTAGGACTTTATAACTTTAGGACTTAATTAGGAATTGATTATGTTAGGACTTAATTAGGACTTGACAACTTCAGTTAATAATTAGGACTTGATAATTTTAGGACTTAATAATTTTAGGACTTAATTAGGACTTGATAATTTTAGGACTTAATTAGGACTTGATAATTTTAGGACTTAATAATTTTAGGACTTAATTAGGACTTGATAATTTTAGGAGTTAATTAGGACTAAATAATTTTAGGACTTAATTAGGATTTGATAATTTTCGGACTAAATTAGGACTTGATAATTTTAGGAGTCAATTAGGACTTGATAATTTTAGGAGTTAACTAGGACTTGAGAACTTCAGGACTTAATTAGGACTTGATAATTTAAATACTTTGTTAGGACTTGATAATTTGAGAACTTATTTAGGACCTGATAATTTTAGGACTTAATTAGGACTTGATAATTTTAGGATTCAATTAGGACTTGATAATTTTAGGACTTAATTAGGACTTGATAATTTTAGGACTTAGTTAGGACTTGATCATGTTAGGACTAAATTAGAACTTAATAACTTTAGGACTTAACAAGGACTTGATAATTTTACGACTTAATTAGGACTTGATAATTTTAGGACTTAATTAAGACTTGATAATTTAAGGAGTCAATAAGGACTTGATAACTTTAGGACTTAATTAGGACTTGATAATTTTAGGACTTAATTAGGACTTGATAATTTTAGGACTTAATTAGGCCTTGATAATTTTAGGACTTAATTAAGACTTGATAATTTAAGGAGTCAATAAGGACTTGATAATTTTAGGAGTTAAATAGGACTTGATAAGTTTAGGACTTAATTAAGAATTGATCATGTTAGGACTTAATTAGGACTTGATAACTTTAGGAATTAATTAGGACTTGATAATTTTAGGAGTTAATTAGGAGTTGATAATTTTAGGAGTTAATTAGGACTTTATAACTTTAGGACTTAATTAGGAATTGATTATGTTAGGACTTAATTAGGACTTGATAATTTTAGGACTTAATTAGGACTTGATAATTTTAGGACTTAATTAGGCCTTGATAATTTTAGGACTTAATTAAGACTTGATAATTTAAGGAGTCAATAAGGACTTGATAACTTTAGGACTGAATTAGGACTAGATAATTTTAAGATTTAATTACGACTTGATCATCTTAGGACTTAATTAGGACTTGATAACTTCAGGACTTAATTAGGACTTGATAATTTTAGGACCTAATAATTTTAGGACTTAAGTAGTACTTGACAATTTTAGGACTAAATTAGGACTTGATAATTTTCGGACTAAATTAGGACTTGATAATTTTAGGAGTCAATTAGGACTTGATAATTTTAGGAGTTTACTAGGACTTGAGAACTTCAGGTTCTAATTAGGACTTGATAATTTAAATATATTGTTAGGACTTGATAATTTGAGAACTTATTTAGGACCTGATAATTTTAGGATTAAATTAGGACTGTATAATTTTAGGAGTTAATTAGGACTTGATAATTTTAGGAGTTAAATAGGACTTGATAACTTTAGGACTTAATTAGGAATTGATCATGTTAGGACTTAATTAGGACTTGATAACTTTAGGAATTAATTAGGACTTGATAATTTTAGGAGTTAATTAGGAGTTGATAATTTTAGGAGTTAATTAGGACTTTATAACTTTAGGACTTAATTAGGAATTGATTATGTTAGGACTTAATTAGGACTTGATAATTTTAGGACTTAATTAGGACTTGATAATTTTAGGACTAAATTAGGACTTGGTAATTTTCGGACTAAATTAGGATTTGATAATTTTAGGAGTCAATTAGGACTTGATAATTTTAGGAGTTTACTAGGACTTGAGAACTTCAGGACTTAATTAGGACTTGATAATTTAAATACTTTGTTAGGACTTGATAATTTGAGAACTTATTTAGGACCTGATAATTTTAGGACTTAATTAGGACTTGATAATTTTAGGATTCAATTAGGACTTGATAATTTTAGGACTTAATTAGGACTTGATAATTTTAGGACTTAATTAGGACTTGATCATGTTAGGACTAAATTAGGACTTAATAACTTTAGTACTTAACAAGGACTTGATAATTTTAGGACTTAATTAGGACTTGATAATTTTAGGACTTAATTAGGCCTTGATAATTTTAGGACTTAATTAAGACTTGATAATTTAAGGAGTCAATAAGGACTTGATAACTTTAGGACTGAATTAGGACTAGATAATTTTAAGATTTAATTATGACTTGATCATCTTAGGACTTAATTAGGACTTGATAACTTCAGGACTTAATTAGGACTTGATAATTTTAGGACCTAATAATTTTAGGACTTAAGTAGTACTTGACAATTTTAGGACTAAATTAGGACTTGATAATTTTCGGACTAAATTAGGACTTGATAATTTTAGGAGTCAATTAGGACTTGATAATTTTAGGAGTTTACTAGGACTTGAGAACTTCAGGTTCTAATTAGGACTTGATAATTTAAATATATTGTTAGGACTTGATAATTTGAGAACTTATTTAGGACCTGATAATTTTAGGATTAAATTAGGACTGTATAATTTTAGGAGTTAATTAGGACTTGATAATTTTAGGAGTTAAATAGGACTTGATAACTTTAGGACTTAATTAGGAATTGATCATGTTAGGACTTAATTAGGACTTGATAACTTTAGGAATTAATTAGGACTTGATAATTTTAGGAGTTAATTAGGAGTTGATAATTTTAGGAGTTAATTAGGACTTTATAACTTTAGGACTTAATTAGGAATTGATTATGTTAGGACTTAATTAGGACTTGATAATTTTAGGACTTAATTAGGACTTGATAATTTTAGGACTAAATTAGGACTTGGTAATTTTCGGACTAAATTAGGATTTGATAATTTTAGGAGTCAATTAGGACTTGATAATTTTAGGAGTTTACTAGGACTTGAGAACTTCAGGACTTAATTAGGACTTGATAATTTAAATATATTGTTAGGACTTGATAATTTGAGAACTTATTTAGGACCTGTTAATTTTAGGATTAAATTAGGTCTGTATAATTTTAGGAGTTAATTAGGACTTGATACTTTTAGGAGTTAATTAGGACTTGATAACTTTAGGACTTAATTAGGAATTGATCATGGTAGGACTTAATTAGGACTTGATAACTTTAGGAATTAATTAGGACTTGATAATTTTAGGAGTTAATTAGGAGTTGATAATTTTAGGAGTTAATTAGGACTTTATAACTTTAGGACTTAATTAGGAATTGATTATGTTAGGACTTAATTAGGACTTGACAACTTCAGTTAATAATTAGGACTTGATAATTTTAGGACTTAATAATTTTAGGACTTAATTAGGACTTGATAATTTTAGGACTTAATTAGGACTTGATAATTTTAGGACTTAATAATTTTAGGACTTAATTAGGACTTGATAATTTTAGGAGTTAATTAGGACTAAATAATTTTAGGACTTAATTAGGATTTGATAATTTTCGGACTAAATTAGGACTTGATAATTTTAGGAGTCAATTAGGACTTGATAATTTTAGGAGTTAACTAGGACTTGAGAACTTCAGGACTTAATTAGGACTTGATAATTTAAATACTTTGTTAGGACTTGATAATTTGAGAACTTATTTAGGACCTGATAATTTTAGGACTTAATTAGGACTTGATAATTTTAGGATTCAATTAGGACTTGATAATTTTAGGACTTAATTAGGACTTGATAATTTTAGGACTTAGTTAGGACTTGATCATGTTAGGACTAAATTAGAACTTAATAACTTTAGGACTTAACAAGGACTTGATAATTTTAGGACTTAATTAGGACTTGATAATTTTAGGACTTAATTAAGACTTGATAATTTAAGGAGTCAATAAGGACTTGATAACTTTAGGACTTAATTAGGACTTGATAATTTTAGGACTTAATTAGGACTTGATAATTTTAGGACTTAATTAGGCCTTGATAATTTTAGGACTTAATTAAGACTTGATAATTTAAGGAGTCAATAAGGACTTGATAATTTTAGGAGTTAATTAGGACTTTATAACTTTAGGACTTAATTAGGAATTGATTATGTTAGGACTTAATTAGGACTTGATAATTTTAGGACTTAATTAGGACTTGATAATTTTAGGACTTAATTAGGCCTTGATAATTTTAGGACTTAATTAAGACTTGATAATTTAAGGAGTCAATAAGGACTTGATAACTTTAGGACTGAATTAGGACTAGATAATTTTAAGATTTAATTACGACTTGATCATCTTAGGACTTAATTAGGACTTGATAACTTCAGGACTTAATTAGGACTTGATAATTTTAGGACCTAATAATTTTAGGACTTAAGTAGTACTTGACAATTTTAGGACTAAATTAGGACTTGATAATTTTCGGACTAAATTAGGACTTGATAATTTTAGGAGTCAATTAGGACTTGATAATTTTAGGAGTTTACTAGGACTTGAGAACTTCAGGTTCTAATTAGGACTTGATAATTTAAATATATTGTTAGGACTTGATAATTTGAGAACTTATTTAGGACCTGATAATTTTAGGATTAAATTAGGACTGTATAATTTTAGGAGTTAATTAGGACTTGATAATTTTAGGAGTTAAATAGGACTTGATAACTTTAGGACTTAATTAGGAATTGATCATGTTAGGACTTAATTAGGACTTGATAACTTTAGGAATTAATTAGGACTTGATAATTTTAGGAGTTAATTAGGAGTTGATAATTTTAGGAGTTAATTAGGACTTTATAACTTTAGGACTTAATTAGGAATTGATTATGTTAGGACTTAATTAGGACTTGATAATTTTAGGACTTAATTAGGACTTGATAATTTTAGGACTAAATTAGGACTTGGTAATTTTCGGACTAAATTAGGATTTGATAATTTTAGGAGTCAATTAGGACTTGATAATTTTAGGAGTTTACTAGGACTTGAGAACTTCAGGACTTAATTAGGACTTGATAATTTAAATATATTGTTAGGACTTGATAATTTGAGAACTTATTTAGGACCTGTTAATTTTAGGATTAAATTAGGTCTGTATAATTTTAGGAGTTAATTAGGACTTGATACTTTTAGGAGTTAATTAGGACTTGATAACTTTAGGACTTAATTAGGAATTGATCATGTTAGGACTTAATTAGGACTTGATAACTTTAGGAATTAATTAGGACTTGATAGTTTTAGGAGTTAATTAGGAGTTGATAATTTTAGGAGTTAATTAGGACTTTATAACTTTAGGACTTAATTAGGAATTGATTATGTTAGGACTTAATTAGGACTTGACAACTTTAGTTAATAATTAGGACTTGATAATTTTAGGACTTAATAATTTTAGGACTTAATTAGGACTTGATAATTTTAGGACTTAATTAGGACTTGATAATTTTAGGACTTAATAATTTTAGGACTTAATTAGGACTTGATAATTTTAGGAGTTAATTAGGACTAAATAATTTTAGGACTTAATTAGGATTTGATAATTTTCGGACTAAATTAGGACTTGATAATTTTAGGAGTCAATTAGGACTTGATAATTTTAGGAGTTAACTAGGACTTGAGAACTTCAGGACTTAATTAGGACTTGATAATTTAAATACTTTGTTAGGACTTGATAATTTGAGAACTTATTTAGGACCTGATAATTTTAGGACTTAATTAGGACTTGATAATTTTAGGATTCAATTAGGACTTGATAATTTTAGGACTTAATTAGGACTTGATAATTTTAGGACTTAGTTAGGACTTGATCATGTTAGGACTAAATTAGAACTTAATAACTTTAGGACTTAACAAGGACTTGATAATTTTAGGACTTAATTAGGACTTGATAATTTTAGGACTTAATTAAGACTTGATAATTTAAGGAGTCAATAAGGACTTGATAACTTTAGGACTTAATTAGGACTTGATAATTTTAGGACTTAATTAGGACTTGATAATTTTAGGACTTAATTAGGCCTTGATAATTTTAGGACTTAATTAAGACTTGATAATTTAAGGAGTCAATAAGGACTTGATAATTTTAGGAGTTAAATAGGACTTGATAAGTTTAGGACTTAATTAGGAATTGATCATGTTAGGACTTAATTAGGACTTGATAACTTTAGGAATTAATTAGGACTTGATAATTTTAGGAGTTAATTAGGAGTTGATAATTTTAGGAGTTAATTAGGACTTTATAACTTTAGGACTTAATTAGGAATTGATTATGTTAGGACTTAATTAGGACTTGATAATTTTAGGACTTAATTAGGACTTGATAATTTTAGGACTAAATTAGGACTTGGTAATTTTCGGACTAAATTAGGATTTGATAATTTTAGGAGTCAATTAGGACTTGATAATTTTAGGAGTTTACTAGGACTTGAGAACTTCAGGACTTAATTAGGACTTGATAATTTAAATATATTGTTAGGACTTGATAATTTGAGAACTTATTTAGGACCTGTTAATTTTAGGATTAAATTAGGTCTGTATAATTTTAGGAGTTAATTAGGACTTGATACTTTTAGGAGTTAATTAGGACTTGATAACTTTAGGACTTAATTAGGAATTGATCATGTTAGGACTTAATTAGGACTTGATAACTTTAGGAATTAATTAGGACTTGATAGTTTTAGGAGTTAATTAGGAGTTGATAATTTTAGGAGTTAATTAGGACTTTATAACTTTAGGACTTAATTAGGAATTGATTATGTTAGGACTTAATTAGGACTTGACAACTTTAGTTAATAATTAGGACTTGATAATTTTAGGACTTAATAATTTTAGGACTTAATTAGGACTTGATAATTTTAGGACTTAATTAGGACTTGATAATTTTAGGACTTAATAATTTTAGGACTTAATTAGGACTTGATAATTTTAGGAGTTAATTAGGACTAAATAATTTTAGGACTTAATTAGGATTTGATAATTTTCGGACTAAATTAGGACTTGATAATTTTAGGAGTCAATTAGGACTTGATAATTTTAGGAGTTAACTAGGACTTGAGAACTTCAGGACTTAATTAGGACTTGATAATTTAAATACTTTGTTAGGACTTGATAATTTGAGAACTTATTTAGGACCTGATAATTTTAGGACTTAATTAGGACTTGATAATTTTAGGAGTCAATTAGGACTTGATAATTTTAGGAGTTTACTAGGACTTGAGAACTTCAGGACCTAATTAGGACTTGATAATTTAAATATATTGTTAGGACTTGATAATTTGAGAACTTATTTAGGACCTGATAATTTTAGGATTAAATTAGGACTGTATAATTTTAGGAGTTAATTAGGACTTGATAATTTTAGGAGTTAAATAGGACCTTATAACTTTAGGACTTAATTTGGAATTGATCATGTTAGGACTTAATTATGACTTGATAACTTTAGGAATTAATTAGGACTTGATAATTTTAGGAGTTAATTAGGAGTTGATAATTTTAGGAGTTAATTAGGACTTTATAACTTTAGGACTTAATTAGGAATTGATAATTTTCGGACTAAATTAGGACTTGATAATTTTAGGAGTCAATTAGGACTTGATAATTTTAGGAGTTTACTAGGACTTGAGAACTTCAGGACTTAATTAGGACTTGATAATTTAAATACTTTGTTAGGACTTGATAATCTGAGAACTTATTTAGGACCTGATAATTTTAGGACTTAATTAGGACTTGATAATTTTAGGATTCATTTAGGACTTGATAATTTTAGGACTTAATTAGGACTTGATAATTTTAGGACTTAATTAGGACTTGATCATGTTAGGACCTAATTAGGACTTAATAACTTTAGGACTTAACAAGGACTTGATAATTTTAGGACTTAATTAGGACTTGATAATTTTAGGACTTAATTAAGACTTGATAATTTAAGGAGTCAATAAGGACTTGATAACTTTAGGACTTAATTAGGACTTGATAATTTTAGGACTTAATTAGGACTTGATAATTTTAGGACTTAATTAGGCCTTGATAATTTTAGGACTTTATTAAGACTTGATAATTTAAGGAGTCAATAAGGACTTGATAACTTTAGGACTGAATTAGGACTAAATAATTTTAAGATTTAATTACGACTTGATAATTTTAGGAGTTAATTAGGACTAAATAATTTTAGGACTTAATTAGGATTTGATAATTTTCGGACTAAATTAGGACTTGATAATTTTAGGAGTCAATTAGGACTTGATAATTTTAGGAGTTTACTAGGACTTGAGAACTTCTGGACTTAATTAGGACTTGATAATTTAAATACTTTGTTAGGACTTGATAATTTGATAACTTATTTAGGACCTGATAATTTTAGGACTTAATTAGGACTTGATAATTTTAGGATTCAATTAGGACTTGATAATTTTAGGACTTAATTAGGACTTGATAATTTTAGGACTTAATTAGGACTTGATCATGTTAGGACTAAATTAGGACTTAATAACTTTAGGACTTAACAAGGACTTGATAATTTTAGGACTTAATTAGGACTTGATAATTTTAGGACTTAATTAGGACTTGATAATTTAAGGAGTCAATAAGGACTTGATAACTTTAGGACTTAATTAGGACTTGATAATTTTAGGACTTAATTAGGACTTGATAATTTTAGGACTTAATTAGGCCTTGATAATTTTAGGACTTAATTAAGACTTGATAATTTAAGGAGTCAATAAGGACTTGATAACTTTAGGACTGAATTAGGACTAGATAATTTTAAGATTTAATGACGACTTGATCATCTTAGGACTTAATTAGGACTTGATAACTTCAGGACTTAATTAGGACTTGATAATTTTAGGACTTAATAATTTTAGGACTTAAGTAGGACTTGACAATTTTAGGACTAAATTAGGACTTGATAATTTTCGGACTAAATTAGGACTTGATAATTTTAGGAGTCTATTAGGACTTGATAATTTTAGGAGTTTACTAGGACTTGAGAACTTCAGGACCTAATTAGGACTTGATAATTTAAATATATTGTTAGGACTTGATAATTTGAGAACTTATTTAGAACCTGATAATTTTAGGATTAAATTAGGACTGTATAATTTTAGGAGTTAATTAGGACTTGATAATTTTAGGAGTTAAATAGGACCTTATAACTTTAGGACTTAATTTGGAATTGATCATGTTAGGACTTAATTAGGACTTGATAACTTTAGGAATTAATTAGGACTTGATAATTTTAGGAGTTAATTAGGAGTTGTTAATTTTAGGAGTTAATTAGGACTTTATAACTTTAGGACTTAATTAGGAATTGATTATGTTAGGACTTAATTAGGACTTGATAACTTTAGTTAATAATTAGGACTTGATAATTTTAGGACTTAATAATTTTAGGACTTAATTAGGACTTGATAATTATAGGACTTAATTATGACTTGATAATTTTAGGAGTCAATTAGGACTTGATAATTTTAGGACTTAATTAGGACTTGATAACTTTAGGACTTAATTAGGACTTGATAATTTTATGACTTAATTAGGACTTGATAATTTTAGGAGTCAATTAGGACTTGATAATTTTAGGACTTAATTAGGACTTGATAATTTTAGGACTTAATAATTTTAGGACTTAATTAGGACTTGATAATTTTAGGAGTTAATTAGGACGAAATAATTTTAGGACTTAATTAGGACTTGATAATTTTCGGACTAAATTAGGACTTGATAATTTTAGGAGTCAATTAGGACTTGATAATTTTAGGAGTTTACTAGGACTTGAGAACTTCAGGACTTAATTAGGACTTGATAATTTAAATACTTTGTTAGGACTTGATAATTTGAGAACTTATTTAGGACCTGATAATTTTAGGACTTAATTAGGACTTGATAATTTTAGGATTCAATTAGGACTTGATAATTTTAGGACTTAATTAGGACTTGATAATTTTAGGACTTAATTAGGCCTTGATAATTTTAGGACTTAATTAAGACTTGATAATTTAAGGAGTCAATAAGGACTTGATAATTTTAGGAGTTAAATAGGACTTGATAAGTTTAGGACTTAATTAGGAATTGATCATGTTAGGACTTAATTAGGACTTGATAACTTTAGGAATTAATTAGGACTTGATAATTTTAGGAGTTAATTAGGAGTTGATAATTTTAGGAGTTAATTAGGACTTTATAACTTTAGGACTTAATTAGGAATTGATTATGTTAGGACTTAATTAGGACTTGATAATTTTAGGACTTAATTAGGACTTGATAATTTTAGGACTAAATTAGGACTTGGTAATTTAAGGAGTCAATTAGGACTTGATAATTTTAGGAGTTAATTAGGACTAAATAATTTTAGGACTGAATAAGGACTTAATAATTTTAAGATTTAATTACGACTTAATCATCTTAGGACTTAATTAGGACTTGATAACTTCAGGACTTAATTAGGACTTGATAATTTTAGGACTTAATAATTTTAGGACTTAATTAGGACTTGATAATTTTAGGAGTTAATTAGGACGAAATAATTTTAGGACTTAATTAGGACTTGATAATTTTTGGACTAAATTAGGACTTGATAATTTTAGGAGTCAATTAGGACTTGATAATTTTAGGAGTTTACTAGGACTTGAGAACTTCAGGACTTAATTAGGACTTGATAATTTAAATACTTTGTTAGGACTTGATAATTTGATAACTTATTTAGGACCTGATAATTTTAGGACTTAATTAGGACTTGATAATTTTAGGATTTAATTAGGACTTGATAATTTTAGGACTTAATAATTTTAGGACTTAATTAGGACTTGATAATTATAGGACTTAATTATGACTTGATAATTTTAGGAGTCAATTAGGACTTGATAATTTTAGGACTTAATTAGGACTTGATAACTTTAGGACTTAATTAGGACTTGATAATTTTATGACTTAATTAGGACTTGATAATTTTAGGAGTCAATTAGGACTTGATAATTTTAGGACTTAATTAGGACTTGATAATTTTAGGACTTAATAATTTTAGGACTTAATTAGGACTTGATAATTTTAGGAGTTAATTAGGACGAAATAATTTTAGGACTTAATTAGGACTTGATAATTTTCGGACTAAATTAGGACTTGATAATTTTAGGAGTCAATTAGGACTTGATAATTTTAGGAGTTTACTAGGACTTGAGAACTTCAGGACTTAATTAGGACTTGATAATTTAAATACTTTGTTAGGACTTGATAATTTGAGAACTTATTTAGGACCTGATAATTTTAGGACTTAATTAGGACTTGATAATTTTAGGATTCAATTAGGACTTGATAATTTTAGGACTTAATTAGGACTTGATAATTTTAGGACTTAATTAGGCCTTGATAATTTTAGGACTTAATTAAGACTTGATAATTTAAGGAGTCAATAAGGACTTGATAATTTTAGGAGTTAAATAGGACTTGATAAGTTTAGGACTTAATTAGGAATTGATCATGTTAGGACTTAATTAGGACTTGATAACTTTAGGAATTAATTAGGACTTGATAATTTTAGGAGTTAATTAGGAGTTGATAATTTTAGGAGTTAATTAGGACTTTATAACTTTAGGACTTAATTAGGAATTGATTATGTTAGGACTTAATTAGGACTTGATAATTTTAGGACTTAATTAGGACTTGATAATTTTAGGACTAAATTAGGACTTGGTAATTTAAGGAGTCAATTAGGACTTGATAATTTTAGGAGTTAATTAGGACTAAATAATTTTAGGACTGAATAAGGACTTAATAATTTTAAGATTTAATTACGACTTAATCATCTTAGGACTTAATTAGGACTTGATAACTTCAGGACTTAATTAGGACTTGATAATTTTAGGACTTAATAATTTTAGGACTTAATTAGGACTTGATAATTTTAGGAGTTAATTAGGACGAAATAATTTTAGGACTTAATTAGGACTTGATAATTTTTGGACTAAATTAGGACTTGATAATTTTAGGAGTCAATTAGGACTTGATAATTTTAGGAGTTTACTAGGACTTGAGAACTTCAGGACTTAATTAGGACTTGATAATTTAAATACTTTGTTAGGACTTGATAATTTGATAACTTATTTAGGACCTGATAATTTTAGGACTTAATTAGGACTTGATAATTTTAGGATTTAATTAGGACTTGATAATTTTAGGACTTAATTAGGACTTGATAATTTTAGGACTTAATTAGGACTTGATCATGTTAGGACTAAATTAGGACTTAATAACTTTAGGACTTAACAAGGACTTGATAATTTTAGGACTTAATTAGGACTTGATAATTTTAGGACTTAATTAGGACTTGATAATTTAAGGAGTCAATAAGGACTTGATAACTTTAGGACTTAATTAGGACTTGATAATTTTAGGACTTAATTAGGACTTGATAATTTTAGGACTTAATTAGGCCTTGATAATTTTAGGACTTAATTAAGACTTGATAATTTAAGGAGTCAATAAGGACTTGATAACTTTAGGACTGAATTAGGACTAGATAATTTTAAGATTTAATTACGACTTGATCATCTTAGGACTTAATTAGGACTTGATAACTTCAGGACTTAATTAGGACTTGATAATTTTAGGACTTAATAATTTTAGGACTTAAGTAGGACTTGACAATTTTAGGACTAAATTAGGACTTGATAATTTTCGGACTAAATTAGGACATGATAATTTTAGGAGTCAATTAGGACTTGATAATTTTAGGAGTTTACTAGGACTTGAGAACTTCAGGACCTAATTAGGACTTGATAATTTAAATATATTGTTAGGACTTGATAATTTGAGAACTTATTTAGGACCTGATAATTTTAGGATTAAATTAGGACTGTATAATTTTAGGAGTTAATTAGGACTTGATAATTTTAGGAGTTAAATAGGACCTTATAACTTTAGGACTTAATTTGGAATTGATCATGTTAGGACTTAATTATGACTTGATAACTTTAGGAATTAATTAGGACTTGATAATTTTAGGAGTTAATTAGGAGTTGATAATTTTAGGAGTTAATTAGGACTTTATAACTTTAGGACTTAATTAGGAATTGATAATTTTCGGACTAAATTAGGACTTGATAATTTTAGGAGTCAATTAGGACTTGATAATTTTAGGAGTTTACTAGGACTTGAGAACTTCAGGACCTAATTAGGACTTGATAATTTAAATATATTGTTAGGACTTGATAATTTGAGAACTTATTTAGGACCTGATAATTTTAGGATTAAATTAGGACTGTATAATTTTAGGAGTTAATTAGGACTTGATAATTTTAGGAGTTAAATAGGACCTTATAACTTTAGGACTTAATTTGGAATTGATCATGTTAGGACTTAATTAGGACTTGATAACTTTAGGAATTAATTAGGACTTGATAATTTTAGGAGTTAATTAGGAGTTGATAATTTTAGGAGTTAATTAGGACTTTATAACTTTAGGACTTAATTAGGACTTGATCATGTTAGGACTAAATTAGGACTTAATAACTTTAGGACTTAACAAGGACTTGATAATTTTAGGACTTAATTAGGACTTGATAATTTTAGGACTTAATTAGGACTTGATAATTTAAGGAGTCAATAAGGACTTGATAACTTTAGGACTTAATTAGGACTTGATAATTTTAGGACTTAATTAGGACTTGATAATTTTAGGACTTAATTAGGCCTTGATAATTTTAGGACTTTATTAAGACTTGATAATTTAAGGAGTCAATAAGGACTTGATAACTTTAGGACTGAATTAGGACTAAATAATTTTAAGATTTAATTACGACTTGATAATTTTAGGAGTTAATTAGGACTAAATAATTTTAGGACTTAATTAGGATTTGATAATTTTCGGACTAAATTAGGACTTGATAATTTTAGGAGTCAATTAGGACTTGATAATTTTAGGAGTTTACTAGGACTTGAGAACTTCTGGACTTAATTAGGACTTGATAATTTAAATACTTTGTTAGGACTTGATAATTTGATAACATATTTAGGACCTGATAATTTTAGGACTTAATTAGGACTTGATAATTTTAGGATTCAATTAGGACTTGATAATTTTAGGACTTAATTAGGACTTGATAATTTTAGGACTTAATTAGGACTTGATCATGTTAGGACTAAATTAGGACTTAATAACTTTAGGACTTAACAAGGACTTGATAATTTTAGGACTTAATTAGGACTTGATAATTTTAGGACTTAATTAGGACTTGATAATTTAAGGAGTCAATAAGGACTTGATAACTTTAGGACTTAATTAGGACTTGATAATTTTAGGACTTAATTAGGACTTGATAATTTTAGGACTTAATTAGGCCTTGATAATTTTAGGACTTAATTAAGACTTGATAATTTAAGGAGTCAATAAGGACTTGATAACTTTAGGACTGAATTAGGACTAGATAATTTTAAGATTTAATGACGACTTGATCATCTTAGGACTTAATTAGGACTTGATAACTTCAGGACTTAATTAGGACTTGATAATTTTAGGACTTAATAATTTTAGGACTTAAGTAGGACTTGACAATTTTAGGACTAAATTAGGACTTGATAATTTTCGGACTAAATTAGGACTTGATAATTTTAGGAGTCTATTAGGACTTGATAATTTTAGGAGTTTACTAGGACTTGAGAACTTCAGGACCTAATTAGGACTTGATAATTTAAATATATTGTTAGGACTTGATAATTTGAGAACTTATTTAGGACCTGATAATTTTAGGATTAAATTAGGACTGTATAATTTTAGGAGTTAATTAGGACTTGATAATTTTAGGAGTTAAATAGGACCTTATAACTTTAGGACTTAATTTGGAATTGATCATGTTAGGACTTAATTAGGACTTGATAACTTTAGGAATTAATTAGGACTTGATAATTTTAGGAGTTAATTAGGAGTTGATAATTTTAGGAGTTAATTAGGACTTTATAACTTTAGGACTTAATTAGGAATTGATTATGTTAGGACTTAATTAGGACTTGATAACTTTAGTTAATAATTAGGACTTGATAATTTTAGGACTTAATAATTTTAGGACTTAATTAGGACTTGATAATTATAGGACTTAATTAGGACTTGATAATTTTAGGAGTCAATTAGGACTTGATAATTTTAGGACTTAATTAGGACTTGATAACTTTAGGACTTAATTAGGACTTGATAATTTTATGACTTAATTAGGACTTGATAATTTTAGGAGTCAATTAGGACTTGATAATTTTAGGACTTAATTAGGACTTGATAATTTTAGGACTTAATAATTTTAGGACTTAATTAGGACTTGATAATTTTAGGAGTTAATTAGGACGAAATAATTTTAGGACTTAATTAGGACTTGATAATTTTCGGACTAAATTAGGACTTGATAATTTTAGGAGTCAATTAGGACTTGATAATTTTAGGAGTTTACTAGGACTTGAGAACTTCAGGACTTAATTAGGACTTGATAATTTAAATACTTTGTTAGGACTTGATAATCTGAGAACTTATTTAGGACCTGATAATTTTAGGACTTAATTAGGACATGATAATTTTAGGATTCATTTAGGACTTGATAATTTTAGGACTTAATTAGGACTTGATAATTTTAGGACTTAATTAGGACTTGATCATGTTAGGACTTAATTAGGACTTAATAACTTTAGGACTTAACAAGGACTTGATAATTTTAGGACTTAATTAGGACTTGATAATTTTAGGACTTAATTAAGACTTGATAATTTAAGGAGTCAATAAGGACTTGATAACTTTAGGACTTATTTAGGACTTGATAATTTTAGGACTTAATTAGGACTTGATAATTTTAGGACTTAATAATTTTAGGACTTAAGTAGGACTTGACAATTTTAGGACTAAATTAGGACTTGATAATTTTCGGACTAAATTAGGACTTGATAATTTTAGGAGTCAATTAGGACTTGATAATTTTAGGAGTTTACTAGGACTTGAGAACTTCAGGACTTAATTAGGACTTGATAATTTAAATATATTGTTAGGACTTGATAATTTGAGAACTTATTTAGTACCTGATAATTTTAGGATTAAATTAGGACTGTATAATTTTAGGAGTTAATTAGTACTTGATAATTTTAGGAGTTAATTAGGACTTGATAACTTTAGAACTTAATTAGGAATTGATCATGTTAGGACTTAATTAGGACTTGATAACTTTAGGAATTAATTAGGACTTGATAATTTTAGGAGTTAATTAGGAGTTGATAATTTTAGGAGTTAATTAGGACTTTATAACTTTAGGACTTAATTAGGAATTGATTATGTTAGGACTTAATTAGGACTTGATAACTTTAGTTAATAATTAGGACTTGATAATTTTAGGACTTAATAATTTTAGGACTTAATTAGGACTTGATAATTTTAGGACTTCATTAGGACTTGATAATTTTAGGACTTAATAATTTTAGGACTTAATTAGGACTTGATAATTTTAGGAGTTAATTAGGACTAAATAATTTTAGGACTTAATTAGGATTTGATAATTTTCGGACTAAATTAGGACTTGATAATTTTAGGAGTCAATTAGGACTTGATAATTTTAGGAGTTTACTAGGACTTGAGAACTTCAGGACTTAATTAGGACTTGATAATTTAAATACTTTGTTAGGACTTGATAATTTGAGAACTTATTTAGGACCTGATAATTTTAGGACTTAATTAGGACTTGATAATTTTAGGATTCAATTAGGACTTGATAATTTTAGGACTTAATTAGGACTTGATAATTTTAGGACTTAATTAGGACTTGATCATGTTAGGACTAAATTAGGACTTAATAACTTTAGGACTTAACAAGGACTTGATAATTTTAGGACTTAATTAGGACTTGATAATTTTAGGACTTAATTAAGACTTGATAATTTAAGGAGTCAATCAGGACTTGATAACTTTAGGACTTAGTTAGGACTTGATAATTTTAGGACTTAATTAGGACTTGATAATTTTAGGACTTAATTAGGCCTTGATAATTTTAGGACTTAATTAAGACTTGATAATTTAAGGAGTCAATAAGGACTTGATAACTTTAGGACTGAATTAGGACTAGATAATTTTAAGATTTAATTACGACTTGATCATCTTAGGACTTAATTAGGACTTGATAACTTCAGGACTTAATTAGGACTTGATAATTTTAGGACTTAATAATTTTAGGACTTAAGTAGGACTTGACAATTTTAGGACTAAATTAGGACTTGATAATTTTCGGACTAAATTAGGACTTGATAATTTTAGGAGTCAATTAGGACTTGATAATTTTAGGAGTTTACTAGGACTTGAGAACTTCAGGTTCTAATTAGGACTTGATAATTTAAATATATTGTTAGGACTTGATAATTTGAGAACTTATTTAGGACCTGATAATTTTAGGATTAAATTAGGACTGTATAATTTTAGGAGTTAATTAGGACTTGATAATTTTAGGAGTTAAATAGGACTTGATAAGTTTAGGACTTAATTAGGAATTGATCATGTTAGGACTTAATTAGGACTTGATAACTTCAGGACTTAATTAGGACTTGATAATTTTAGGATTAATAATTTTAGGACTTAAGTAGGACTTGACAATTTTAGGACTAAATTAGGACTTGATAATTTTCGGACTAAATTAGGACTTGATAATTTTAGGAGTCAATTAGGACTTGATAATTTTAGGAGTTTACTAGGACTTGAGAACTTCAGGACCTAATTAGGACTTGATAATTTAAATATATTGTTAGGACTTGATAATTTGAGAACTTATTTAGGACCTGATAATTTTAGGATTAAATTAGGACTGTATAATTTTAGGAGTTAATTAGGACTTGATAATTTTAGGACTTAATAATTTTAGGACTTAATTAGGACTTGATAATTTTAGGACTTAATTAGGACTTGATAATTTTAGGACTTAATAATTTTAGGACTTAATTAGGACTTGATAATTTTAGGAGTTAATTAGGACTTGATAATTTAAGGAGTCAATAAGGACTTGATAACTTTAGGACTTAATTAGGACTTGATAATTTTAGGACTTAATTAGGACTTGATAATTTTAGGACTTAATTAGGCCTTGATAATCTTAGGACTTAATTAAGACTTGATAATTTAAGGAGTCAATAAGGACTTGATAACTTTAGGACTTAATTAGGACTTGATAATTTTAGGACTTAATTAGGACTTGATAATTTTAGGACTTAATTAGGCCTTGATAATTTTAGGACTTAATTAAGACTTGATAATTTAAGGAGTCAATAAGGACTTGATAACTTTAGGACTTAATTAGGACTTGATAACTTTAGTTAATAATTAGGACTTGATAATTTTAGGACTTAATAATTTTAGGACTTAATTAGGACTTGATAATTTTAGGACTTAATTAGGACTTGATAATTTTAGGACTTAATAATTTTAGGACTTAATTAGGACTTGATAATTTTAGGAGTTAATTAGGACTTGATAATTTAAGGAGTCAATAAGGACTTGATAACTTTAGGACTTAATTAGGACTTGATAATTTTAGGACTTAATTAGGACTTGATAATTTTAGGACTTAATTAGGCCTTGATAATCTTAGGACTTAATTAAGACTTGATAATTTAAGGAGTCAATAAGGACTTGATAACTTTAGGACTTAATTAGGACTTGATAATTTTAGGACTTAATTAGGACTTGATAATTTTAGGACTTAATTAGGCCTTGATAATTTTAGGACTTAATTAAGACTTGATAATTTAAGGAGTCAATAAGGACTTGATAACTTTAGGACTTAATTAGGACTTGATAACTTTAGTTAATAATTAGGACTTGATAATTTTAGGACTTAATAATTTTAGGACTTAATTAGGACTTGATAATTTTAGGACTTAATTAGGACTTGATAATTTTAGGACTTAATAATTTTAGGACTTAATTAGGACTTGATAATTTTAGGAGTTAATTAGGACTTGATAATTTAAGGAGTCAATAAGGACTTGATAACTTTAGGACTTAATTAGGACTTGATAAGTTTAGGACTTAATTAGGAATTGATCATGTTAGGACTTAATTAGGACTTGATAACTTCAGGACTTAATTAGGACTTGATAATTTTAGGACTTAATAATTTTAGGACTTAAGTAGGACTTGACAATTTTAGGACTAAATTAGGACTTGATAATTTTCGGACTAAATTAGGACTTGATAATTTTAGGAGTCAATTAGGACTTGATAATTTTAGGAGTTTACTAGGACTTGAGAATTTCAGGACCTAATTAGGACTTGATAATTTAAATATATTGTTAGGACTTGATAATTTGAGAACTTATTTAGGACCTGATAATTTTAGGATTAAATTAGGACTGTATAATTTTAGGAGTTAATTAGGACTTGATAATTTTAGGACTTAATAATTTTAGGACTTAATTAGGACTTGATAATTTTAGGACTTAATTAGGACTTGATAATTTTAGGACTTAATAATTTTAGGACTTAATTAGGACTTGATAATTTTAGGAGTTAATTAGGACTTGATAATTTAAGGAGTCAATAAGGACTTGATAACTTTAGGACTTAATTAGGACTTGATAATTTTAGGACTTAATTAGGACTTGATAATTTTAGGACTTAATTAGGCCTTGATAATCTTAGGACTTAATTAAGACTTGATAATTTAAGGAGTCAATAAGGACTTGATAACTTTAGGACTTAATTAGGACTTGATAACTTTAGGAATTAATTAGGACTTGATAATTTTAGGAGTTAATTAGGAGTTGATAATTTTAGGAGTTAATTAGGACTTTATAACTTTAGGACTTAATTAGGAATTGATTATGTTAGGACTTAATTAGGACTTGATAACTTTAGTTAATAATTAGGACTTGATAATTTTAGGACTTAATAATTTTAGGACTTAATTAGGACTTGATAATTTTAGGACTTAATTAGGACTTGATAATTTTAGGACTTAATAATTTTAGGACTTAATTAGGACTTGATAATTTTAGGAGTTAATTAGGACTTGATAATTTAAGGAGTCAATAAGGACTTGATAACTTTAGGACTTAATTAGGACTTGATAATTTTAGGACTTAATTAGGACTTGATAATTTTAGGACTTAATTAGGCCTTGATAATCTTAGGACTTAATTAAGACTTGATAATTTAAGGAGTCAATAAGGACTTGATAACTTTAGGACTTAATTAGGACTTGATAATTTTAGGACTTAATTAGGACTTGATAATTTTAGGACTTAATTAGGCCTTGATAATTTTAGGACTTAATTAAGACTTGATAATTTAAGGAGTCAATAAGGACTTGATAACTTTAGGACTGAACTAGGACTAGATAATTTTAAGATTTAATTACGACTTGATCATCTTAGGACTTAATTAGGACTTGATAACTTCAGGACTTAATTAGGACTTGATAATTTTAGGACTTAATAATTTTAGGACTTAAGTAGGACTTGACAATTTTAGGACTAAATTAGGACTTGATAATTTTCGGACTAAATTAGGACTTGATAATTTTAGGAGTCAATTAGGACTTGATAATTTTAGGAGTTTACTAGGACTTGAGAACTTCAGGACCTAATTAGGACTTGATAATTTAAATATATTGTTAGGACTTGATAATTTGAGAACTTATTTAGGACCTGATAATTTTAGGATTAAATTAGGACTGTATAATTTTAGGAGTTAATTAGGACTTGATAATTTTAGGAGTTAAATAGGACTTGATAAGTTTAGGACTTAATTAGGAATTGATCATGTTAGGACTTAATTAGGACTTGATAACTTCAGGACTTAATTAGGACTTGATAATTTTAGGACTTAATAATTTTAGGACTTAAGTAGGACTTGACAATTTTAGGACTAAATTAGGACTTGATAATTTTCGGACTAAATTAGGACTTGATAATTTTAGGAGTCAATTAGGACTTGATAATTTTAGGAGTTTACTAGGACTTGAGAACTTCAGGACCTAATTAGGACTTGATAATTTAAATATATTGTTAGGACTTGATAATTTGAGAACTTATTTAGGACCTGATAATTTTAGGATTAAATTAGGACTGTATAATTTTAGGAGTTAATTAGGACTTGATAATTTTAGGAGTTAAATAGGACTTGATAAGTTTAGGACTTAATTAGGAATTGATCATGTTAGGACTTAATTAGGACTTGATAACTTTAGGAATTAATTAGGACTTGATAATTTTAGGAGTTAATTAGGAGTTGATAATTTTAGGAGTTAATTAGGACTTTATAACTTTAGGACTTAATTAGGAATTGATTATGTTAGGACTTAATTAGGACTTGATAATTTTAGGACTTAATTAGGACTTGATAATTTTAGGACTAAATTAGGACTTGGTAATTTAAGGAGTCAATTAGGACTTGATAATTTTAGGAGTTAATTAGGACTAAATAATTTTAGGACTGAATAAGGACTTAATAATTTTAACATTTAATTACGACTTAATCATCTTAGGACTTAATTAGGACTTGATAACTTCAGGACTTAATTAGGACTTGATAATTTTAGGACTTAATAATTTTAGGACTTAATTAGGACTTGATAATTTTAGGAGTTAATTAGGACGAAATAATTTTAGGACTAAATTAGGACTTGATAATTTTCGGACTACATTAGGACTTGATAATTTTAGGAGTCAATTAGGACTTGATAATTTTAGGAGTTTACTAGGACTTGAGAACTTCAGGACTTAATTAGGACTTGATAATTTAAATACTTTGTTAGGACTTGATAATTTGATAACTTATTTAGGACCTGATAATTTTAGGACTTAATTAGGACTTGATAATTTTAGGACTTAATTAGGACTTGATAATTTGAGGAGTCAATAAGGACTTGATAACTTTAGGACTTAATTAGGACTTGATAATTTTAGGACTTAATTAGGACTTGATAATTTTAGGACTTAATTAGGCCTTGATAATTTTAGGACTTAATTAAGACTTGATAATTTAAGGAGTCAATAAGGACTTGATAACTTTAGGACTGAATTAGGACTAGATAATTTTAAGATTTAATTACGACTTGATCATCTTAGGACTTAATTAGGACTTGATAACTTCAGGACTTAATTAGGACTTGATAATTTTAGGACTTAATAATTTTAGGACTTAAGTAGGACTTGACAATTTTAGGACTAAATTAGGACTTTATAATTTTCGGACTAAATTAGGACTTGATAATTTTAGGAGTCAATTAGGACTTGATAATTTTAGGAGTTTACTAGGACTTGAGAACTTCAGGACCTAATTAGGACTTGATAATTTAAATATATTGTTAGGACTTGATAATTTGAGAACTTATTTAGGACCTGATAATTTTAGGATTAAATTAGGACTGTATAATTTTAGGAGTTAATTAGGACTTGATAATTTTAGGAGTTAAATAGGACCTTATAACTTTAGGACTTAATTTGGAATTGATCATGTTAGGACTTAATTAGGACTTGATAACTTTAGGAATTAATTAGGACTTGATAATTTTTGGAGTTAATTAGGAGTTGATAATTTTAGGAGTTAATTAGGACTTTATAACTTTAGGACTTAATTAGGAATTGATTATGTTAGGACTTAATTAGGACTTGATAAATTTAGTTAATAATTAGGACTTGATAATTTTAGGACTTAATAATTTTAGGACTTAATTAGGACTTGATAATTATAGGACTTAATTAGGACTTGATAATTTTAGGAGTCAATTAGGACTTGATAATTTTAGGACTTAATTAGGACTTGATAACTTTAGGACTTAATTAGGACTTGATAATTTTATGACTTAATTAGGACTTGATAATTTTAGGAGTCAATTAGGACTTGATAATTTTAGGACTTAATAATTTTAGGACTTAATTAGGACTTGATAATTTTAGGACTTAATAATTTTAGGACTTAATTAGGACTTGATAATTTTAGGAGTTAATTAGGACGAAATAATTTTAGGACTTAATTAGGACTTGATAATTTTCGGACTAAATTAGGACTTGATAATTTTAGGAGTCAATTAGGACTTGATAATTTTAGGAGTTTACTAGGACTTGAGAACTTCAGGACTTAATTAGGACTTGATAATTTTAGGACTAAATTAGGACTTGGTAATTTAAGGAGTCAATTAGGACTTGATAATTTTAGGAGTTAATTAGGACTAAATAATTTTAGGACTGAATAAGGACTTAATAATTTTAAGATTTAATTACGACTTAATCATCTTAGGACTTAATTAGGACTTGATAACTTCAGGACTTAATTAGGACTTGATAATTTTAGGACTTAATAATTTTAGGACTTAATTAGGACTTGATAATTTTAGGAGTTAATTAGGACGAAATAATTTTAGGACTAAATTAGGACTTGATAATTTTCGGACTAAATTAGGACTTGATAATTTTAGGAGTCAATTAGGACTTGATAATTTTAGGAGTTTACTAGGACTTGAGAACTTCAGGACTTAATTAGGACTTGATAATTTAAATACTTTGTTAGGACTTGATAATTTGATAACTTATTTAGGACCTGATAATTTTAGGACTTAATTAGGACTTGATAATTTTAGGACTTAATTAGGACTTGATAATTTAAGGAGTCAATAAGGACTTGATAACTTTAGGACTTAATTAGGACTTGATAATTTTAGGACTTAATTAGGACTTGATAATTTTAGGACTTAATTAGGCCTTGATAATTTTAGGACTTAATTAAGACTTGATAATTTAAGGAGTCAATAAGGACTTGATAACTTTAGGACTGAATTAGGACTAGATAATTTTAAGAATTAATTACGACTTGATCATCTTAGGACTTAATTAGGACTTGATAACTTCAGGACTTAATTAGGACTTGATAATTTTAGGACTTAATAATTTTAGGACTTAAGTAGGACTTGACAATTTTAGGACTAAATTAGGACTTGATAATTTTCGGACTAAATTAGGACTTGATAATTTTAGGAGTCAATTAGGACTTGATAATTTTAGGAGTTTACTAGGACTTGAGAACTTCAGGACCTAATTAGGACTTGATAATTTAAATATATTGTTAGGACTTGATAATTTGAGAACTTATTTAGGACCTGATAATTTTAGGATTAAATTAGGACTGTATAATTTTAGGAGTTAATTAGGACTTGATAATTTTAGGAGTTAAATAGGACCTTATAACTTTAGGACTTAATTTGGAATTGATCATGTTAGGACTTAATTAGGACTTGATAACTTTAGGAATTAATTAGGACTTGATAATTTTAGGAGTTAATTAGGAGTTGATAATTTTAGGAGTTAATTAGGACTTTATAACTTTAGGACTTAATTAGGAATTGATTATGTTAGGACTTAATTAGGACTTGATAACTTTAGTTAATAATTAGGACTTGATAATTTTAGGACTTAATAATTTTAGGACTTAATTAGGACTTGATAATTATAGGACTTAATTAGGACTTGATAATTTTAGGAGTCAATTAGGACTTGATAATTTTAGGACTTAATTAGGACTTGATAACTTTAGGACTTAATTAGGACTTGATAATTTTATGACTTAATTAGGACTTGATAATTTTAGGAGTCAATTAGGACTTGATAATTTTAGGACTTAATAATTTTAGGACTTAATTAGGACTTGATAATTTTAGGACTTAATAATTTTAGGACTTAATTAGGACTTGATAATTTTAGGAGTTAATTAGGACGAAATAATTTTAGGACTTAATTAGGACTTGATAATTTTCGGACTAAATTAGGACTTGATAATTTTAGGAGTCAATTAGGACTTGATAATTTTAGGAGTTTACTAGGACTTGAGAACTTCAGGACTTAATTAGGACTTGATAATTTTAGGACTAAATTAGGACTTGGTAATTTAAGGAGTCAATTAGGACTTGATAATTTTAGGAGTTAATTAGGACCAAATAATTTTAGGACTGAATAAGGACTTAATAATTTTAAGATTTAATTACGACTTAATCATCTTAGGACTTAATTAGGACTTGATAACTTCAGGACTTAATTAGGACTTGATAATTTTAGGACTTAATAATTTTAGGACTTAATTAGGACTTGATAATTTTAGGAGTTAATTAGGACGAAATAATTTTAGGACTAAATTAGGACTTGATAATTTTCGGACTAAATTAGGACTTGATAATTTTAGGAGTCAATTAGGACTTGATAATTTTAGGAGTTTACTAGGACTTGAGAACTTCAGGACTTAATTAGGACTTGATAATTTAAATACTTTGTTAGGACTTGATAATTTGATAACTTATTTAGGACCTGATAATTTTAGGACTTAATTAGGACTTGATAATTTTAGGACTTAATTAGGACTTGATAATTTAAGGAGTCAATAAGGACTTGATAACTTTAGGACTTAATTAGGACTTGATAATTTTAGGACTTAATTAGGACTTGATAATTTTAGGACTTAATTAGGCCTTGATAATTTTAGGACTTAATTAAGACTTGATAATTTAAGGAGTCAATAAGGACTTGATAACTTTAGGACTGAATTAGGACTAGATAATTTTAAGATTTAATTACGACTTGATCATCTTAGGACTTAATTAGGACTTGATAACTTCAGGACTTAATTAGGACTTGATAATTTTAGGACTTAATAATTTTAGGACTTAAGTAGGACTTGACAATTTTAGGACTAAATTAGGACTTGATAATTTTCGGACTAAATTAGGACTTGATAATTTTAGGAGTCAATTAGGACTTGATAATTTTAGGAGTTTACTAGGACTTGAGAACTTCAGGACCTAATTAGGACTTGATAATTTAAATATATTGTTAGGACTTGATAATTTGAGAACTTATTTAGGACCTGATAATTTTAGGATTAAATTAGGACTGTATAATTTTAGGAGTTAATTAGGACTTGATAATTTTAGGAGTTAAATAGGACCTTATAACTTTAGGACTTAATTTGGAATTGATCATGTTAGGACTTAATTAGGACTTGATAACTTTAGGAATTAATTAGGACTTGATAATTTTAGGAGTTAATTAGGAGTTGATAATTTTAGGAGTTAATTAGGACTTTATAACTTTAGGACTTAATTAGGAATTGATTATGTTAGGACTTAATTAGGACTTGATAACTTTAGTTAATAATTAGGACTTGATAATTTTAGGACTTAATAATTTTAGGACTTAATTAGGACTTGATAATTATAGGACTTAATTAGGACTTAATAATTTTAGGACTTAATTAGGACTTGATAATTTTAGGAGTTAATTAGGACGAAATAATTTTAGGACTTAATTAGGACTTGATAATTTTCGGACTAAATTAGGACTTGATAATTTTAGGAGTCAATTAGGACTTGATAATTTTAGGAGTTTACTAGGACTTGAGAACTTCAGGACTTAATTAGGACTTGATAATTTAAATACTTTGTTAGGACTTGATAATCTGAGAACTTATTTAGGACCTGATAATTTTAGGACTTAATTAGGACTTGATAATTTTAGGACTTAATTAGGACTTGATCATGTTAGGACTTAATTAGGACTTAATAACTTTAGGACTTAACAAGGACTTGATAATTTTAGGACTTAATTAGGACTTGATAATTTTAGGACTTAATTAAGACTTGATAATTTAAGGAGTCAATAAGGACTTGATAACTTTAGGACTTAATTAGGACTTGATAATTTTAGGACTTAATTAGGACTTGATAATTTTAGGACTTAATTAGGCCTTGATAATTTTAGGACTTTATTAAGACTTGATAATTTAAGGAGTCAATAAGGACTTGATAACTTTAGGACTGAATTAGGACTAAATAATTTTAAGATTTAATTACGACTTGATCATCTTAGGACTTAATTAGGACTTGATAACTTCAGGACTTAATTAGGACTTGATAATTTTAGGACTTAATAATTTTAGGACTTAAGTAGGACTTGACAATTTTAGGACTAAATTAGGACTTGATAATTTTCGGACTAAATTAGGACTTGATAATTTTAGGAGTCAATTAGGACTTGATAATTTTAGGAGTTTACTAGGACTTGAGAACTTCAGGACTTAATTAGGACTTGATAATTTAAATATATTGTTAGGACTTGATAATTTGAGAACTTATTTAGGACCTGATAATTTTAGGATTAAATTAGGACTGTATAATTTTAGGAGTTAATTAGTACTTGATAATTTTAGGAGTTTATTAGGACTTGATAACTTTAGGACTTAATTAGGAATTGATCATGTTAGGACTTAATTAGGACTTGATAACTTTAGGAATTAATTAGGACTTGATAATTTTAGGAGTTAATTAGTAGTTGATAATTTTAGGAGTTAATTAGGACTTTATAACTTTAGGACTTAATTAGGAATTGATTATGTTAGGACTTAATTAGGACTTGATAACTTTAGTTAATAATTAGGACTTGATAATTTTAGGACTTAATAATTTTAGGACTTAATTAGGACTTGATAATTTTAGGAGTTAATTAGGACTAAATAATTTTAGGACTTAATTAGGATTTGATAATTTTCGGACTAAATTAGGACTTGATAATTTTAGGAGTCAATTAGGACTTGATAATTTTAGGAGTTTACTAGGACTTGAGAACTTCAGGACTTAATTAGGACTTGATAATTTAAATACTTTGTTAGGACTTGATAATTTGAGAACTTATTTAGGACCTGATAATTTTAGGACTTAATTAGGACTTGATAATTTTAGGATTCAATTAGGACTTGATAATTTTAGGACTTAATTAGGACTTGATAATTTTAGGACTTAATTAGGACTTGATCATGTTAGGACTAAATTAGGACTTAATAACTTTAGGACTTAACAAGGACTTGATAATTTTAGGACTTAATTAGGACTTGATAATTTTAGGACTTAATTAAGACTTGATAATTTAAGGAGTCAATAAGGACTTGATAACTTTAGGACTTAGTTAGGACTTGATAATTTTAGGACTTAATTAGGACTTGATAATTTTAGGACTTAATTAGGCCTTGATAATTTTAGGACTTAATTAAGACTTGATAATTTAAGGAGTCAATAAGGACTTGATAACTTTAGGACTGAATTAGGACTAGATAATTTTAAGATTTAATTACGACTTGATCATCTTAGGACTTAATTAGGACTTGATAACTTCAGGACTTAATTAGGACTTGATAATTTTAGGACTTAATAATTTTAGGACTTAAGTAGGACTTGACAATTTTAGGACTAAATTAGGACTTGATAATTTTCGGACTAAATTAGGACTTGATAATTTTAGGAGTCAATTAGGACTTGATAATTTTAGGAGTTTACTAGGACTTGAGAACTTCAGGTTCTAATTAGGACTTGATAATTTAAATATATTGTTAGGACTTGATAATTTGAGAACTTATTTAGGACCTGATAATTTTAGGATTAAATTAGGACTGTATAATTTTAGGAGTTAATTAGGACTTGATAATTTTAGGAGTTAAATAGGACTTGATAACTTTAGGACTTAATTGGGACTTGATAATTTTAGGACTTAATTAGGCCTTGATAATTTTAGGACTTTATTAAGACTTGATAATTTAAGGAGTCAATAAGGACTTGATAACTTTAGGACTGAATTAGGACTAAATAATTTTAAGATTTAATTACGACTTGATCATCTTAGGACTTAATTAGGACTTGATAACTTCAGGACTTAATTAGGACTTGATAATTTTAGGACTTAATAATTTTAGGACTTAAGTAGGACTTGACAATTTTAGGACTAAATTAGGACTTGATAATTTTCGGACTAAATTAGGACTTGATAATTTTAGGAGTCAATTAGGACTTGATAATTTTAGGAGTTTACTAGGACTTGAGAACTTCAGGACTTAATTAGGACTTGATAATTTAAATATATTGTTAGGACTTGATAATTTGAGAACTTATTTAGGACCTGATAATTTTAGGATTAAATTAGGTCTGTATAATTTTAGGAGTTAATCAGGACTTGATACTTTTAGGAGTTAATTAGGACTTGATAACTTTAGGACTTAATTAGGAATTGATCATGTTAGGACTTAATTAGGACTTGATAACTTTAGGAATTAATTAGGACTTGATAATTTTAGGACTTAATTAAGACTTGATAATTTAAGGAGTCAATAAGGACTTGATAACTTTAGGACTGAATTAGGACTAGATAATTTTAAGATTTAATTACGACTTGATCATCTTAGGACTTAATTAGGACTTGATAACTTCAGGACTTAATTAGGACTTGATAATTTTAGGACTTAATAATTTTAGGACTTAAGTAGGACTTGACAATTTTAGGACTAAATTAGGACTTGATAATTTTCGGACTAAATTAGGACTTGATAATTTTAGGAGTCAATTAGGACTTGATAATTTTAGGAGTTTACTAGGACTTGAGAACTTCAGGTTCTAATTAGGACTTGATAATTTAAATATATTGTTAGGACTTGATAATTTGAGAACTTATTTAGGACCTGATAATTTTAGGATTAAATTAGGACTGTATAATTTTAGGAGTTAATTAGGACTTGATAATTTTAGGAGTTAAATAGGACTTGATAACTTTAGGACTTAATTGGGACTTGATAATTTTAGGACTTAATTAGGCCTTGATAATTTTAGGACTTTATTAAGACTTGATAATTTAAGGAGTCAATAAGGACTTGATAACTTTAGGACTGAATTAGGACTAAATAATTTTAAGATTTAATTACGACTTGATCATCTTAGGACTTAATTAGGACTTGATAACTTCAGGACTTAATTAGGACTTGATAATTTTAGGACTTAATAATTTTAGGACTTAAGTAGGACTTGACAATTTTAGGACTAAATTAGGACTTGATAATTTTCGGACTAAATTAGGACTTGATAATTTTAGGAGTCAATTAGGACTTGATAATTTTAGGAGTTTACTAGGACTTGAGAACTTCAGGACTTAATTAGGACTTGATAATTTAAATATATTGTTAGGACTTGATAATTTGAGAACTTATTTAGGACCTGATAATTTTAGGATTAAATTAGGTCTGTATAATTTTAGTAGTTAATTAGGACTTGATACTTTTAGGAGTTAATTAGGACTTGATAACTTTAGGACTTAATTAGGAATTGATCATGTTAGGACTTAATTAGGACTTGATAACTTTAGGAATTAATTAGGACTTGATAATTTTAGGACTTAATTAAGACTTGATAATTTAAGGAGTCAATAAGGACTTGATAACTTTAGGACTGAATTAGGACTAGATAATTTTAAGATTTAATTACGACTTGATCATCTTAGGACTTAATTAGGACTTGATAACTTCAGGACTTAATTAGGACTTGATAATTTTAGGACTTAATAATTTTAGGACTTAAGTAGGACTTGACAATTTTAGGACTAAATTAGGACTTGATAATTTTCGGACTAAATTAGGACTTGATAATTTTAGGAGTCAATTAGGACTTGATAATTTTAGGAGTTTACTAGGACTTGAGAACTTCAGGTTCTAATTAGGACTTGATAATTTAAATATATTGTTAGGACTTGATAATTTGAGAACTTATTTAGGACCTGATAATTTTAGGATTAAATTAGGACTGTATAATTTTAGGAGTTAATTAGGACTTGATAATTTTAGGAGTTAAATAGGACTTGATAACTTTAGGACTTAATTGGGACTTGATAATTTTAGGACTTAATTAGGCCTTGATAATTTTAGGACTTTATTAAGACTTGATAATTTAAGGAGTCAATAAGGACTTGATAACTTTAGGACTGAATTAGGACTAAATAATTTTAAGATTTAATTACGACTTGATCATCTTAGGACTTAATTAGGACTTGATAACTTCAGGACTTAATTAGGACTTGATAATTTTAGGACTTAATAATTTTAGGACTTAAGTAGGACTTGACAATTTTAGGACTAAATTAGGACTTGATAATTTTCGGACTAAATTAGGACTTGATAATTTTAGGAGTCAATTAGGACTTGATAATTTTAGGAGTTTACTAGGACTTGAGAACTTCAGGACTTAATTAGGACTTGATAATTTAAATATATTGTTAGGACTTGATAATTTGAGAACTTATTTAGGACCTGATAATTTTAGGATTAAATTAGGTCTGTATAATTTTAGTAGTTAATTAGGACTTGATACTTTTAGGAGTTAATTAGGACTTGATAACTTTAGGACTTAATTAGGAATTGATCATGTTAGGACTTAATTAGGACTTGATAACTTTAGGAATTAATTAGGACTTGATAATTTTAGGACTTAATTAAGACTTGATAATTTAAGGAGTCAATAAGGACTTGATAACTTTAGGACTGAATTAGGACTAGATAATTTTAAGATTTAATTACGACTTGATCATCTTAGGACTTAATTAGGACTTGATAACTTCAGGACTTAATTAGGACTTGATAATTTTAGGACTTAATAATTTTAGGACTTAATTAGGACTTGATAATTATAGGACTTAATTAGGACTTGATAATTTTAGGAGTCAATTAGGACTTGATAATTTTAGGACTTAATTAGGACTTGATAACTTTAGGACTTAATTAGGACTTGATAATTTTATGACTTAATTAGGACTTGATAATTTTAGGAGTCAATTAGGACTTGATAATTTTAGGACTTAATAATTTTAGGACTTAATTAGGACTTGATAATTTTAGGACTTAATAATTTTAGGACTTAATTAGGACTTGATAATTTTAGGAGTTAATTAGGACGAAATAATTTTAGGACTTAATTAGGACTTGATAATTTTCGGACTAAATTAGGACTTGATAATTTTAGGAGTCAATTAGGACTTGATAATTTTAGGAGTTTACTAGGACTTGAGAACTTCAGGACTTAATTAGGACTTGATAATTTTAGGACTAAATTAGGACTTGGTAATTTAAGGAGTCAATTAGGACTTGATAATTTTAGGAGTTAATTAGGACTAAATAATTTTAGGACTGAATAAGGACTTAATAATTTTAAGATTTAATTACGACTTAATCATCTTAGGACTTAATTAGGACTTGATAACTTCAGGACTTAATTAGGACTTGATAATTTTAGGACTTAATAATTTTAGGACTTAATTAGGACTTGATAATTTTAGGAGTTAATTAGGACGAAATAATTTTAGGACTAAATTAGGACTTGATAATTTTCGGACTAAATTAGGACTTGATAATTTTAGGAGTCAATTAGGACTTGATAATTTTAGGAGTTTACTAGGACTTGAGAACTTCAGGACTTAATTAGGACTTGATAATTTAAATACTTTGTTAGGACTTGATAATTTGATAACTTATTTAGGACCTGATAATTTTAGGACTTAATTAGGACTTGATAATTTTAGGACTTAATTAGGACTTGATAATTTAAGGAGTCAATAAGGACTTGATAACTTTAGGACTTAATTAGGACTTGATAATTTTAGGACTTAATTAGGACTTGATAATTTTAGGACTTAATTAGGCCTTGATAATTTTAGGACTTAATTAAAACTTGATAATTTAAGGAGTCAATAAGGACTTGATAACTTTAGGACTGAATTAGGACTAGATAATTTTAAGATTTAATTACGACTTGATCATCTTAGGACTTAATTAGGACTTGATAACTTCAGGACTTAATTAGGACTTGATAATTTTAGGACTTAATAATTTTAGGACTTAAGTAGGACTTGACAATTTTAGGACTAAATTAGGACTTGATAATTTTCGGACTAAATTAGGACTTGATAATTTTAGGAGTCAATTAGGACTTGATAATTTTAGGAGTTTACTAGGACTTGAGAACTTCAGGACTTAATTAGGACTTGATAATTTAAATATATTGTTAGGACTTGATAATTTGAGAACTTATTTAGGACCTGATAATTTTAGGATTAAATTAGGTCTGTATAATTTTAGGAGTTAATTAGGACTTGATACTTTTAGGAGTTAATTAGGACTTGATAACTTTAGGACTTAATTAGGAATTGATCATGTTAGGACTTAATTAGGACTTGATAACTTTAGGAATTAATTAGGACTTGATAATTTTAGGACTTAATTAAGACTTGATAATTTAAGGAGTCAATAAGGACTTGATAACTTTAGGACTGAATTAGGACTAGATAATTTTAAGATTTAATTACGACTTGATCATCTTAGGACTTAATTAGGACTTGATAACTTCAGGACTTAATTAGGACTTGATAATTTTAGGACTTAATAATTTTAGGACTTAAGTAGGACTTGACAATTTTAGGACTAAATTAGGACTTGATAATTTTCGGACTAAATTAGGTCTGTATAATTTTAGGAGTCAATTAGGACTTGATAATTTTAGGAGTTTACTAGGACTTGAGAACTTCAGGACCTAATTAGGACTTGATAATTTAAATATATTGTTAGGACTTGATAATTTGAGAACTTATTTAGGACCTGATAATTTTAGGATTAAATTAGGACTGTATAATTTTAGGAGTTAATTAGGACTTGATAATTTTAGGAGTTAAATAGGACCTTATAACTTTAGGACTTAATTTGGAATTGATCATGTTAGGACTTAATTAGGACTTGATAACTTTAGGAATTAATTAGGACTTGATAATTTTAGGAGTTAATTAGGAGTTGATAATTTTAGGAGTTAATTAGGACTTTATAACTTTAGGACTTAATTAGGAATTGATTATGTTAGGACTTAATTAGGACTTGATAACTTTAGTTAATAATTAGGACTTGATAATTTTAGGACTTAATAATTTTAGGACTTAATTAGGACTTGATAATTATAGGACTTAATTAGGACTTGATAATTTTAGGAGTCAATTAGGACTTGATAATTTTAGGACTTAATTAGGACTTGATAACTTTAGGACTTAATTAGGACTTGATAATTTTATGACTTAATTAGGACTTGATAATTTTAGGAGTCAATTAGGACTTGATAATTTTAGGACTTAATAATTTTAGGACTTAATTAGGACTTGATAATTTTAGGACTTAATAATTTTAGGACTTAATTAGGACTTGATAATTTTAGGAGTTAATTAGGACGAAATAATTTTAGGACTTAATTAGGACTTGATAATTTTCGGACTAAATTTGGACTTGATAATTTTAGGAGTCAATTAGGACTTGATAATTTTAGGAGTTTACTAGGACTTGAGAACTTCAGGACTTAATTAGGACTTGATAATTTAAATACTTTGTTAGGACTTGATAATCTGAGAACTTATTTAGGACCTGATAATTTTAGGACTTAATTAGGACTTGATAATTTTAGGATTCATTTAGGACTTGATAATTTTAGGACTTAATTAGGACTTGATAATTTTAGGACTTAATTAGGACTTGATCATGTTAGGGCTTAATTAGGACTTAATAACTTTAGGACTTAACAAGGACTTGATAATTTTAGGACTTAATTAGGACTTGATAATTTTAGGACTTAATTAAGACTTGATAATTTAAGGAGTCAATAAGGACTTGATAACTTTAGGACTTAATTAGGACTTGATAATTTTAGGACTTAATTAGGGCTTGATAATTTTAGGACTTAATTAGGCCTTGATAATTTTAGGACTTTATTAAGACTTGATAATTTAAGGAGTCAATAAGGACTTGATAACTTTAGGACTGAATTAGGACTAAATAATTTTAAGATTTAATTACGACTTGATCATCTTAGGACTTAATTAGGACTTGATAACTTCAGGACTTAATTAGGACTTGATAATTTTAGGACTTAATAATTTTAGGACTTAAGTAGGACTTGACAATTTTAGGACTAAATTAGGACTTGATAATTTTCGGACTAAATTAGGACTTGATAATTTTAGGAGTCAATTAGGACTTGATAATTTTAGGAGTTTACTAGGACTTGAGAACTTCAGGACTTAATTAGGACTTGATAATTTAAATATATTGTTAGGACTTGATAATTTGAGAACTTATTTAGGACCTGATAATTTTAGGATTAAATTAGGACTGTATAATTTTAGGAGTTAATTAGTACTTGATAATTTTAGGAGTTTATTAGGACTTGATAACTTTAGGACTTAATTAGGAATTGATCATGTTAGGACTTAATTAGGACTTGATAACTTTAGGAATTAATTAGGACTTGATAATTTTAGGAGTTAATTAGGAGTTGATAATTTTAGGAGTTAATTAGGACTTTATAACTTTAGGACTTAATTAGGAATTGATTATGTTAGGACTTAATTAGGACTTGATAACTTTAGTTAATAATTAGGACTTGATAATTTTAGGACTTAATAATTTTAGGACTTAATTAGGACTTAATAATTTTAGGACTTAATTAGGACTTGATAATTTTAGGACTTAATAATTTTAGGACTTAATTAGGACTTGATAATTTTAGGAGTTAATTAGGACTAAATAATTTTAGGACTTAATTAGGATTTGATAATTTTCGGACTAAATTAGGACTTGATAATTTTAGGAGTCAATTAGGACTTGATAATTTTAGGAGTTTACTAGGACTTGAGAACTTCAGGACTTAATTAGGACTTGATAATTTAAATACTTTGTTAGGACTTGATAATTTGAGAACTTATTTAGGACCTGATAATTTTAGGACTTAATTAGGACTTGATAATTTTAGGATTCAATTAGGACTTGATAATTTTAGGACTTAATTAGGACTTGATAATTTTAGGACTTAATTAGGACTTGATCATGTTAGGACTAAATTAGGACTTAATAACTTTAGGACTTAACAAGGACTTGATAATTTTAGGACTTAATTAGGACTTGATAATTTTAGGACTTAATTAAGACTTGATAATTTAAGGAGTCAATAAGGACTTGATAACTTTAGGACTTAGTTAGGACTTGATAATTTTAGGACTTAATTAGGACTTGATAATTTTAGGACTTAATTAGGCCTTGATAATTTTAGGACTTAATTAAGACTTGATAATTTAAGGAGTCAATAAGGACTTGATAACTTTAGGACTGAATTAGGACTAGATAATTTTAAGATTTAATTACGACTTGATCATCTTAGGACTTATTTAGGACTTGATAACTTCAGGACTTAATTAGGACTTGATAATTTTAGGACTTAATAATTTTAGGACTTAAGTAGGACTTGACAATTTTAGGACTAAATTAGGACTTGATAATTTTCGGACTAAATTAGGACTTGATAATTTTAGGAGTCAATTAGGACTTGATAATTTTAGGAGTTTACTAGGACTTGAGAACTTCAGGTTCTAATTAGGACTTGATAATTTAAATATATTGTTAGGACTTGATAATTTGAGAACTTATTTAGGACCTGATAATTTTAGGATTAAATTAGGACTGTATAATTTTAAGAGTTAATTAGGACTTGATAATTTTAGGAGTTAAATAGGACTTGATAACTTTAGGACTTAATTAGGACTTGATAACTTCAGGACTTAATTAGGACTTGATAATTTTAGGACTTAATAATTTTAGGACTTAAGTAGGACTTGACAATTTTAGGACTAAATTAGGACTTGATAATTTTCGGACTAAATTAGGACTTGATAATTTTAGGAGTCAATTAGGACTTGATAATTTTAGGAGTTTACTAGGACTTGAGAACTTCAGGACTTAATTAGGACTTGATAATTTAAATATATTGTTAGGACTTGATAATTTGAGAACTTATTTAGGACCTGATAATTTTAGGATTAAATTAGGTCTGTATAATTTTAGGAGTTAATTAGGACTTGATACTTTTAGGAGTTAATTAGGACTTGATAACTTTAGGACTTAATTAGGAATTGATCATGTTAGGACTTAATTAGGACTTGATAACTTTAGGAATTAATTAGGACTTGATAATTTTAGGACTTAATTAAGACTTGATAATTTAAGGAGTCAATAAGGACTTGATAACTTTAGGACTGAATTAGGACTAGATAATTTTAAGATTTAATTACGACTTGATCATCTTAGGACTTAATTAGGACTTGATAACTTCAGGACTTAATTAGGACTTGATAATTTTAGGACTTAATAATTTTAGGACTTAAGTAGGACTTGACAATTTTAGGACTAAATTAGGACTTGATAATTTTCGGACTAAATTAGGACTTGATAATTTTAGGAGTCAATTAGGACTTGATAATTTTAGGAGTTTACTAGGACTTGAGAACTTCAGGTTCTAATTAGGACTTGATAATTTAAATATATTGTTAGGACTTGATAATTTGAGAACTTATTTAGGACCTGATAATTTTAGGATTAAATTAGAACTGTATAATTTTAAGAGTTAATTAGGACTTGATAATTTTAGGAGTTAAATAGGACTTGATAACTTTAGGACTTAATTAGGACTTGATAATTTTAGGACTTAATTAGGCCTTGATAATTTTAGAACTTTATTAAGACTTGATAATTTAAGGAGTCAATAAGGACTTGATAACTTTAGGACTGAATTAGGACTAAATAATTTTAAGATTTAATTACGACTTGATCATCTTAGGACTTAATTAGGACTTGATAACTTCAGGACTTAATTAGGACTTGATAATTTTAGGACTTAATAATTTTAGGACTTAAGTAGGACTTGACAATTTTAGGACTAAATTAGGACTTGATAATTTTCGGACTAAATTAGGACTTGATAATTTTAGGAGTCAATTAGGACTTGATAATTTTAGGAGTTTACTAGGACTTGAGAACTTCAGGACTTAATTAGGACTTGATAATTTAAATATATTGTTAGGACTTGATAATTTGAGAACTTATTTAGGACCTGATAATTTTAGGATTAAATTAGGTCTGTATAATTTTAGGAGTTAATTAGGACTTGATACTTTTAGGAGTTAATTAGGACTTGATAACTTTAGGACTTAATTAGGAATTGATCATGTTAGGACTTAATTAGGACTTGATAACTTTAGGAATTAATTAGGACTTGATAATTTTAGGAGTTAATTAGGAGTTGATAATTTTAGGAGTTAATTAGGACTTTATAACTTTAGGACTTAAATAGGAATTGATTATGTTAGGACTTAATTAGGACTTGATAACTTTAGTTAATAATTAGGACTTGATAATTTTAGGACTTAATAATTTTAGGACTTAATTAGGACTTGATAATTTTAGGACTTAATTAGGACTTGATAATTTTAGGACTTAATAATTTTAGGACTTAATTAGGACTTGATAATTTTAGGAGTTAATTAGGACTAAATAATTTTAGGACTTAATTAGGATTTGATAATTTTCGGACTAAATTAGGACTTGATAATTTTAGGAGTCAATTAGGACTTGATAATTTTAGGAGTTAACTAGGACTTGAGAACTTCAGGACTTAATTAGGACTTGATAATTTAAATACTTTGTTAGGACTTGATAATTTGAGAACTTATTTAGGACCTGATAATTTTAGGACTTAATTAGGACTTGATAATTTTAGGATTCAATTAGGACTTGATAATTTTAGGACTTAATTAGGACTTGATAATTTTAGGACTTAATTAGGACTTGATCATGTTAGGACTAAATTAGGACTTAATAACTTTAGGACTTAACAAGGACTTGATAATTTTAGGACTTAATTAGGACTTGATAATTTTAGGACTTAATTAAGACTTGATAATTTAAGGAGTCAATAAGGACTTGATAACTTTAGGACTTAATTAGGATTTGATAATTTTAGGACTTAATTAGGACTTGATAATTTTAGGACTTAATTAGGCCTTGATAATTTTAGGACTTAATTAAGACTTGATAATTTAAGGAGTCAATAAGGACTTGATAACTTTAGGACTGAATTAGGACTAGATAATTTTAAGATTTAATTACGACTTGATCATCTTAGGACTTAATTAGGACTTGATAACTTCAGGACTTAATTAGGACTTGATAATTTTAGGACTTAATAATTTTAGGACTTAAGTAGGACTTGACAATTTTAGGACTAAATTAGGACTTGATAATTTTCGGACTAAATTAGGACTTGATAATTTTAGGAGTCAATTAGGACTTGATAATTTTAGGAGTTTACTAGGACTTGAGAACTTCAGGACCTAATTAGGACTTGATAATTTAAATATATTGTTAGGACTTGATAATTTGAGAACTTATTTAGGACCTGATAATTTTAGGATTAAATTAGGACTGTATAATTTTAGGAGTTAATTAGGACTTAATAATTTTAGGAGTTAAATAGGACTTGATAACTTTAGGACTTAATTAGGAATTGATCATGTTAGGACTTAATTAGGACTTGATAACTTTAGGAATTAATTAGGACTTGATAATTTTAGGAGTTAATTAGGAGTTGATAATTTTAGGAGTTAATTAGGACTTTATAACTTTAGGACTTAATTAGGAATTGATTATGTTAGGACTTAATTAGGACTTGATAATTTTAGGACTTAATTAGGACTTGATAATTTTAGGAATAAATTAGGACTTGGTAATTTAAGGAGTCAATTAGGACTTGATAATTTTAGGAGTTAATTAGGACTAAATAATTTTAGGACTGAATAAGGACTTAATAATTTTAAGATTTTATTACGACTTAATCATCTTAGGACTTAATTAGGACTTGATAACTTCAGGACTTAATTAGGACTTGATAATTTTAGGACTTAATAATTTTAGGACTTAATTAGGACTTGATAATTTTAAAAGTTAATTAGGACGAAATAATTTTAAGGACTTAATTAGGACTTGATAATTTTCGGACTAAATTAGGACTTGATAATTTTAGGAGTCAATTAGGACTTGATAATTTTAGGAGTTTACTAGGACTTGAGAACTTCAGGACTTAATTAGGACTTGATAATTTAAATACTTTGTTAGGACTTGATAATCTAAGAACTTATTTAGGACCTGATAATTTTAGGTCTTAATTAGGACTTGATAATTTTAGGATTCATTTAGGACTTGATAATTTTAGGACTTAATTAGGACTTGATCATGTTAGGACTTAATTAGGACTTAATAACTTTAGGACTTAACAAGGACTTGATAATTTTAGGACTTAATTAGGACTTGATAATTTTAGGACTTAATGAAGACTTGATAATTTAAGGAGTCAATAAGGACTTGATAACTTTAGGACTTAATTAGGACTTTATAATTTTAGGACTTAATTAGGACTTGATAATTTTAGGATTTAATTAGGCCTTGATAATTTTAGGACTTTATTAAGACTTGATAATTTAAGGAGTCAATAAGGACTTGATAACTTTAGGACTGAATTAGGACTAAATAATTTTAAGATTTAATTACGACTTGATCATCTTAGGACTTAATTAGGACTTGATAACTTCAGGACTTAATTAGGACTTGATAATTTTAGGACTTAAGTAGGACTTGACAATTTTAGGACTAAATTAGGACTTGATAATTTTCGGACTAAATTAGGACTTGATAATTTTAGGAGTCAATTAGGACTTGATAATTTTAGGAGTTTACTAGGACTTGAGAACTTCAGGACTTAATTAGGACTTGATAATTTAAATATATTGTTAGGACTTGATAATTTGAGAACTTATTTAGGACCTGATAATTTTAGGATTAAATTAGGACTGTATAATTTTAGGAGTTAATTAGGACTTGATAATTTTAGGAGTTAATTAGGACTTTATAACTTTAGGACTTAATTAGGAATTGATTATGTTAGGACTTAATTAGGACTTGATAACTTTAGTTAATAATTAGGACTTGATAATTTTAGGACTTAATAATTTTAGGACTTAATTAGGACTTGATAATTTTAGGACTTAATTAGGACTTGATAATTTTAGGACTTAATAATTTTAGGACTTAATTAGGACTTGATAATTTTAGGTGTTAATTAGGACTAAATAATTTTAGGACTTAATTAGGATTTGATAATTTTCGGACTAAATTAGGACTTGATAATTTTAGGAGTCAATTAGGACTTGATAATTTTAGGAGTTTACTAGGACTTGAGAACTTCAGGACTTAATTAGGACTTGATAATTTAAATACTTTGTTAGGACTTGATAATTTGAGAACTTATTTAGGACCTGATAATTTTAGGACTTAATTAGGACTTGATAATTTTAGGATTTAATTAGGACTTGATAATTTTAGGACTTAATTAGGACTTGATAATTTTAGGACTTAATTAGGACTTGATCATGTTAGGACTAAATTAGGACTTAATAACTTTAGGACTTAACAAGGACTTGATAATTTTAGGACTTAATTAGGACTTGATAATTTTAGGACTTAATTAGGACTTGATAATTTTAGGACTTAATAATTTTAGGACTTAATTAGGACTTGATAATTTTAGGTGTTAATTAGGACTAAATAATTTTAGGACTTAATTAGGATTTGATAATTTTCGGACTAAATTAGGACTTGATAATTTTAGGAGTCAATTAGGACTTGATAATTTTAGGAGTTTACTAGGACTTGAGAACTTCAGGACTTAATTAGGACTTGATAATTTAAATACTTTGTTAGGACTTGATAATTTGAGAACTTATTTAGGACCTGATAATTTTAGGACTTAATTAGGACTTGATAATTTTAGGATTTAATTAGGACTTGATAATTTTAGGACTTAATTAGGACTTGATAATTTTAGGACTTAATTAGGACTTGATCATGTTAGGACTAAATTAGGACTTAATAACTTTAGGACTTAACAAGGACTTGATAATTTTAGGACTTAATTAGGACTTGATAATTTTAGGACTTAATTAAGACTTGATAATTTAAGGAGTCAATAAGGACTTGATAACTATAGGACTTAATTAGGACTTGATAATTTTAGGACTTAATTAGGCCTTGATAATTTTAGGACTTAATTAAGACTTGATAATTTAAGGAGTCAATAAGGACTTGATAACTTTAGGACTGAATTAGGACTAGATAATTTTAAGATTTAATTACGACTTGATCATCTTAGGACTTAATTAGGACTTGATAACTTCAGGACTTAATTAGGACTTGATAATTTTAGGACTTAATAATTTTAGGACTTAAGTAGGACTTGACAATTTTAGGACTAAATTAGGACTTGATAATTTTCGGACTAAATTAGGACTTGATAATTTTAGGAGTCAATTAGGACTTGATAATTTTAGGAGTTTACTAGGACTTGAGAACTTCAGGACCTAATTAGGACTTGATAATTTAAATATATTGTTAGGACTTGATAATTTGAGAACTTATTTAGGACCTGATAATTTTAGGATTAAATTAGGACTGTATAATTTTAGGACTTAATTAGGACTTGATAATTTTATGACTTAATTAGGACTTTATAACTTTAGGACTTAATTAGGAATTGATTATGTTAGGACTTAATTAGGACTTGATAACTTTAGTTAATAATTAGGACTTGATAATTTTAGGACTTAATAATTTTAGGACTTAATTAGGACTTGATAATTTTAGGAGTTAATTAGGACTAAATAATTTTAGGACTTAATTAGGATTTGATAATTTTCGGACTAAATTAGGACTTGATAATTTTAGGAGTCAATTAGGACTTGATAATTTTAGGAGTTTACTAGGACTTGAGAATTTCAGGACTTAATTAGGACTTGATAATTTAAATACTTTGTTAGGACTTGATAATTTGAGAACTTATTTAGGACCTGATAATTTTAGGACTTAATTAGGACTTGATAATTTTAGGATTCAATTAGGACTTGATAATTTTAGGACTTAATTAGGACTTGATAATTTTAGGACTTAATTAGGACTTGATCATGTTAGGACTAAATTAGGACTTAATAACTTTAGGACTTAACAAGGACTTGATAATTTTAGGACTTAATTAGGACTTGATAATTTTAGGACTTAATTAAGACTTGATAATTTAAGGAGTCAATAAGGACTTGATAACTTTAGGACTTAGTTAGGACTTGATAATTTTAGGACTTAATTAGGACTTGATAATTTTAGGACTTAATTAGGCCTTGATAATTTTAGGACTTAATTAAGACTTGATAATTTAAGGAGTCAATAAGGACTTGATAACTTTAGGACTGAATTAGGACTAGATAATTTTAAGATTTAATTACGACTTGATCATCTTAGGACTTAATTAGGACTTGATAACTTCAGGACTTAATTAGGACTTGATAATTTTAGGACTTAATAATTTTAGGACTTAAGTAGGACTTGACAATTTTAGGACTAAATTAGGACTTGATAATTTTCGGACTAAATTAGGACTTGATAATTTTAGGAGTCAATTAGGACTTGATAATTTTAGGAGTTTACTAGGACTTGAGAACTTCAGGTTCTAATTAGGACTTGATAATTTAAATATATTGTTAGGACTTGATAATTTGAGAACTTATTTAGGACCTGATAATTTTAGGATTAAATTAGGACTGTATAATTTTAGGAGTTAATTAGGACTTGATAATTTTAGGAGTTAAATAGGACTTGATAACTTTAGGACTTAATTGGGACTTGATAATTTTAGGACTTAATTAGGCCTTGATAATTTTAGGACTTTATTAAGACTTGATAATTTAAGGAGTCAATAAGGACTTGATAACTTTAGGACTGAATTAGGACTAAATAATTTTAAGATTTAATTACGACTTGATCATCTTAGGACTTAATTAGGACTTGATAACTTCAGGACTTAATTAGGACTTGATAATTTTAGGACTTAATAATTTTAGGACTTAAGTAGGACTTGACAATTTTAGGACTAAATTAGGACTTGATAATTTTCGGACTAAATTAGGACTTGATAATTTTAGGAGTCAATTAGGACTTGATAATTTTAGGAGTTTACTAGGACTTGAGAACTTCAGGACTTAATTAGGACTTGATAATTTAAATATATTGTTAGGACTTGATAATTTGAGAACTTATTTAGGACCTGATAATTTTAGGATTAAATTAGGTCTGTATAATTTTAGGAGTTAATCAGGACTTGATACTTTTAGGAGTTAATTAGGACTTGATAACTTTAGGACTTAATTAGGAATTGATCATGTTAGGACTTAATTAGGACTTGATAACTTTAGGAATTAATTAGGACTTGATAATTTTAGGACTTAATTAAGACTTGATAATTTAAGGAGTCAATAAGGACTTGATAACTTTAGGACTGAATTAGGACTAGATAATTTTAAGATTTAATTACGACTTGATCATCTTAGGACTTAATTAGGACTTGATAACTTCAGGACTTAATTAGGACTTGATAATTTTAGGACTTAATAATTTTAGGACTTAAGTAGGACTTGACAATTTTAGGACTAAATTAGGACTTGATAATTTTCGGACTAAATTAGGACTTGATAATTTTAGGAGTCAATTAGGACTTGATAATTTTAGGAGTTTACTAGGACTTGAGAACTTCAGGTTCTAATTAGGACTTGATAATTTAAATATATTGTTAGGACTTGATAATTTGAGAACTTATTTAGGACCTGATAATTTTAGGATTAAATTAGGACTGTATAATTTTAGGAGTTAATTAGGACTTGATAATTTTAGGAGTTAAATAGGACTTGATAACTTTAGGACTTAATTGGGACTTGATAATTTTAGGACTTAATTAGGCCTTGATAATTTTAGGACTTTATTAAGACTTGATAATTTAAGGAGTCAATAAGGACTTGATAACTTTAGGACTGAATTAGGACTAAATAATTTTAAGATTTAATTACGACTTGATCATCTTAGGACTTAATTAGGACTTGATAACTTCAGGACTTAATTAGGACTTGATAATTTTAGGACTTAATAATTTTAGGACTTAAGTAGGACTTGACAATTTTAGGACTAAATTAGGACTTGATAATTTTCGGACTAAATTAGGACTTGATAATTTTAGGAGTCAATTAGGACTTGATAATTTTAGGAGTTTACTAGGACTTGAGAACTTCAGGACTTAATTAGGACTTGATAATTTAAATATATTGTTAGGACTTGATAATTTGAGAACTTATTTAGGACCTGATAATTTTAGGATTAAATTAGGTCTGTATAATTTTAGTAGTTAATTAGGACTTGATACTTTTAGGAGTTAATTAGGACTTGATAACTTTAGGACTTAATTAGGAATTGATCATGTTAGGACTTAATTAGGACTTGATAACTTTAGGAATTAATTAGGACTTGATAATTTTAGGACTTAATTAAGACTTGATAATTTAAGGAGTCAATAAGGACTTGATAACTTTAGGACTGAATTAGGACTAGATAATTTTAAGATTTAATTACGACTTGATCATCTTAGGACTTAATTAGGACTTGATAACTTCAGGACTTAATTAGGACTTGATAATTTTAGGACTTAATAATTTTAGGACTTAATTAGGACTTGATAATTATAGGACTTAATTAGGACTTGATAATTTTAGGAGTCAATTAGGACTTGATAATTTTAGGACTTAATTAGGACTTGATAACTTTAGGACTTAATTAGGACTTGATAATTTTATGACTTAATTAGGACTTGATAATTTTAGGAGTCAATTAGGACTTGATAATTTTAGGACTTAATAATTTTAGGACTTAATTAGGACTTGATAATTTTAGGACTTAATAATTTTAGGACTTAATTAGGACTTGATAATTTTAGGAGTTAATTAGGACGAAATAATTTTAGGACTTAATTAGGACTTGATAATTTTCGGACTAAATTAGGACTTGATAATTTTAGGAGTCAATTAGGACTTGATAATTTTAGGAGTTTACTAGGACTTGAGAACTTCAGGACTTAATTAGGACTTGATAATTTTAGGACTAAATTAGGACTTGGTAATTTAAGGAGTCAATTAGGACTTGATAATTTTAGGAGTTAATTAGGACTAAATAATTTTAGGACTGAATAAGGACTTAATAATTTTAAGATTTAATTACGACTTAATCATCTTAGGACTTAATTAGGACTTGATAACTTCAGGACTTAATTAGGACTTGATAATTTTAGGACTTAATAATTTTAGGACTTAATTAGGACTTGATAATTTTAGGAGTTAATTAGGACGAAATAATTTTAGGACTAAATTAGGACTTGATAATTTTCGGACTAAATTAGGACTTGATAATTTTAGGAGTCAATTAGGACTTGATAATTTTAGGAGTTTACTAGGACTTGAGAACTTCAGGACTTAATTAGGACTTGATAATTTAAATACTTTGTTAGGACTTGATAATTTGATAACTTATTTAGGACCTGATAATTTTAGGACTTAATTAGGACTTGATAATTTTAGGACTTAATTAGGACTTGATAATTTAAGGAGTCAATAAGGACTTGATAACTTTAGGACTTAATTAGGACTTGATAATTTTAGGACTTAATTAGGACTTGATAATTTTAGGACTTAATTAGGCCTTGATAATTTTAGGACTTAATTAAGACTTGATAATTTAAGGAGTCAATAAGGACTTGATAACTTTAGGACTGAATTAGGACTAGATAATTTTAAGATTTAATTACGACTTGATCATCTTAGGACTTAATTAGGACTTGATAACTTCAGGACTTAATTAGGACTTGATAATTTTAGGACTTAATAATTTTAGGACTTAAGTAGGACTTGACAATTTTAGGACTAAATTAGGACTTGATAATTTTCGGACTAAATTAGGACTTGATAATTTTAGGAGTCAATTAGGACTTGATAATTTTAGGAGTTTACTAGGACTTGAGAACTTCAGGACTTAATTAGGACTTGATAATTTAAATATATTGTTAGGACTTGATAATTTGAGAACTTATTTAGGACCTGATAATTTTAGGATTAAATTAGGTCTGTATAATTTTAGGAGTTAATTAGGACTTGATACTTTTAGGAGTTAATTAGGACTTGATAACTTTAGGACTTAATTAGGAATTGATCATGTTAGGACTTAATTAGGACTTGATAACTTTAGGAATTAATTAGGACTTGATAATTTTAGGACTTAATTAAGACTTGATAATTTAAGGAGTCAATAAGGACTTGATAACTTTAGGACTGAATTAGGACTAGATAATTTTAAGATTTAATTACGACTTGATCATCTTAGGACTTAATTAGGACTTGATAACTTCAGGACTTAATTAGGACTTGATAATTTTAGGACTTAATAATTTTAGGACTTAAGTAGGACTTGACAATTTTAGGACTAAATTAGGACTTGATAATTTTCGGACTAAATTAGGTCTGTATAATTTTAGGAGTCAATTAGGACTTGATAATTTTAGGAGTTTACTAGGACTTGAGAACTTCAGGACCTAATTAGGACTTGATAATTTAAATATATTGTTAGGACTTGATAATTTGAGAACTTATTTAGGACCTGATAATTTTAGGATTAAATTAGGACTGTATAATTTTAGGAGTTAATTAGGACTTGATAATTTTAGGAGTTAAATAGGACCTTATAACTTTAGGACTTAATTTGGAATTGATCATGTTAGGACTTAATTAGGACTTGATAACTTTAGGAATTAATTAGGACTTGATAATTTTAGGACTTAATTAGGACTTGATAATTTTAGGACTTAATTAGGACTTGATCATGTTAGGACTAAATTAGGACTTAATAACTTTAGGACTTAACAAGGACTTGATAATTTTAGGACTTAATTAGGACTTGATAATTTTAGGACTTAATTAGGACTTGATAATTTTAGGACTTAATAATTTTAGGACTTAATTAGGACTTGATAATTTTAGGTGTTAATTAGGACTAAATAATTTTAGGACTTAATTAGGATTTGATAATTTTCGGACTAAATTAGGACTTGATAATTTTAGGAGTCAATTAGGACTTGATAATTTTAGGAGTTTACTAGGACTTGAGAACTTCAGGACTTAATTAGGACTTGATAATTTAAATACTTTGTTAGGACTTGATAATTTGAGAACTTATTTAGGACCTGATAATTTTAGGACTTAATTAGGACTTGATAATTTTAGGATTTAATTAGGACTTGATAATTTTAGGACTTAATTAGGACTTGATAATTTTAGGACTTAATTAGGACTTGATCATGTTAGGACTAAATTAGGACTTAATAACTTTAGGACTTAACAAGGACTTGATAATTTTAGGACTTAATTAGGACTTGATAATTTTAGGACTTAATTAGGACTTGATAATTTTAGGACTTAATAATTTTAGGACTTAATTAGGACTTGATAATTTTAGGTGTTAATTAGGACTAAATAATTTTAGGACTTAATTAGGATTTGATAATTTTCGGACTAAATTAGGACTTGATAATTTTAGGAGTCAATTAGGACTTGATAATTTTAGGAGTTTACTAGGACTTGAGAACTTCAGGACTTAATTAGGACTTGATAATTTAAATACTTTGTTAGGACTTGATAATTTGAGAACTTATTTAGGACCTGATAATTTTAGGACTTAATTAGGACTTGATAATTTTAGGATTTAATTAGGACTTGATAATTTTAGGACTTAATTAGGACTTGATAATTTTAGGACTTAATTAGGACTTGATCATGTTAGGACTAAATTAGGACTTAATAACTTTAGGACTTAACAAGGACTTGATAATTTTAGGACTTAATTAGGACTTGATAATTTTAGGACTTAATTAAGACTTGATAATTTAAGGAGTCAATAAGGACTTGATAACTATAGGACTTAATTAGGACTTGATAATTTTAGGACTTAATTAGGCCTTGATAATTTTAGGACTTAATTAAGACTTGATAATTTAAGGAGTCAATAAGGACTTGATAACTTTAGGACTGAATTAGGACTAGATAATTTTAAGATTTAATTACGACTTGATCATCTTAGGACTTAATTAGGACTTGATAACTTCAGGACTTAATTAGGACTTGATAATTTTAGGACTTAATAATTTTAGGACTTAAGTAGGACTTGACAATTTTAGGACTAAATTAGGACTTGATAATTTTCGGACTAAATTAGGACTTGATAATTTTAGGAGTCAATTAGGACTTGATAATTTTAGGAGTTTACTAGGACTTGAGAACTTCAGGACCTAATTAGGACTTGATAATTTAAATATATTGTTAGGACTTGATAATTTGAGAACTTATTTAGGACCTGATAATTTTAGGATTAAATTAGGACTGTATAATTTTAGGACTTAATTAGGACTTGATAATTTTATGACTTAATTAGGACTTTATAACTTTAGGACTTAATTAGGAATTGATTATGTTAGGACTTAATTAGGACTTGATAACTTTAGTTAATAATTAGGACTTGATAATTTTAGGACTTAATAATTTTAGGACTTAATTAGGACTTGATAATTTTAGGAGTTAATTAGGACTAAATAATTTTAGGACTTAATTAGGATTTGATAATTTTCGGACTAAATTAGGACTTGATAATTTTAGGAGTCAATTAGGACTTGATAATTTTAGGAGTTTACTAGGACTTGAGAATTTCAGGACTTAATTAGGACTTGATAATTTAAATACTTTGTTAGGACTTGATAATTTGAGAACTTATTTAGGACCTGATAATTTTAGGACTTAATTAGGACTTGATAATTTTAGGATTCAATTAGGACTTGATAATTTTAGGACTTAATTAGGACTTGATAATTTTAGGACTTAATTAGGACTTGATCATGTTAGGACTAAATTAGGACTTAATAACTTTAGGACTTAACAAGGACTTGATAATTTTAGGACTTAATTAGGACTTGATAATTTTAGGACTTAATTAAGACTTGATAATTTAAGGAGTCAATAAGGACTTGATAACTTTAGGACTTAGTTAGGACTTGATAATTTTAGGACTTAATTAGGACTTGATAATTTTAGGACTTAATTAGGCCTTGATAATTTTAGGACTTAATTAAGACTTGATAATTTAAGGAGTCAATAAGGACTTGATAACTTTAGGACTGAATTAGGACTAGATAATTTTAAGATTTAATTACGACTTGATCATCTTAGGACTTAATTAGGACTTGATAACTTCAGGACTTAATTAGGACTTGATAATTTTAGGACTTAATAATTTTAGGACTTAAGTAGGACTTGACAATTTTAGGACTAAATTAGGACTTGATAATTTTCGGACTAAATTAGGACTTGATAATTTTAGGAGTCAATTAGGACTTGATAATTTTAGGAGTTTACTAGGACTTGAGAACTTCAGGTTCTAATTAGGACTTGATAATTTAAATATATTGTTAGGACTTGATAATTTGAGAACTTATTTAGGACCTGATAATTTTAGGATTAAATTAGGACTGTATAATTTTAGGAGTTAATTAGGACTTGATAATTTTAGGAGTTAAATAGGACTTGATAACTTTAGGACTTAATTGGGACTTGATAATTTTAGGACTTAATTAGGCCTTGATAATTTTAGGACTTTATTAAGACTTGATAATTTAAGGAGTCAATAAGGACTTGATAACTTTAGGACTGAATTAGGACTAAATAATTTTAAGATTTAATTACGACTTGATCATCTTAGGACTTAATTAGGACTTGATAACTTCAGGACTTAATTAGGACTTGATAATTTTAGGACTTAATAATTTTAGGACTTAAGTAGGACTTGACAATTTTAGGACTAAATTAGGACTTGATAATTTTCGGACTAAATTAGGACTTGATAATTTTAGGAGTCAATTAGGACTTGATAATTTTAGGAGTTTACTAGGACTTGAGAACTTCAGGACTTAATTAGGACTTGATAATTTAAATATATTGTTAGGACTTGATAATTTGAGAACTTATTTAGGACCTGATAATTTTAGGATTAAATTAGGTCTGTATAATTTTAGGAGTTAATCAGGACTTGATACTTTTAGGAGTTAATTAGGACTTGATAACTTTAGGACTTAATTAGGAATTGATCATGTTAGGACTTAATTAGGACTTGATAACTTTAGGAATTAATTAGGACTTGATAATTTTAGGACTTAATTAAGACTTGATAATTTAAGGAGTCAATAAGGACTTGATAACTTTAGGACTGAATTAGGACTAGATAATTTTAAGATTTAATTACGACTTGATCATCTTAGGACTTAATTAGGACTTGATAACTTCAGGACTTAATTAGGACTTGATAATTTTAGGACTTAATAATTTTAGGACTTAAGTAGGACTTGACAATTTTAGGACTAAATTAGGACTTGATAATTTTCGGACTAAATTAGGACTTGATAATTTTAGGAGTCAATTAGGACTTGATAATTTTAGGAGTTTACTAGGACTTGAGAACTTCAGGTTCTAATTAGGACTTGATAATTTAAATATATTGTTAGGACTTGATAATTTGAGAACTTATTTAGGACCTGATAATTTTAGGATTAAATTAGGACTGTATAATTTTAGGAGTTAATTAGGACTTGATAATTTTAGGAGTTAAATAGGACTTGATAACTTTAGGACTTAATTGGGACTTGATAATTTTAGGACTTAATTAGGCCTTGATAATTTTAGGACTTTATTAAGACTTGATAATTTAAGGAGTCAATAAGGACTTGATAACTTTAGGACTGAATTAGGACTAAATAATTTTAAGATTTAATTACGACTTGATCATCTTAGGACTTAATTAGGACTTGATAACTTCAGGACTTAATTAGGACTTGATAATTTTAGGACTTAATAATTTTAGGACTTAAGTAGGACTTGACAATTTTAGGACTAAATTAGGACTTGATAATTTTCGGACTAAATTAGGACTTGATAATTTTAGGAGTCAATTAGGACTTGATAATTTTAGGAGTTTACTAGGACTTGAGAACTTCAGGACTTAATTAGGACTTGATAATTTAAATATATTGTTAGGACTTGATAATTTGAGAACTTATTTAGGACCTGATAATTTTAGGATTAAATTAGGTCTGTATAATTTTAGTAGTTAATTAGGACTTGATACTTTTAGGAGTTAATTAGGACTTGATAACTTTAGGACTTAATTAGGAATTGATCATGTTAGGACTTAATTAGGACTTGATAACTTTAGGAATTAATTAGGACTTGATAATTTTAGGACTTAATTAAGACTTGATAATTTAAGGAGTCAATAAGGACTTGATAACTTTAGGACTGAATTAGGACTAGATAATTTTAAGATTTAATTACGACTTGATCATCTTAGGACTTAATTAGGACTTGATAACTTCAGGACTTAATTAGGACTTGATAATTTTAGGACTTAATAATTTTAGGACTTAATTAGGACTTGATAATTATAGGACTTAATTAGGACTTGATAATTTTAGGAGTCAATTAGGACTTGATAATTTTAGGACTTAATTAGGACTTGATAACTTTAGGACTTAATTAGGACTTGATAATTTTATGACTTAATTAGGACTTGATAATTTTAGGAGTCAATTAGGACTTGATAATTTTAGGGCTTAATAATTTTAGGACTTAATTAGGACTTGATAATTTTAGGACTTAATAATTTTAGGACTTAATTAGGACTTGATAATTTTAGGAGTTAATTAGGACGAAATAATTTTAGGACTTAATTAGGACTTGATAATTTTCGGACTAAATTAGGACTTGATAATTTTAGGAGTCAATTAGGACTTGATAATTTTAGGAGTTTACTAGGACTTGAGAACTTCAGGACTTAATTAGGACTTGATAATTTTAGGACTAAATTAGGACTTGGTAATTTAAGGAGTCAATTAGGACTTGATAATTTTAGGAGTTAATTAGGACTAAATAATTTTAGGACTGAATAAGGACTTAATAATTTTAAGATTTAATTACGACTTAATCATCTTAGGACTTAATTAGGACTTGATAACTTCAGGACTTAATTAGGACTTGATAATTTTAGGACTTAATAATTTTAGGACTTAATTAGGACTTGATAATTTTAGGAGTTAATTAGGACGAAATAATTTTAGGACTAAATTAGGACTTGATAATTTTCGGACTAAATTAGGACTTGATAATTTTAGGAGTCAATTAGGACTTGATAATTTTAGGAGTTTACTAGGACTTGAGAACTTCAGGACTTAATTAGGACTTGATAATTTAAATACTTTGTTAGGACTTGATAATTTGATAACTTATTTAGGACCTGATAATTTTAGGACTTAATTAGGACTTGATAATTTTAGGACTTAATTAGGACTTGATAATTTAAGGAGTCAATAAGGACTTGATAACTTTAGGACTTAATTAGGACTTGATAATTTTAGGACTTAATTAGGACTTGATAATTTTAGGACTTAATTAGGCCTTGATAATTTTAGGACTTAATTAAGACTTGATAATTTAAGGAGTCAATAAGGACTTGATAACTTTAGGACTGAATTAGGACTAGATAATTTTAAGATTTAATTACGACTTGATCATCTTAGGACTTAATTAGGACTTGATAACTTCAGGACTTAATTAGGACTTGATAATTTTAGGACTTAATAATTTTAGGACTTAAGTAGGACTTGACAATTTTAGGACTAAATTAGGACTTGATAATTTTCGGACTAAATTAGGACTTGATAATTTTAGGAGTCAATTAGGACTTGATAATTTTAGGAGTTTACTAGGACTTGAGAACTTCAGGACTTAATTAGGACTTGATAATTTAAATATATTGTTAGGACTTGATAATTTGAGAACTTATTTAGGACCTGATAATTTTAGGATTAAATTAGGTCTGTATAATTTTAGGAGTTAATTAGGACTTGATACTTTTAGGAGTTAATTAGGACTTGATAACTTTAGGACTTAATTAGGAATTGATCATGTTAGGACTTAATTAGGACTTGATAACTTTAGGAATTAATTAGGACTTGATAATTTTAGGACTTAATTAAGACTTGATAATTTAAGGAGTCAATAAGGACTTGATAACTTTAGGACTGAATTAGGACTAGATAATTTTAAGATTTAATTACGACTTGATCATCTTAGGACTTAATTAGGACTTGATAACTTCAGGACTTAATTAGGACTTGATAATTTTAGGACTTAATAATTTTAGGACTTAAGTAGGACTTGACAATTTTAGGACTAAATTAGGACTTGATAATTTTCGGACTAAATTAGGTCTGTATAATTTTAGGAGTCAATTAGGACTTGATAATTTTAGGAGTTTACTAGGACTTGAGAACTTCAGGACCTAATTAGGACTTGATAATTTAAATATATTGTTAGGACTTGATAATTTGAGAACTTATTTAGGACCTGATAATTTTAGGATTAAATTAGGACTGTATAATTTTAGGAGTTAATTAGGACTTGATAATTTTAGGAGTTAAATAGGACCTTATAACTTTAGGACTTAATTTGGAATTGATCATGTTAGGACTTAATTAGGACTTGATAACTTTAGGAATTAATTAGGACTTGATAATTTTAGGAGTTAATTAGGAGTTGATAATTTTAGGAGTTAATTAGGACTTTATAACTTTAGGACTTAATTAGGAATTGATTATGTTAGGACTTAATTAGGACTTGATAACTTTAGTTAATAATTAGGACTTGATAATTTTAGGACTTAATAATTTTAGGACTTAATTAGGACTTGATAATTATAGGACTTAATTAGGACTTGATAATTTTAGGAGTCAATTAGGACTTGATAATTTTAGGACTTAATTAGGACTTGATAACTTTAGGACTTAATTAGGACTTGATAATTTTATGACTTAATTAGGACTTGATAATTTTAGGAGTCAATTAGGACTTGATAATTTTAGGACTTAATAATTTTAGGACTTAATTAGGACTTGATAATTTTAGGACTTAATAATTTTAGGACTTAATTAGGACTTGATAATTTTAGGAGTTAATTAGGACGAAATAATTTTAGGACTTAATTAGGACTTGATAATTTTCGGACTAAATTAGGACTTGATAATTTTAGGAGTCAATTAGGACTTGATAATTTTAGGAGTTTACTAGGACTTGAGAACTTCAGGACTTAATTAGGACTTGATAATTTAAATACTTTGTTAGGACTTGATAATCTGAGAACTTATTTAGGACCTGATAATTTTAGGACTTAATTAGGACTTGATAATTTTAGGATTCATTTAGGACTTGATAATTTTAGGACTTAATTAGGACTTGATAATTTTAGGACTTAATTAGGACTTGATCATGTTAGGGCTTAATTAGGACTTAATAACTTTAGGACTTAACAAGGACTTGATAATTTTAGGACTTAATTAGGACTTGATAATTTTAGGACTTAATTAAGACTTGATAATTTAAGGAGTCAATAAGGACTTGATAACTTTAGGACTTAATTAGGACTTGATAATTTTAGGACTTAATTAGGACTTGATAATTTTAGGACTTAATTAGGCCTTGATAATTTTAGGACTTTATTAAGACTTGATAATTTAAGGAGTCAATAAGGACTTGATAACTTTAGGACTGAATTAGGACTAAATAATTTTAAGATTTAATTACGACTTGATCATCTTAGGACTTAATTAGGACTTGATAACTTCAGGACTTAATTAGGACTTGATAATTTTAGGACTTAATAATTTTAGGACTTAAGTAGGACTTGACAATTTTAGGACTAAATTAGGACTTGATAATTTTCGGACTAAATTAGGACTTGATAATTTTAGGAGTCAATTAGGACTTGATAATTTTAGGAGTTTACTAGGACTTGAGAACTTCAGGACTTAATTAGGACTTGATAATTTAAATATATTGTTAGGACTTGATAATTTGAGAACTTATTTAGGACCTGATAATTTTAGGATTAAATTAGGACTGTATAATTTTAGGAGTTAATTAGTACTTGATAATTTTAGGAGTTTATTAGGACTTGATAACTTTAGGACTTAATTAGGAATTGATCATGTTAGGACTTAATTAGGACTTGATAACTTTAGGAATTAATTAGGACTTGATAATTTTAGGAGTTAATTAGGAGTTGATAATTTTAGGAGTTAATTAGGACTTTATAACTTTAGGACTTAATTAGGAATTGATTATGTTAGGACTTAATTAGGACTTGATAACTTTAGTTAATAATTAGGACTTGATAATTTTAGGACTTAATAATTTTAGGACTTAATTAGGACTTAATAATTTTAGGACTTAATTAGGACTTGATAATTTTAGGACTTAATAATTTTAGGACTTAATTAGGACTTGATAATTTTAGGAGTTAATTAGGACTAAATAATTTTAGGACTTAATTAGGATTTGATAATTTTCGGACTAAATTAGGACTTGATAATTTTAGGAGTCAATTAGGACTTGATAATTTTAGGAGTTTACTAGGACTTGAGAACTTCAGGACTTAATTAGGACTTGATAATTTAAATACTTTGTTAGGACTTGATAATTTGAGAACTTATTTAGGACCTGATAATTTTAGGACTTAATTAGGACTTGATAATTTTAGGATTCAATTAGGACTTGATAATTTTAGGACTTAATTAGGACTTGATAATTTTAGGACTTAATTAGGACTTGATCATGTTAGGACTAAATTAGGACTTAATAACTTTAGGACTTAACAAGGACTTGATAATTTTAGGACTTAATTAGGACTTGATAATTTTAGGACTTAATTAAGACTTGATAATTTAAGGAGTCAATAAGGACTTGATAACTTTAGGACTTAGTTAGGACTTGATAATTTTAGGACTTAATTAGGACTTGATAATTTTAGGACTTAATTAGGCCTTGATAATTTTAGGACTTAATTAAGACTTGATAATTTAAGGAGTCAATAAGGACTTGATAACTTTAGGACTGAATTAGGACTAGATAATTTTAAGATTTAATTACGACTTGATCATCTTAGGACTTAATTAGGACTTGATAACTTCAGGACTTAATTAGGACTTGATAATTTTAGGACTTAATAATTTTAGGACTTAAGTAGGACTTGACAATTTTAGGACTAAATTAGGACTTGATAATTTTCGGACTAAATTAGGACTTGATAATTTTAGGAGTCAATTAGGACTTGATAATTTTAGGAGTTTACTAGGACTTGAGAACTTCAGGTTCTAATTAGGACTTGATAATTTAAATATATTGTTAGGACTTGATAATTTGAGAACTTATTTAGGACCTGATAATTTTAGGATTAAATTAGGACTGTATAATTTTAAGAGTTAATTAGGACTTGATAATTTTAGGAGTTAAATAGGACTTGATAACTTTAGGACTTAATTAGGACTTGATAACTTCAGGACTTAATTAGGACTTGATAATTTTAGGACTTAATAATTTTAGGACTTAAGTAGGACTTGACAATTTTAGGACTAAATTAGGACTTGATAATTTTCGGACTAAATTAGGACTTGATAATTTTAGGAGTCAATTAGGACTTGATAATTTTAGGAGTTTACTAGGACTTGAGAACTTCAGGACTTAATTAGGACTTGATAATTTAAATATATTGTTAGGACTTGATAATTTGAGAACTTATTTAGGACCTGATAATTTTAGGATTAAATTAGGTCTGTATAATTTTAGGAGTTAATTAGGACTTGATACTTTTAGGAGTTAATTAGGACTTGATAACTTTAGGACTTAATTAGGAATTGATCATGTTAGGACTTAATTAGGACTTGATAACTTTAGGAATTAATTAGGACTTGATAATTTTAGGACTTAATTAAGACTTGATAATTTAAGGAGTCAATAAGGACTTGATAACTTTAGGACTGAATTAGGACTAGATAATTTTAAGATTTAATTACGACTTGATCATCTTAGGACTTAATTAGGACTTGATAACTTCAGGACTTAATTAGGACTTGATAATTTTAGGACTTAATAATTTTAGGACTTAAGTAGGACTTGACAATTTTAGGACTAAATTAGGACTTGATAATTTTCGGACTAAATTAGGACTTGATAATTTTAGGAGTCAATTAGGACTTGATAATTTTAGGAGTTTACTAGGACTTGAGAACTTCAGGTTCTAATTAGGACTTGATAATTTAAATATATTGTTAGGACTTGATAATTTGAGAACTTATTTAGGACCTGATAATTTTAGGATTAAATTAGAACTGTATAATTTTAAGAGTTAATTAGGACTTGATAATTTTAGGAGTTAAATAGGACTTGATAACTTTAGGACTTAATTAGGACTTGATAATTTTAGGACTTAATTAGGCCTTGATAATTTTAGAACTTTATTAAGACTTGATAATTTAAGGAGTCAATAAGGACTTGATAACTTTAGGACTGAATTAGGACTAAATAATTTTAAGATTTAATTACGACTTGATCATCTTAGGACTTAATTAGGACTTGATAACTTCAGGACTTAATTAGGACTTGATAATTTTAGGACTTAATAATTTTAGGACTTAAGTAGGACTTGACAATTTTAGGACTAAATTAGGACTTGATAATTTTCGGACTAAATTAGGACTTGATAATTTTAGGAGTCAATTAGGACTTGATAATTTTAGGAGTTTACTAGGACTTGAGAACTTCAGGACTTAATTAGGACTTGATAATTTAAATATATTGTTAGGACTTGATAATTTGAGAACTTATTTAGGACCTGATAATTTTAGGATTAAATTAGGTCTGTATAATTTTAGGAGTTAATTAGGACTTGATACTTTTAGGAGTTAATTAGGACTTGATAACTTTAGGACTTAATTAGGAATTGATCATGTTAGGACTTAATTAGGACTTGATAACTTTAGGAATTAATTAGGACTTGATAATTTTAGGAGTTAATTAGGAGTTGATAATTTTAGGAGTTAATTAGGACTTTATAACTTTAGGACTTAAATAGGAATTGATTATGTTAGGACTTAATTAGGACTTGATAACTTTAGTTAATAATTAGGACTTGATAATTTTAGGACTTAATAATTTTAGGACTTAATTAGGACTTGATAATTTTAGGACTTAATTAGGACTTGATAATTTTAGGACTTAATAATTTTAGGACTTAATTAGGACTTGATAATTTTAGGAGTTAATTAGGACTAAATAATTTTAGGACTTAATTAGGATTTGATAATTTTCGGACTAAATTAGGACTTGATAATTTTAGGAGTCAATTAGGACTTGATAATTTTAGGAGTTAACTAGGACTTGAGAACTTCAGGACTTAATTAGGACTTGATAATTTAAATACTTTGTTAGGACTTGATAATTTGAGAACTTATTTAGGACCTGATAATTTTAGGACTTAATTAGGACTTGATAATTTTAGGATTCAATTAGGACTTGATAATTTTAGGACTTAATTAGGACTTGATAATTTTAGGACTTAATTAGGACTTGATCATGTTAGGACTAAATTAGGACTTAATAACTTTAGGACTTAACAAGGACTTGATAATTTTAGGACTTAATTAGGACTTGATAATTTTAGGACTTAATTAAGACTTGATAATTTAAGGAGTCAATAAGGACTTGATAACTTTAGGACTTAATTAGGACTTGATAATTTTAGGACTTAATTAGGACTTGATAATTTTAGGACTTAATTAGGCCTTGATAATTTTAGGACTTAATTAAGACTTGATAATTTAAGGAGTCAATAAGGACTTGATAACTTTAGGACTGAATTAGGACTAGATAATTTTAAGATTTAATTACGACTTGATCATCTTAGGACTTAATTAGGACTTGATAACTTCAGGACTTAATTAGGACTTGATAATTTTAGGACTTAATAATTTTAGGACTTAAGTAGGACTTGACAATTTTAGGACTAAATTAGGACTTGATAATTTTCGGACTAAATTAGGACTTGATAATTTTAGGAGTCAATTAGGACTTGATAATTTTAGGAGTTTACTAGGACTTGAGAACTTCAGGACCTAATTAGGACTTGATAATTTAAATATATTGTTAGGACTTGATAATTTGAGAACTTATTTAGGACCTGATAATTTTAGGATTAAATTAGGACTGTATAATTTTAGGAGTTAATTAGGACTTAATAATTTTAGGAGTTAAATAGGACTTGATAACTTTAGGACTTAATTAGGAATTGATCATGTTAGGACTTAATTAGGACTTGATAACTTTAGGAATTAATTAGGACTTGATAATTTTAGGAGTTAATTAGGAGTTGATAATTTTAGGAGTTAATTAGGACTTTATAACTTTAGGACTTAATTAGGAATTGATTATGTTAGGACTTAATTAGGACTTGATAATTTTAGGACTTAATTAGGACTTGATAATTTTAGGAATAAATTAGGACTTGGTAATTTAAGGAGTCAATTAGGACTTGATAATTTTAGGAGTTAATTAGGACTAAATAATTTTAGGACTGAATAAGGACTTAATAATTTTAAGATTTTATTACGACTTAATCATCTTAGGACTTAATTAGGACTTGATAACTTCAGGACTTAATTAGGACTTGATAATTTTAGGACTTAATAATTTTAGGACTTAATTAGGACTTGATAATTTTAAAAGTTAATTAGGACGAAATAATTTTAAGGACTTAATTAGGACTTGATAATTTTCGGACTAAATTAGGACTTGATAATTTTAGGAGTCAATTAGGACTTGATAATTTTAGGAGTTTACTAGGACTTGAGAACTTCAGGACTTAATTAGGACTTGATAATTTAAATACTTTGTTAGGACTTGATAATCTAAGAACTTATTTAGGACCTGATAATTTTAGGTCTTAATTAGGACTTGATAATTTTAGGATTCATTTAGGACTTGATAATTTTAGGACTTAATTAGGACTTGATCATGTTAGGACTTAATTAGGACTTAATAACTTTAGGACTTAACAAGGACTTGATAATTTTAGGACTTAATTAGGACTTGATAATTTTAGGACTTAATTAAGACTTGATAATTTAAGGAGTCAATAAGGACTTGATAACTTTAGGACTTAATTAGGACTTTATAATTTTAGGACTTAATTAGGACTTGATAATTTTAGGATTTAATTAGGCCTTGATAATTTTAGGACTTTATTAAGACTTGATAATTTAAGGAGTCAATAAGGACTTGATAACTTTAGGACTGAATTAGGACTAAATAATTTTAAGATTTAATTACGACTTGATCATCTTAGGACTTAATTAGGACTTGATAACTTCAGGACTTAATTAGGACTTGATAATTTTAGGACTTAAGTAGGACTTGACAATTTTAGGACTAAATTAGGACTTGATAATTTTCGGACTAAATTAGGACTTGATAATTTTAGGAGTCAATTAGGACTTGATAATTTTAGGAGTTTACTAGGACTTGAGAACTTCAGGACTTAATTAGGACTTGATAATTTAAATATATTGTTAGGACTTGATAATTTGAGAACTTATTTAGGACCTGATAATTTTAGGATTAAATTAGGACTGTATAATTTTAGGAGTTAATTAGGACTTGATAATTTTAGGAGTTAATTAGGACTTTATAACTTTAGGACTTAATTAGGAATTGATTATGTTAGGACTTAATTAGGACTTGATAACTTTAGTTAATAATTAGGACTTGATAATTTTAGGACTTAATAATTTTAGGACTTAATTAGGACTTGATAATTTTAGGACTTAATTAGGACTTGATAATTTTAGGACTTAATAATTTTAGGACTTAATTAGGACTTGATAATTTTAGGTGTTAATTAGGACTAAATAATTTTAGGACTTAATTAGGATTTGATAATTTTCGGACTAAATTAGGACTTGATAATTTTAGGAGTCAATTAGGACTTGATAATTTTAGGAGTTTACTAGGACTTGAGAACTTCAGGACTTAATTAGGACTTGATAATTTAAATACTTTGTTAGGACTTGATAATTTGAGAACTTATTTAGGACCTGATAATTTTAGGACTTAATTAGGACTTGATAATTTTAGGATTTAATTAGGACTTGATAATTTTAGGACTTAATTAGGACTTGATAATTTTAGGACTTAATTAGGACTTGATCATGTTAGGACTAAATTAGGACTTAATAACTTTAGGACTTAACAAGGACTTGATAATTTTAGGACTTAATTAGGACTTGATAATTTTAGGACTTAATTAGGACTTGATAATTTTAGGACTTAATAATTTTAGGACTTAATTAGGACTTGATAATTTTAGGTGTTAATTAGGACTAAATAATTTTAGGACTTAATTAGGATTTGATAATTTTCGGACTAAATTAGGACTTGATAATTTTAGGAGTCAATTAGGACTTGATAATTTTAGGAGTTTACTAGGACTTGAGAACTTCAGGACTTAATTAGGACTTGATAATTTAAATACTTTGTTAGGACTTGATAATTTGAGAACTTATTTAGGACCTGATAATTTTAGGACTTAATTAGGACTTGATAATTTTAGGATTTAATTAGGACTTGATAATTTTAGGACTTAATTAGGACTTGATAATTTTAGGACTTAATTAGGACTTGATCATGTTAGGACTAAATTAGGACTTAATAACTTTAGGACTTAACAAGGACTTGATAATTTTAGGACTTAATTAGGACTTGATAATTTTAGGACTTAATTAAGACTTGATAATTTAAGGAGTCAATAAGGACTTGATAACTATAGGACTTAATTAGGACTTGATAATTTTAGGACTTAATTAGGCCTTGATAATTTTAGGACTTAATTAAGACTTGATAATTTAAGGAGTCAATAAGGACTTGATAACTTTAGGACTGAATTAGGACTAGATAATTTTAAGATTTAATTTCGACTTGATCATCTTAGGACTTAATTAGGACTTGATAACTTCAGGACTTAATTAGGACTTGATAATTTTAGGACTTAATAATTTTAGGACTTAAGTAGGACTTGACAATTTTAGGACTAAATTAGGACTTGATAATTTTCGGACTAAATTAGGACTTGATAATTTTAGGAGTCAATTAGGACTTGATAATTTTAGGAGTTTACTAGGACTTGAGAACTTCAGGACCTAATTAGGACTTGATAATTTAAATATATTGTTAGGACTTGATAATTTGAGAACTTATTTAGGACCTGATAATTTTAGGATTAAATTAGGACTGTATAATTTTAGGACTTAATTAGGACTTGATAATTTTATGACTTAATTAGGACTTGATAATTTTAGGAGTCAATTAGGACTTGATAATTTTAGGACTTAATAATTTTAGGACTTAATTAGGACTTGATAATTTTAGGACTTAATTAGGACTTGGTAATTTAAGGAGTCAATTAGGACTTGATAATTTTAGGACTTAATTAGGACTTGATAATTTTAGGACTTAATTAGGACTTGATAATTTTAGGACTTAATTAGGACTTGATAATTTTAGGTGTTAATTAGGACTAAATAATTTTAGGACTTAATTAGGATTTGATAATTTTCGGACTAAATTAGGACTTGATAATTTTAGGAGTCAATTAGGACTTGATAATTTTAGGAGTTTACTAGGACTTGAGAACTTCAGGACTTAATTAGGACTTGATAATTTAAATACTTTGTTAGGACTTGATAATTTGAGAACTTATTTAGGACCTGATAATTTTAGGACTTAATTAGGACTTGATAATTTTAGGATTCAATTAGGACTTGATAATTTTAGGACTTAATTAGGACTTGATAATTTTAGGACTTAATTAGGACTTGATCATGTTAGGACTAAATTAGGACTTAATAACTTTAGGACTTAACAAGGACTTGATAATTTTAGGACTTAATTAGGACTTGATAATTTTAGGACTTAATTAAGACTTGATAATTTAAGGAGACAATAAGGACTTGATAACTTTAGGACTTAATTAGGACTTGATAATTTTAGGACTTAATTAGGCCTTGATAATTTTAGGACTTAATTAAGACTTGATAATTTAAGGAGTCAATAAGGACTTGATAACTTTAGGACTGAATTAGGACTAGATAATTTTAAGATTTAATTACGACTTGATCATCTTAGGACTTAATTAGGACTTGATAACTTCAGGACTTAATTAGGACTTGATAATTTTAGGACTTAATAATTTTAGGACTTAAGTAGGACTTGACAATTTTAGGACTAAATTAGGACTTGATAATTTTCGGACTAAATTAGGACTTGATAATTTTAGGAGTCAATTAGGACTTGATAATTTTAGGAGTTTACTAGGACTTGAGAACTTCAGGACCTAATTAGGACTTGATAATTTAAATATATTGTTAGGACTTGATAATTTGAGAACTTATTTAGGACCTGATAATTTTAGGATTAAATTAGGACTGTATAATTTTAGGAGTAAATTAGGACTTGATAATTTTAGGAGTTAATTAGGACTTGATAACTTTAGGACTTAATTAGGAATTGATCATGTTAGGCCTTAATTAGGACTTGATAACTTTAGGAATTAATTAGGACTTGATAATTTTAGGAGTTAATTAGGAGATGATAATTTTAGGAGTTAATTAGGACTTTATAACTTTAGGACTTAATTAGGAATTGATTATGTTAGGACTTAATTAGGACTTGATAACTTTAGTTAATAATTAGGACTTGATAATTTTAGGACTTAATAATTTTAGGACTTAATTAGGACTTGATAATTTTAGGACTTAATTAGGACTTGATAATTTTAGGAGTCAATTAGGACTTGATAATTTTAGGACTTAATTAGGACTTGATAACTTAAGGACTTAATTAGGACTTGATAATTTTATGACTTAATTAGGACTTGATAATTTTAGGAGTCAATTAGGACTTGATAATTTTAGGACTTAATAATTTTAGGACTTAATTAGGACTTGATAATTTTAGGACTTAATTAGGACTTGGTAATTTAAGGAGTCAATTAGGACTTGATAATTTTAGGACTTAATTAGGACTTGATAATTTTAGGACTTAATTAGGACTTGATAATTTTAGGACTTAATTAGGACTTGATAATTTTAGGACTTAATTAAGACTTGATAATTTAAGGAGTCAATAAGGACTTGATAACTTTAGGACTTAATTAGGACTTGATAATTTTAGGACTTAATTAGGACTTGATAATTTTAGGACTTAATTAGGCCTTGATAATTTTAGGACTTAATTAAGACTTGATAATTTAAGGAGTCAATAAGGACTTGATAACTTTAGGACTGAATTAGGACTTGATAATTTTAAGATTTAATTACGACTTGATCATCTTAGGACTTAATTAGGACTTGATAACTTCAGGACTTAATTAGGCCTTGCTAATTTTAGGACTTAATAATTTTAGGACTTAAGTAGGACTTGACAATTTTGGGACTAAATTAGGACTTGATAATTTTAGGACTTAATTAGGACTTGACAATTTTAGGACTAAATTAGGACTTGATAATTTTCGGACTAAATTAGGACTTGATAATTTTAGGAGTCAATTAGGACTTGATAATTTTAGGAGTTTACTAGGACTTGAGAACTTCAGGACTTAATTAGGACTTGATAATTTAAATACTTTGTTAGGACTTGATAATTTGAGAACTTATTTAGGACCTGATAATTTTAGGACTTAATTAGGACTTGATTATTTTAGGATTCAATTAGGACTTGATAATTTTAGGACTTAATTAGGACTTGATAATTTTAGGACTTAATTAGGACTTGATCATGTTAGGACTTAATTAGGACTTAATAACTTTAGGACTTAATTAGGACTTGATAATTTTAGGACTTAATTAGGACTTGATAATTTTAGGACTTAATTAGGACTTGATAATTTTAGGACTTAATTAAGACTTGATAATTTAAGGAGTCAATAAGGACTTGATAACTTTAGGACTGAATTAGGACTTGATCATGTTAGGACTAAATTAGGACTTAATAACTTTAGGACTTAACAAGGACTTGATAATTTTAGGACTTAATTAGGACTTGATAATTTTAGGACTTAATTAAGACTTGATAATTTAAGGAGTCAATAAGGACTTGATAACTTTAGGACTTAATTAGGACTTGATAATTTTAGGACTTAATTAGGACTTGATAATTTTAGGACTTAATTAGGCCTTGATAATTTTAGGACTTAATTAAGACTTGATAATTTAAGGAGTCAATAAGGACTTGATAACTTTAGGACTGAATTAGGACTAGATAATTTTAAGATTTAATTACGACTTAATCATCTTAGGACTTAATTAGGACTTGATAACTTCAGGACTTAATTAGGACTTGATAATTTTAGGACTTAATAATTTTAGGACTTAAGTAGGACTTGACAATTTTAGGACTAAATTAGGACTTGATAATTTTCGGACTAAATTAGGACTTGATAATTTTAGGAGTCAATTAGGACTTGATAATTTTAGGAGTTTACTAGGACTTGAGAACTTCAGGACCTAATTAGGACTTGATAATTTAAATATATTGTTAGGACTTGATAATTTGAGAACTTATTTAGGACCTGATAATTTTAGGATTAAATTAGGACTGTATAATTTTAGGAGTAAATTAGGACTTGATAATTTTAGGAGTTAATTAGGACTTGATAACTTTAGGACTTAATTAGGAATTGATCATGTTAGGCCTTAATTAGGACTTGATAACTTTAGGAATTAATTAGGACTTGATAATTTTAGGAGTTAATTAGGAGATGATAATTTTAGGAGTTAATTAGGACTTTATAACTTTAGGACTTAATTAGGAATTGATTATGTTAGGACTTAATTAGGACTTGATAACTTTAGTTAATAATTAGGACTTGATAATTTTAGGACTTAATAATTTTAGGACTTAATTAGGACTTGATAATTTTAGGACTTAATTAGGACTTGATAATTTTAGGAGTCAATTAGGACTTGATAATTTTAGGACTTAATTAGGACTTGATAACTTAAGGACTTAATTAGGACTTGATAATTTTATGACTTAATTAGGACTTGATAATTTTAGGAGTCAATTAGGACTTGATAATTTTAGGACTTAATAATTTTAGGACTTAATTAGGACTTGATAATTTTAGGACTTAATTAGGACTTGGTAATTTAAGGAGTCAATTAGGACTTGATAATTTTAGGACTTAATTAGGACTTGATAATTTTAGGACTTAATTAGGACTTGATAATTTTAGGACTTAATTAGGACTTGATAATTTTAGGACTTAATTAAGACTTGATAATTTAAGGAGTCAATAAGGACTTGATAACTTTAGGACTTAATTAGGACTTGATAATTTTAGGACTTAATTAGGACTTGATAATTTTAGGACTTAATTAGGCCTTGATAATTTTAGGACTTAATTAAGACTTGATAATTTAAGGAGTCAATAAGGACTTGATAACTTTAGGACTGAATTAGGACTTGATAATTTTAAGATTTAATTACGACTTGATCATCTTAGGACTTAATTAGGACTTGATAACTTCAGGACTTAATTAGGCCTTGCTAATTTTAGGACTTAATAATTTTAGGACTTAAGTAGGACTTGACAATTTTGGGACTAAATTAGGACTTGATAATTTTAGGACTTAATTAGGACTTGACAATTTTAGGACTAAATTAGGACTTGATAATTTTCGGACTAAATTAGGACTTGATAATTTTAGGAGTCAATTAGGACTTGATAATTTTAGGAGTTTACTAGGACTTGAGAACTTCAGGACTTAATTAGGACTTGATAATTTAAATACTTTGTTAGGACTTGATAATTTGAGAACTTATTTAGGACCTGATAATTTTAGGACTTAATTAGGACTTGATTATTTTAGGATTCAATTAGGACTTGATAATTTTAGGACTTAATTAGGACTTGATTATTTTAGGATTCAATTAGGACTTGATAATTTTAGGACTTAATTAGGACTTGATAATTTTAGGACTTAATTAGGACTTGATCATGTTAGGACTTAATTAGGACTTAATAACTTTAGGACTTAATTAGGACTTGATAATTTTAGGACTTAATTAGGACTTGATAATTTTAGGACTTAATTAGGACTTGATAATTTTAGGACTTAATTAAGACTTGATAATTTAAGGAGTCAATAAGGACTTGATAACTTTAGGACTGAATTAGGACTTGATCATGTTAGGACTAAATTAGGACTTAATAACTTTAGGACTTAACAAGGACTTGATAATTTTAGGACTTAATTAGGACTTGATAATTTTAGGACTTAATTAAGACTTGATAATTTAAGGAGTCAATAAGGACTTGATAACTTTAGGACTTAATTAGGACTTGATAATTTTAGGACTTAATTAGGACTTGATAATTTTAGGACTTAATTAGGCCTTGATAATTTTAGGACTTAATTAAGACTTGATAATTTAAGGAGTCAATAAGGACTTGATAACTTTAGGACTGAATTAGGACTAGATAATTTTAAGATTTAATTACGACTTAATCATCTTAGGACTTAATTAGGACTTGATAACTTCAGGACTTAATTAGGACTTGATAATTTTAGGACTTAATAATTTTAGGACTTAAGTAGGACTTGACAATTTTAGGACTAAATTAGGACTTGATAATTTTCGGACTAAATTAGGACTTGATAATTTTAGGAGTCAATTAGGACTTGATAATTTTAGGAGTTTACTAGGACTTGAGAACTTCAGGACCTAATTAGGACTTGATAATTTAAATATATTGTTAGGACTTGATAATTTGAGAACTTATTTAGGACCTGATAATTTTAGGATTAAATTAGGACTGTATAATTTTAGGAGTAAATTAGGACTTGATAATTTTAGGAGTTAATTAGGACTTGATAACTTTAGGACTTAATTAGGAATTGATCATGTTAGGCCTTAATTAGGACTTGATAACTTTAGGAATTAATTAGGACTTGATAATTTTAGGAGTTAATTAGGAGATGATAATTTTAGGAGTTAATTAGGACTTTATAACTTTAGGACTTAATTAGGAATTGATTATGTTAGGACTTAATTAGGACTTGATAACTTTAGTTAATAATTAGGACTTGATAATTTTAGGACTTAATAATTTTAGGACTTAATTAGGACTTGATAATTTTAGGACTTAATTAGGACTTGATAATTTTAGGAGTCAATTAGGACTTGATAATTTTAGGACTTAATTAGGACTTGATAACTTAAGGACTTAATTAGGACTTGATAATTTTATGACTTAATTAGGACTTGATAATTTTAGGAGTCAATTAGGACTTGATAATTTTAGGACTTAATAATTTTAGGACTTAATTAGGACTTGATAATTTTAGGACTTAATTAGGACTTGGTAATTTAAGGAGTCAATTAGGACTTGATAATTTTAGGACTTAATTAGGACTTGATAATTTTAGGACTTAATTAGGACTTGATAATTTTAGGACTTAATTAGGACTTGATAATTTTAGGACTTAATTAAGACTTGATAATTTAAGGAGTCAATAAGGACTTGATAACTTTAGGACTTAATTAGGACTTGATAATTTTAGGACTTAATTAGGACTTGATAATTTTAGGACTTAATTAGGCCTTGATAATTTTAGGACTTAATTAAGACTTGATAATTTAAGGAGTCAATAAGGACTTGATAACTTTAGGACTGAATTAGGACTTGATAATTTTAAGATTTAATTACGACTTGATCATCTTAGGACTTAATTAGGACTTGATAACTTCAGGACTTAATTAGGCCTTGCTAATTTTAGGACTTAATAATTTTAGGACTTAAGTAGGACTTGACAATTTTGGGACTAAATTAGGACTTGATAATTTTAGGACTTAATTAGGACTTGACAATTTTAGGACTAAATTAGGACTTGATAATTTTCGGACTAAATTAGGACTTGATAATTTTAGGAGTCAATTAGGACTTGATAATTTTAGGAGTTTACTAGGACTTGAGAACTTCAGGACTTAATTAGGACTTGATAATTTAAATACTTTGTTAGGACTTGATAATTTGAGAACTTATTTAGGACCTGATAATTTTAGGACTTAATTAGGACTTGATTATTTTAGGATTCAATTAGGACTTGATAATTTTAGGACTTAATTAGGACTTGATAATTTTAGGACTTAATTAGGACTTGATCATGTTAGGACTTAATTAGGACTTAATAACTTTAGGACTTAATTAGGACTTGATAATTTTAGGACTTAATTAGGACTTGATAATTTTAGGACTTAATTAGGACTTGATAATTTTAGGACTTAATTAAGACTTGATAATTTAAGGAGTCAATAAGGACTTGATAACTTTAGGACTGAATTAGGACTTGATCATGTTAGGACTAAATTAGGACTTAATAACTTTAGGACTTAACAAGGACTTGATAATTTTAGGACTTAATTAGGACTTGATAATTTTAGGACTTAATTAAGACTTGATAATTTAAGGAGTCAATAAGGACTTGATAACTTTAGGACTTAATTAGGACTTGATAATTTTAGGACTTAATTAGGACTTGATAATTTTAGGACTTAATTAGGCCTTGATAATTTTAGGACTTAATTAAGACTTGATAATTTAAGGAGTCAATAAGGACTTGATAACTTTAGGACTGAATTAGGACTAGATAATTTTAAGATTTAATTACGACTTAATCATCTTAGGACTTAATTAGGACTTGATAACTTCAGGACTTAATTAGGACTTGATAATTTTAGGACTTAATAATTTTAGGACTTAAGTAGGACTTGACAATTTTAGGACTAAATTAGGACTTGATAATTTTCGGACTAAATTAGGACTTGATAATTTTAGGAGTCAATTAGGACTTGATAATTTTAGGAGTTTACTAGGACTTGAGAACTTCAGGACTTAATCTGGACTTGATAATTTAAATATATTGTTAGGACTTGATAATTTGAGAACTTATTTAGGACCTGATAATTTTAGGATTAAATTAGGACTGTATAATTTTAGGAGTTAATTAGGACTTGATAATTTTAGGAGTTAATTAGGACTTGATAACTTTAGGACTTAATTAGGAATTGATCATGTTAGGACTTAATTAGGACTTGATAACTTTAGGAATTAATTAGGACTTGATAATTTTAGGAGTTAATTAGGAGTTGATAATTTTAGGAGTTAATTAGGACTTTATAACTTTAGGACTTAATTAGGAATTGATTATGTTAGGACTTAATTAGGACTTGATAACTTTAGTTAATAATTAGGACTTGATAATTTTAGGACTTGATAATTTTAGGACTTAATTAGGACTTGATAATTTTAGGACTTAATTAGGACTTGATAATTTTAGGACTTAATTAGGACTTGATAATTTTAGGACTTAATTAAGACTTGATAATTTAAGGAGTCAATAAGGACTTGATAACTTTAGGACTTAATTAGGACTTGATAATTTTAGGACTTAATTAGGACTTGATAATTTTAGGACTTAATTAGGCCTTGATAATTTTAGGACTTAATTAAGACTTGATAATTTAAGGAGTCAATAAGGACTTGATAACTTTAGGACTGAATTAGGACTTGATAATTTTAAGATTTAATTACGACTTGATCATCTTAGGACTTAATTAGGACTTGATAACTTCAGGACTTAATTAGGACTTGTTAATTTTAGGACTTAATAATTTTAGGACTTAAGTAGGACTTGACAATTTTAGGACTAAATTAGGACTTGATAATTTTAGGACTTAATTAGGACTTGACAATTTTAGGACTAAATTAGGACTTGATAATTTTCGGACTAAATTAGGACTTGATAATTTTAGGAGTCAATTAGGACTTGATAATTTTAGGAGTTTACTAGGACTTGAGAACTTCAGGACTTAATTAGGACTTGATAATTTAAATACTTTGTTAGGACTTGATAATTTGAGAACTTATTTAGGACCTGATAATTTTAGGACTTAATTAGGACTTGATTATTTTAGGATTCAATTAGGACTTGATAATTTTAGGTCTTAATTAGGACTTGATAATTTTAGGACTTAATTAGGACTTGATAATTTTAGGAGTTTACTAGGACTTGAGAACTTCAGGACTTAATTAGGACTTGATAATTTAAATACTTTGTTAGGACTTGATAATTTGAGAACTTATTTAGGACCTGATAATTTTAGGACTTAATTAGGACTTGATAATTTTAGGATTTAATTAGGACTTGATAATTTTAGGACTTAATTAGGACTTGATAATTTTAGGACTTAATTAGGACTTGATCATGTTAGGACTAAATTAGGACTTAATAACTTTAGGACTTAACAAGGACTTGATAATTTTAGGACTTAATTAGGACTTGATAATTTTAGGACTTAATTAAGACTTGATAATTTAAGGAGTCAATAAGGACTTGATAACTATAGGACTTAATTAGGACTTGATAATTTTAGGACTTAATTAGGCCTTGATAATTTTAGGACTTAATTAAGACTTGATAATTTAAGGAGTCAATAAGGACTTGATAACTTTAGGACTGAATTAGGACTAGATAATTTTAAGATTTAATTACGACTTGATCATCTTAGGACTTAATTAGGACTTGATAACTTCAGGACTTAATTAGGACTTGATAATTTTAGGACTTAATAATTTTAGGACTTAAGTAGGACTTGACAATTTTAGGACTAAATTAGGACTTGATAATTTTCGGACTAAATTAGGACTTGATAATTTTAGGAGTCAATTAGGACTTGATAATTTTAGGAGTTTACTAGGACTTGAGAACTTCAGGACTTAATTAGGACTTGATAATTTAAAAATATTGTTAGGACTTGATAATTTGAGAACTTATTTAGGACCTGATAATTTTAGGATTAAATTAGGACTGTATAATTTTAGGAGTTAATTAGGACTTGATAATTTTAGGAGTTAATTAGGACTTGATAACTTTAGGACTTAATTAGGAATTGATCATGTTAGGAATTAATTAGGACTTGATAACTTTAGGAATTAATTAGGACTTGATAATTTTAGGAGTTAATTAGGAGTTGATAATTTTAGGAGTTAATTAGGACTTTATAACTTTAGGACTTAATTAGGATTTGATTATGTTAGGACTTAATTAGGACTTGATAACTTTAGTTAATAATTAGGACTTGATAATTTTAGGACTTAATAATTTTAGGACTTAATTAGGACTTGATAATTTTAGGACTTAATTAGGACTTGATAATTTTAGGAGTCAATTAGGACTTGATAATTTTAGGACTTAATTAGGACTTGATAACTTTAGGACTTAATTAGGACTTGATAATTTTATGACTTAATTAAGACTTGATAATTTTAGGAGTCAATTAGGACTAAATAATTTTAGGACTTAATTAGGACTTGATAATTTTCGGACTAAATTAGGACTTGATAATTTTAGGAGTCAATTAGGACTTGATAATTTTAGGACTTAATTAGGACTTGATCATGTTAGGACTTAATTAGGACTTAATAACTTTAGGACTTAATTAGGACTTGATAATTTTAGGACATAATTAGGACTTGATAATTTTAGGACTTAATTAGGACTTGATAATTTTAGGACTTAATTAAGACTTGATAATTTAAGGAGTCAATAAACACTTGATAACTTTAGGACTGAATTAGGACTTGATCATGTTAGGACTAAATTAGGACTTAATAACTTTAGGACTTAACAAGGACTTGATAATTTTAGGACTTAATTAGGACTTGATAATTTTAGGACTTAATTAAGACTTGATAATTTAAGGAGTCAATAAGGACTTGATAACTTTAGGACTTAATTAGGACTTGATAATTTTAGGACTTAATTAGGACTTGATAATTTTAGGACTTAATTAGGCCTTGATAATTTTAGGACTTAATTAAGACTTGATAATTTAAGGAGTCAATAAGGACTTGATAACTTTAGGACTGAATTAGGACTAGATAATTTTAAGATTTAATTACGACTTAATCATCTTAGGACTTAATTAGGACTTGATAACTTCAGGACTTAATTAGGACTTGATAATTTTAGGACTTAATAATTTTAGGACTTAAGTAGGACTTGACAATTTTAGGACTAAATTAGGACTTGATAATTTTCGGACTAAATTAGGACTTGATAATTTTAGGAGTCAATTAGGACTTGATAATTTTAGGAGTTTACTAGGACTTGAGAACTTCAGGACTTAATTAGGACTTGATAATTTAAAAATATTGTTAGGACTTGATAATTTGAGAACTTATTTAGGACCTGATAATTTTAGGATTAAATTAGGACTGTATAATTTTAGGAGTTAATTAGGACTTGATAATTTTAGGAGTTAATTAGGACTTGATAACTTTAGGACTTAATTAGGAATTGATCATGTTAGGAATTAATTAGGACTTGATAACTTTAGGAATTAATTAGGACTTGATAATTTTAGGAGTTAATTAGGAGTTGATAATTTTAGGAGTTAATTAGGACTTTATAACTTTAGGACTTAATTAGGATTTGATTATGTTAGGACTTAATTAGGACTTGATAACTTTAGTTAATAATTAGGACTTGATAATTTTAGGACTTAATAATTTTAGGACTTAATTAGGACTTGATAATTTTAGGACTTAATTAGGACTTGATAATTTTAGGAGTCAATTAAGACTTGATAATTTTAGGACTTAATTAGGACTTGATAACTTTAGGACTTAATTAGGACTTGATAATTTTATGACTTAATTAAGACTTGATAATTTTAGGAGTCAATTAGGACTTGATAATTTTAGGACTTAATAATTTTAGGACTTAATTAGGACTTGATAATTTTAGGACTTAATTAGGACTTGGTAATTTAAGGAGTCAATTAGGACTTGATAATTTTAGGAGTTAATTAGGACTAAATAATTTTAGGACTGAATTAGGACTTGATAATTTTAAGATTTAATTACGACTTAATCATCTTAGGACTTAATTAGGACTTTATAACTTCAGGACTTTATTAGGACTTGATAATTTTAGGACTTAATAATTTTAGGACCTAATTAGGACTTGATAATTTTAGGAGTTAATTAGGACTAAATAATTTTAGGACTTAATTAGGACTTGATAATTTTCGGACTAAATTAGGACTTGATAATTTTAGGAGTCAATTAGGACTTGATAATTTTAGGACTTAATTAGGACTTGATAATTTTAGGACTTAATTAGGACTTGATCATGTTAGGACTTAATTAGGACTTGATAATTTTAGGACTTAATTAAGACTTGATAATTTAAGGAGTCAATAAGGACTTGATAACTTTAGGACTTAATTAGGACTTGATAATTTTAGGACTTAATTAGGACTTGATAACTTTAGGACTTAATTAGGAATTGATCTTGTTAGGAATTAATTAGGACTTGATAACTTTAGGAATTAATTAGGACTTGATAATTTTAGGAGTTAATTAGGAGTTGATAATTTTAGGAGTTAATTAGGACTTTATAACTTTAGGACTTAATTAGGATTTGATTATGTTAGGACTTAATTAGGACTTGATAACTTTAGTTAATAATTAGGACTTGATAATTTTAGGACTTAATAATTTTAGGACTTAATTAGGACTTGATAATTTTAGGACTTAATTAGGACTTGATAATTTTAGGAGTCAATTAGGACTTGATAATTTTAGGACTTAATTAGGACTTGATAACTTTAGGACTTAATTAGGACTTGATAATTTTATGACTTAATTAAGACTTGATAATTTTAGGAGTCAATTAGGACTTGATAATTTTAGGACTTAATAATTTTAGGACTTAATTAGGACTTGATAATTTTAGGACTTAATTAGGACTTGGTAATTTAAGGAGTCAATTAGGACTTGATAATTTTAGGAGTTAATTAGGACTAAATAATTTTAGGACTGAATTAGGACTTGATAATTTTAAGATTTAATTACGACTTAATCATCTTAGGACTTAATTAGGACTTTATAACTTCAGGACTTTATTAGGACTTGATAATTTTAGGACTTAATAATTTTAGGACCTAATTAGGACTTGATAATTTTAGGAGTTAATTAGGACTAAATAATTTTAGGACTTAATTAGGACTTGATAATTTTCGGACTAAATTAGGACTTGATAATTTTAGGAGTCAATTAGGACTTGATAATTTTAGGACTTAATTAGGACTTGATAATTTTAGGACTTAATTAGGACTTGATCATGTTAGGACTTAATTAGGACTTAATAACTTTAGGACTTAATTAGGACTTGATAATTTTAGGAGTTAATTAGGACTAAATAATTTTAGGACTTAATTAGGACTTGATAATTTTCGGACTAAATTAGGACTTGATAATTTTAGGAGTCAATTAGGACTTGATAATTTTAGGACTTAATTAGGACTTGATAATTTTAGGACTTAATTAGGACTTGATCATGTTAGGACTTAATTAGGACTTAATAACTTTAGGACTTAATTAGGACTTGATAATTTTAGGACTTAATTAGGACTTGATAATTTTAGGACTTAATTAGGACTTGATAATTTTAGGACTTAATTAAGACTTGATAATTTAAGGAGTCAATAAGGACTTGATAACTTTAGGACTTAATTAGGACTTGATAATTTTAGGACTTAATTAGGACTTGATAACTTTAGGACTTAATTAGGAATTGATCATGTTAGGAATTAATTAGGACTTGATAACTTTAGGAATTAATTAGGACTTGATAATTTTAGGAGTTAATTAGGAGTTGATAATTTTAGGAGTTAATTAGGACTTTATAACTTTAGGACTTAATTAGGATTTGATTATGTTAGGACTTAATTAGGACTTGATAACTTTAGTTAATAATTAGGACTTGATAATTTTAGGACTTAATAATTTTAGGACTTAATTAGGACTTGATAATTTTAGGACTTAATTAGGACTTGATAATTTTAGGAGTCAATTAGGACTTGATAATTTTAGGACTTAATTAGGACTTGATAACTTTAGGACTTAATTAGGACTTGATAATTTTATGACTTAATTAAGACTTGATAATTTTAGGAGTCAATTAGGACTTGATAATTTTAGGACTTAATAATTTTAGGACTTAATTAGGACTTGATAATTTTAGGACATAATTAGGACTTGGTAATTTAAGGAGTCAATTAGGACTTGATAATTTTAGGAGTTAATTAGGACTAAATAATTTTAGGACTGAATTAGGACTTGATAATTTTAAGATTTAATTACGACTTAATCATCTTAGGACTTAATTAGGACTTTATAACTTCAGGACTTTATTAGGACTTGATAATTTTAGGACTTAATAATTTTAGGACCTAATTAGGACTTGATAATTTTAGGAGTTAATTAGGACTAAATAATTTTAGGACTTAATTAGGACTTGATAATTTTCGGACTAAATTAGGACTTGATAATTTTAGGAGTCAATTAGGACTTGATAATTTTAGGACTTAATTAGGACTTGATAATTTTAGGACTTAATTAGGACTTGATCATGTTAGGACTTAATTAGGACTTAATAACTTTAGGACTTAATTAGGACTTGATAATTTTAGGACTTAATTAGGACTTGATAATTTTAGGACTTAATTAGGACTTGATAATTTTAGGACTTAATTAAGACTTGATAATTTAAGGAGTCAATAAGGACTTGATAACTTTAGGACTTAATTAGGACTTGATAATTTTAGGACTTAATTAGGACTTGATAATTTTAGGACTTAATTAGGCCTTGATAATTTTAGGACTTAATTAAGACTTGATAATTTAAGGAGTCAATAAGGACTTGATAACTTTAGGACTGAATTAGGACTTGATAATTTTAGGACTTAATTAAGACTTGATAATTTAAGGAGTCAATAAGGACTTGATAACTTTAGGACTTAATTAGGACTTGATAATTTTAGGACTTAATTAGGACTTGATAATTTTAGGACTTAATTAGGCCTTGATAATTTTAGGACTTAATTAAGACTTGATAATTTAAGGAGTCAATAAGGACTTGATAACTTTAGGACTGAATTAGGACTTAATAACTTTAGGACTTAATTAGGACTTGATAATTTTAGGACTTAATTAGGACTTGATAATTTTAGGACTTAATTAGGACTTGATAATTTTAAGACTTAATTAAGACTTGATAATTTAAGGAGTCAATAAGGACTTGATAACTTTAGGACTTAATTAGGACTTGATAATTTTAGGACTTAATTAGGACTTGATCATGTTAGGACTTAATTAGGACTTAATAACTTTAGGACTTAATTAGGACTTGATAATTTTAGGACTTAATTAGGACTTGATAATTTTAGGACTTAATTAGGACTTGATAATTTTAGGACTTAATTAAGACTTGATAATTTAAGGAGTCAATAAGGACTTGATAACTTTAGGACTTAATTAGGACTTGATAATTTTAGGACTTAATTAGGACTTGATAACTTCAGGACTTAATTAGGACTTGATAATTTTAGGACTTAATAATTTTAGGACTTAAGTAGGACTTGATAATTTTAGGACTAAATTAGGACTTGATAATTTTAGGACTTAATTAGGACTTGACAATTTTAGGACTAAATTAGGACTTGATAATTTTCGGACTAAATTAGGACTTGATAATTTTAGGAGTCAATTAGGACTTGATAATTTTAGGAGTTTACTAGGACTTGCGAACTTCAGGACTTAATTAGGACTTGATAATTTAAATACTTTGTTAGGACTTGATAATTTGAGAACTTATTTAGGACCTGATAATTTTAGGACTTAATTAGGACTTGATAATTTTAGGATTCAATTAGGACTTGATAATTTTAGGACTTAATTAGGACTTGATAATTTTAGGACTTAATTAGGACTTGATCATGTTAGGACTTAATTAGGACTTAATAACTTTAGGACTTAATTAGGACTTGATAATTTTAGGACTTAATTAGGACTTGATAATTTTAGGACTTAATTAGGACTTGATAATTTTAGGACTTAATTAAGACTTGATAATTTAAGGAGTCAATAAGGACTTGATAACTTTAGGACTGAATTAGGACTTGATAATTTTAAGATTTAATTACGACTTGATCATCTTAGGACTTAATTAGGACTTGATAACTTTAGGACTTAATTAGGACTTGATAATTTTAGGACTTAATAATTTTAGGACTTAATTAGGACTTGACAATTTTAGGACTAAATTAGGACTTGATAATTTTAGGAGTCAATTAGGACTTGATAATTTTAGGAGTTTACTAGGACTTGAGAACTTCAGGACTTAATTAGGACTTGATAATTTAAATACTTAGTTAGGACTTGATAATTTGAGAACTTATTTGGACCTGATAATTTTAGGATTGAATTAGGACTGTATACTTTTAGGATTTAATTAGGACTTGATAATTGTAGGACTTAATTAGGACTTGATAATTTTAGGAGTTAATTAGGACTTGATAATTTTAGGAGTTAATTAGGACTTGATAACTTTAGGACTTAATTAGGAATTGATCATGTTAGGACTAAATTAGGACTTAATAACTTTAGGACTTAACAAGGACTTGATAATTTTAGGACTTAATTAGGAATTGATAATTTTAGGACTTAATTAAGACTTGATAATTTAAGGAGTCAATAAGGACTTGATAACTTTAGGACTTAATTAGGACTTGATCATTTTAGGACCTAATTAGGACTTGATAATTTTAGGACTTAATTAGGCCTTCATAATTTTAGGACTTAATTAAGACTTGATAATTTTAGGAGTCAATTAGGACTTGATAATTTTAGGAGTTTACTAGGACTTGAGAACTTCAGGACTTAATTAGTACTTGATAATTTAAATACTTTGTTAGGACTTGATAATTTGAGAACTTATTTAGGACCTGATAATTTTAGGACTTAATTAGGACTTGATAATTTTAGGATTCAATTAGGACTTGATACTTTTAGGACTTAATTAGAACTTGATAATTTTAGGACTTAATTAGGACTTGATCATGTTAGGACTAAATTAGGACTTAATAACTTTAGGACTTAACAAGAACTTGATAATTTTAGGACTTAATTAGGACTTGATAATTTTAGGACTTAATTAAGACTTGATAATTTAAGGAGTCAATAAGGACTTGATAACTTTAGGACTTAATTAGGACTTGATAATTTTAGGACTTAATTAGGACTTGATAATTTTAGGACTTAATTAGGCCTTGATAATTTTAGGACTTAATTAAGACTTGATAATTTAAGGAGTCAATAAGGACTTGATAACTTTAGGACTGAATTAGGACTAGATAATTTTAAGATTTAATTACGACTTGATCATCTTAGGACTTAATTAGGACTTGATAACTTCAGGACTTAATTAGGACTTGATAATTTTAGGAGTTAATTAGGACTAAATAATTTTAGGACTTAATTAGGACTTGATAATTTTCGGACTAAATTAGGACTTGATAATTTTAGGAGTCAATTAGGACTTGATAATTTTAGGACTTAATTAGGACTTGATAATTTTAGGACTTAATTAGGACTTGATCATGTTAGGACTTAATTAGGACTTAATAACTTTAGGACTTAATTAGGACTTGATAATTTTAGGACTTAATTAGGACTTGATAATTTTAGGACTTAATTAGGACTTGATAATTTTAGGACTTAATTAAGACTTGATAATTTAAGGAGTCAATAAGGACTTGATAACTTTAGGACTTAATTAGGACTTGATAATTTTAGGACTTAATTAGGACTTGATAACTTTAGGACTTAATTAGGAATTGATCATGTTAGGAATTAATTAGGACTTGATAACTTTAGGAATTAATTAGGACTTGATAATTTTAGGAGTTAATTAGGAGTTGATAATTTTAGGAGTTAATTAGGACTTTATAACTTTAGGACTTAATTAGGATTTGATTATGTTAGGACTTAATTAGGACTTGATAACTTTAGTTAATAATTAGGACTTGATAATTTTAGGACTTAATAATTTTAGGACTTAATTAGGACTTGATAATTTTAGGACTTAATTAGGACTTGATAATTTTAGGAGTCAATTAGGACTTGATAATTTTAGGACTTAATTAGGACTTGATAACTTTAGGACTTAATTAGGACTTGATAATTTTATGACTTAATTAAGACTTGATAATTTTAGGAGTCAATTAGGACTTGATAATTTTAGGACTTAATAATTTTAGGACTTAATTAGGACTTGATAATTTTAGGACATAATTAGGACTTGGTAATTTAAGGAGTCAATTAGGACTTGATAATTTTAGGAGTTAATTAGGACTAAATAATTTTAGGACTGAATTAGGACTTGATAATTTTAAGATTTAATTACGACTTAATCATCTTAGGACTTAATTAGGACTTTATAACTTCAGGACTTTATTAGGACTTGATAATTTTAGGACTTAATAATTTTAGGACCTAATTAGGACTTGATAATTTTAGGAGTTAATTAGGACTAAATAATTTTAGGACTTAATTAGGACTTGATAATTTTCGGACTAAATTAGGACTTGATAATTTTAGGAGTCAATTAGGACTTGATAATTTTAGGACTTAATTAGGACTTGATAATTTTAGGACTTAATTAGGACTTGATCATGTTAGGACTTAATTAGGACTTAATAACTTTAGGACTTAATTAGGACTTGATAATTTTAGGACTTAATTAGGACTTGATAATTTTAGGACTTAATTAGGACTTGATAATTTTAGGACTTAATTAAGACTTGATAATTTAAGGAGTCAATAAGGACTTGATAACTTTAGGACTTAATTAGGACTTGATAATTTTAGGACTTAATTAGGACTTGATAATTTTAGGACTTAATTAGGCCTTGATAATTTTAGGACTTAATTAAGACTTGATAATTTAAGGAGTCAATAAGGACTTGATAACTTTAGGACTGAATTAGGACTTGATAATTTTAGGACTTAATTAAGACTTGATAATTTAAGGAGTCAATAAGGACTTGATAACTTTAGGACTTAATTAGGACTTGATAATTTTAGGACTTAATTAGGACTTGATAATTTTAGGACTTAATTAGGCCTTGATAATTTTAGGACTTAATTAAGACTTGATAATTTAAGGAGTCAATAAGGACTTGATAACTTTAGGACTGAATTAGGACTTAATAACTTTAGGACTTAATTAGGACTTGATAATTTTAGGACTTAATTAGGACTTGATAATTTTAGGACTTAATTAGGACTTGATAATTTTAAGACTTAATTAAGACTTGATAATTTAAGGAGTCAATAAGGACTTGATAACTTTAGGACTTAATTAGGACTTGATAATTTTAGGACTTAATTAGGACTTGATCATGTTAGGACTTAATTAGGACTTAATAACTTTAGGACTTAATTAGGACTTGATAATTTTAGGACTTAATTAGGACTTGATAATTTTAGGACTTAATTAGGACTTGATAATTTTAGGACTTAATTAAGACTTGATAATTTAAGGAGTCAATAAGGACTTGATAACTTTAGGACTTAATTAGGACTTGATAATTTTAGGACTTAATTAGGACTTGATAACTTCAGGACTTAATTAGGACTTGATAATTTTAGGACTTAATAATTTTAGGACTTAAGTAGGACTTGATAATTTTAGGACTAAATTAGGACTTGATAATTTTAGGACTTAATTAGGACTTGACAATTTTAGGACTAAATTAGGACTTGATAATTTTCGGACTAAATTAGGACTTGATAATTTTAGGAGTCAATTAGGACTTGATAATTTTAGGAGTTTACTAGGACTTGCGAACTTCAGGACTTAATTAGGACTTGATAATTTAAATACTTTGTTAGGACTTGATAATTTGAGAACTTATTTAGGACCTGATAATTTTAGGACTTAATTAGGACTTGATAATTTTAGGATTCAATTAGGACTTGATAATTTTAGGACTTAATTAGGACTTGATAATTTTAGGACTTAATTAGGACTTGATCATGTTAGGACTTAATTAGGACTTAATAACTTTAGGACTTAATTAGGACTTGATAATTTTAGGACTTAATTAGGACTTGATAATTTTAGGACTTAATTAGGACTTGATAATTTTAGGACTTAATTAAGACTTGATAATTTAAGGAGTCAATAAGGACTTGATAACTTTAGGACTGAATTAGGACTTGATAATTTTAAGATTTAATTACGACTTGATCATCTTAGGACTTAATTAGGACTTGATAACTTTAGGACTTAATTAGGACTTGATAATTTTAGGACTTAATAATTTTAGGACTTAATTAGGACTTGACAATTTTAGGACTAAATTAGGACTTGATAATTTTAGGAGTCAATTAGGACTTGATAATTTTAGGAGTTTACTAGGACTTGAGAACTTCAGGACTTAATTAGGACTTGATAATTTAAATACTTAGTTAGGACTTGATAATTTGAGAACTTATTTGGACCTGATAATTTTAGGATTGAATTAGGACTGTATACTTTTAGGATTTAATTAGGACTTGATAATTGTAGGACTTAATTAGGACTTGATAATTTTAGGAGTTAATTAGGACTTGATAATTTTAGGAGTTAATTAGGACTTGATAACTTTAGGACTTAATTAGGAATTGATCATGTTAGGACTAAATTAGGACTTAATAACTTTAGGACTTAACAAGGACTTGATAATTTTAGGACTTAATTAGGAATTGATAATTTTAGGACTTAATTAAGACTTGATAATTTAAGGAGTCAATAAGGACTTGATAACTTTAGGACTTAATTAGGACTTGATCATTTTAGGACCTAATTAGGACTTGATAATTTTAGGGACTTAATTAGGCCTTCATAATTTTAGGACTTAATTAAGACTTGATAATTTTAGGAGTCAATTAGGACTTGATAATTTTAGGAGTTTACTAGGACTTGAGAACTTCAGGACTTAATTAGTACTTGATAATTTAAATACTTTGTTAGGACTTGATAATTTGAGAACTTATTTAGGACCTGATAATTTTAGGACTTAATTAGGACTTGATAATTTTAGGATTCAATTAGGACTTGATACTTTTAGGACTTAATTAGAACTTGATAATTTTAGGAC